>JAGFNQ010000251.1:436081-980859 GCA_024364735.1 Boesenbergia rotunda | reverse complement strand
TATAATTGTTAGCAGAATTTAAAAGAAAAAAAACAAGATTTCCGCATTTTACTTTTAGTCATGTATAAAAGTTGAGAAGTAGAGAAAAGTAACGATCCGTCTAAAGACAGTAAGAAGGCGGGTCGCTACACTAACAAACTCCCACTTGGCCTAATGCCAATCGCTACGGTATCCAATACCACAGGCTCTAACATGACCCTCAAACTTGTTTTGAGGCAAGGCCTTAGTTAAAGGATCCGCTATATTCCTTTCAGTGGGAACTCTCTCAATTTATATGTCATTCCTACTTATAATCTCTCTGATCAGATGATAGCGTCGAAGCACGTGTTTGGATCGCTGATGAGACCTTGGTTCCTTTGCTTGTGCAATAGCTCCATTGTTGTCGCAGTATACCGGCACTGCTTCATCAATGGTTGGAACCATGCCAAGTTCGGAGACAAACTTCTTGATCCAGACTGCTTCCTTTGCTGCTTCCGAAGCTGCGATATATTCCGCTTCCGTGGCAGAATCCGCTACGGTGTCTTGTTTGGAACTCTTCCAACTTACTGCGCCTCCATTCAAAGTAAATACGTATCCAGACTGCGATTTGGAGTCATCCTTATCTGTCTGGAAACTGGCATCTGTATACCCACGTATTATCAAATCTCCTTCTCCATATATTAGAAATACATCCTTAGTTCTTCTTAAGTACTTAAGGATTGTCTTAACAGCCGCCCAATGATCCATTCCTGGATCAGATTGGTATCTGCTCGTGACGCTCAGAGCATACGATACATCGGGCCTAGTACATAACATAGCATACATGATAGATCCTATTGCGGATGCATAGGGAATCTTATTCATGCAAATCCTCTCGTCTTCTGTGCGCGGACACATAACTTTGAAAGGTTGATCCCATGCCTGATGGGAATGTAACCTTTCTTGGATTCCGACATGCTAAACCCTTTTAGCACTCGGTCTATGTACGTAGACTGCGAAAGACCAAGCAACCGTTTTGATCTATCTCTATAGATTCTAATCCCAAGGATATAGGTTGCTTCTCCCAGGTCTTTCATGGAGAAAGTTTTGGACAACCAAATTTCAACTGTCTGTAAAACTGATAAATCGTTTCCTATAAGTAATATGTCATCGACATATAATACTAGGAATACGACCGCACTCCCACTAACCTTCTTGTACACACAAGGTTCGTCAGGATTTTGTGAGAAATCAAACTCTTTGATTATCTCATCAAAACGGATGTCCCAGCTCCTGGATGCTTGCTTCAGTCCATATATGGATCGTCGAAGCTTGCATACTTTGGTTTTATCAACCGATGTGAAACCTTCAGGTTGTATCATGTATACGTCCTCAAGTAGGTTTCCATTAAGGAAAGCTGTTTTCACATCCTTTTGCCATATCTCATAATCACAATGAGCTGCTATGGCTAGGAGTATCCGAATGGATTTAAGCATAATTACCTTCCATGTCGGTTTTCTTCTTGAAAACCCACTTGCACCCTATGGGCTTAATCCCTTCAGGTGGGTTAACCAAGTCCCATACTTGGTTTTCATACATGGAATCCATTTCCGACTTCATGGCTTCAAGCCATTTGTCCCTTTCTGAACTTTTCAGTACATCTTCATAACTAATAGGTTCATCATCGCTTATGAGTAACATGTCGTTCGATTCACTTACGAGAAATCCGTATCTCTCTGGAATATTGCGTGCCCTATCAGACCTACGAAGAGGTGGTGTTGTTTTAGGTTCAACCAATAGCTCATTATTAACACTCTCTAGGACGAGTATCAACTACATGAGCTAGAAATCCAGAACATCCATTCACTAACATTTTCCTTGCTTTCAGAGCCGATAAGAATTTGCCAGTCTTCTTCTTCGGCTCGCCGATAAATTCAAAGAGAATCCCCGTCTCGGGTCGGAAGATAACCCTTCGTTTACGGCACTCGATAGAAGCGCCGTATTTATTCAAGAAATCCATGCCCAATATTACGTCATAATCTGACATAGCAAGCACTTTCAGATCGCAGTAGAGTTCCCTATCTGCAATTCTGATTGGTGCGGCACGTAGCATTTGGGTAGAGGGCATCACCTCTCCCGAGGGCAATGTAGTCAGAAACTTGCAATCTAGTTCTTGCAGTGGCATCTCATATCTCGTGGCATATAGCATAGAAATAAAGGAATGCGTTGCTCCAGTGTCAAATAATGCAGTAGCAGGATGACTGTAAATAATTATCTGACCTGTGACAACGGTAGAGGCAGTCGCCACGTCTTCCTTTGTAAGCGAGAAAACCCGGGCGTCTGTTGTAGCAGGCGGGGCTTCTAATA
Organism: Boesenbergia rotunda; assembly: GCA_024364735.1. Lineage (NCBI taxonomy): Eukaryota > Viridiplantae > Streptophyta > Magnoliopsida > Zingiberales > Zingiberaceae > Boesenbergia > Boesenbergia rotunda. The sequence continues at coordinate 978,534 of JAGFNQ010000251.1, read as the reverse complement.
GCCCCTGATAAATAGGAGTACCATCAATCGCAGCCTGCATATGGTGAAGCTGGGGAGGAGCACCTTTGTGCTGAATATACTGCTGCTGAGGTGCCTTAGCGGCAGTAGGACACTCTCTGGCAAAGTGTCCTTCCTTCCCGCAAGTATAACATCTCTTGGCATCCCAATAGCATGCCCCAAGGTGCATCTTCCCACAGGTGGCACAAGGAGGGTGCTTAGGCTTCTTGCCTTTCGAATCACCAGTAGACTTGTTCCATGGTTTCCTTTTCCCATTGTGGTTCTTCTTCCAGTGGGGATTGGTGTTCTGAGTCTTTTGATTTCTTGACTGACTCTGATTCTGTATACTGGCTGGGGCCTGCTTCTGCTGGCTGATATTCTTCAGATAGTGCTCAGCATTCAGGGCGCCGCTGACTAGCTCTTCCGCAGTCTGTGGCCTATGAACGCCACCGGCTACACTCAGAGCAATGTCAGGCCTAAGCATTCTTAACATTAATCTGACTCTTTCCCTTTCAGTACTGACCAGCTCAGGACACAATCGTGCCAGTCGGTTAAATTTCTGGACGGCCTCGTTGACAGAGAGATTCCCCTGTCGGAATTCGGTGAACTCATCGAAATGTCTGTTGGTCACCCTCATATGAAAGAACTCCTCCAGAAATTCAGACTCGAAATCCTTCCATTTCATCTGGTCCACTGGTCTTCTGGCCTTCACCCGTTCCCACCACATCCGAGCATCGCCGGAGAGGCAAAACGAGACACACTTGACCTTCTCGTGTTCCGGCCAGTCAAGAAGTTCTACAGTGCTTTCCACTGTTTTGAGCCAGGACTGGGCGTCCCACAGCTCGCAGGCACCAGAGAACTTATCCGACTTCAGTCGCTGCCACTGTATCAAATAGGCTTCCTGTCGGACTGCTCTGGCCGTAGTGTCCGAGGGTGCCTGTGCAGTCGGAGGCTCAGTGGTTACGGCGTTCTGACTTCCCGCAGGAGTGGCAGTGTTAATCTGCTGGGTCATCAGAGTGGTTATCATCTGCTGCTGCTCAGTGACCTGACGCTGCAGCTCAGTGATCACCTGCATCAGATCAGGTGGGGGTGCTGTCTCGTTACCCCTAGTACTACGCCCTCTAGTCATATCTATTAATAGTAAATAGATAGATATAAGCCTTAACACCACTTTGTTAGGCAAGCATCAATCATCTCATATAGTAGTACTGTACATGAAATAAATAAAGCGAGTTTAGGATTTCTTACTTGAAAGCGGCAGAAGGAAGCTTGATGTGTGTGTGATGGAGGGAAAATCTGCTCTGATACCAACTTGTAACGCCCGACCTTATATCTACCCTAATGGCGGGGTTACGGGTCCATACATTCATATCATTCAATCATGTTAAACATGTATATCCAAACAAAACAGTTACAATACATGAACTAGTAATAAGCATGCTTATTGAAGACTAATTTACCAAGCAAGGTTTTTCATTTCTTTTATATCTACATGCATTTACAACCTAATATGAAAATCATTTAACACACTATAGCATGAAATCTCAAGTAAGAATATAGCAAGAGTCATCTAGTCTTAGATACATGCAAAAGAAGCATATACAAAAGAAGCATTCATAAGCAACCGAAAATAGTAAACATCTAGCATTTTACTGAGCATGCATACTATAGGAATTAGACATTAATAATAGTATTATCTAACATGACTTAGGTTCCATATCTCTAACAGTAGAGTAGTCACAATCATCATATATTCAGAGTATAGTAATACAATTTCAATCTTTTATCGGAAGCAGTTAGATTCTAGACAAACTAAGGTAGATAGAATCTTTCATCCTTTCCCGAGCCATCACCACACACATCCTCTAGCCTTCCCTCTGCCTCTTCCTTTAATTCAAGTATTTCTTACCGCTATTTGCAGCATAAGAAAACAACATGAACTAGTAAGCAAAACATGCTTAGTAAGAATCCGGGCCTACTCGCAAAACCATATCGATACATCATATCATGTACTCAGTAATCAAGATAGAACAAGATTAAGCATCATAAGCATCTCATCAAAGCATCATAAACATCACATCAAATATCTCCAAGTACTTTACGGAACAAGATTATCACATGATGAGAAATGTTTTTTTCAAAAAGGTTCCATAATGGTAAGTACTTCAAAATATCATATCATCATCTAGGGCCCAGTTGTAGTACCACCTCATGCGCGTTCCCTAATAAATTGGGGTAGCGAGCCACCAATCTAATTAGAGAAGGACCCTTCCGTCCTACCAATGCCATGACCTTCAGTTAACATGCACATTGGATTTGTTTAACGACCCCCTTCCGAGTCGGGTACACAACTTTCAAAGTAAAATAATTTATCATGCAATTACTCATATATATCTTTATATGTCTAAAGGTACTCTTAGTCACATCTTTAAGGGACACACCACACATTCGGGTGCTCTTGATCCCCTAGGGACACACCACGCATTTGGGTGCTCTTGATCCCAGTTTCAATAGAGTATCTCTTTTTAAGCATATCATCAAACACATCAGGTTCATATCATCAGGGTGCCCCATGGGCTATAAGGCATGCTTTTATACCTAACAAGATAGGTCACATACATTATACTCATATCATATAATTAGTAGCATGCTTCGTGATTTCATCAAGTACTTCCCAACTCTAGGACTAGGGTTGGCCGAAAGTTACCAGTAAGGAATTTGGTTTTCCCACCAAGCATTCATTCAAGCATTCTTACAAACACTTCACTTATATCATTAAGCATGGATATATCATAAGGAAAATCATTCAACCTTGAACCCTAATTCCCCTAGGGTTGGCCGAAACCTTGTAGAGTAGGCTAGGCTAGATTTTTTTGACATCCAAACTTCACACACAATTATACAAACACCTTGTATACAATATTATTCCATACCCTAAGCATGAATGTTTTCTAGGATAACTCAACTCTCACTAGCCCCTTTTCAATACCTTGGCCGAAACCCATACAAGCCCTAAACCCTAGCTTTTGTTATCACAAAAATGAAAGGACACATCATATAAATATACCCTACGTTCCAAGGGATCTTCACATGCATCAAAGGGTAACCAAGGTCCTTCCCTTGGGTGTTGGCCGAAACCTATACAAAGGCATAACCCTAGATTTTTGTTCACAATATTTTGGATAAACCACACATACATATACCCTAAATTTCTAGGAATCTCCGCATGCAATAAGAAGTAACCAAGACCCATGAAAGGGTGGTGGCCGAAAGTCCTATAAGGGAGAACTCCCATTTTTTTCAAAATAAGAACACAATGGAAACATGCACAAACCATTATACTGCAGGCGAGAGGATACTTACATCCTAGCGCTGGATTTTAACCTCCTTAAAATCGTAGGGTACCCTACACTCGAAGGGTATGTGGAAGCCTTTTCTTCAATTTTTTTCCCTCTAAGACTCCTTGGTCTTGGTAGAAGGCAAAGATACTTGGCTTTCCTCCTTGCAATTGCCCTAGGGTTAGAACCTTGGATGCTATTTTCGAAAATGGAAGAAGTGAAGGGGAAGAGGGTGGTTTCGGTGGAGAAGAGAAAAGGAAGAAGAAGAAAGAAAAAGGAAGTTACTCCAACTTCCCTTATTTATACTTTTCTCATGAAAAGACATGTCTCTTCACTCTTACCCACTTAACAAGCATGTTCCTTATTCCTTCTACATGAAATATTGCTTGGTTCATTGGTTATGACATGGTGAGTGCAACTGGAGGTCTAAGGTTCAATCCTTGCTTCCTCCTTTCTAGCTCTTCTTTTTATCACAATTTGCACTAACCCATGTCAAAGCCCATTAAACCAAGCCCATCATGAAATTTCATAATATGAATAATATTTTATGAATTCAGAATATTTCATAATATTCCAAAAATATTATTTCATAATATTTTTAATATTCCATATTCATGAATATAATATTTCATGCATTCATAACATTTCATAGCATGTGATTGCATGAAATTCATATCATTTCATTATAACCATTTTCATACATTGTCATGATTTTACATTGACAAATTTGGGGTGTTACACCGGCCCAGCCTGTATTCGAACTCCCTTGACTTTACTTGTTTTGTATTGCCCATGGGGGCGCCCGGGACACTCCGGGTGCCCGACTCAGGTACTACCTCACTCCTTTGAGGCTATCTGAGCTGCAGACACTCCTTCCTTTGGTCCTGCATCCAGGATTAGTCCAAAATACAATAAAGCAATAAAGTATTAGTTTATACAGCCTTAGCTGTCTTGGTTCTGACTTTGGTCTCCAAAATGGAGCCCTAGGTCGAACCGACGCCTACTGTTCCCTCGACGGGGAACGCGTCCTCACCTACTCCTCTCGGGAGAGTTTACCTGATGCCAACCTCTCCTTTGGTTGGACTTTTGCCTGACGGTCCTTTGTCAGGGCTTGGATGCCGAGCTGCCCTTCGCTCGGTGCCTAGCATTCCTTCGCTAGGGCTTTAGTCCCAAGCTGTCCTTCGCCTGGCGCCTAGCAGTCCTTCGCTAGGGCTTGGATACTGGCAGTCCTTCGCCAGTTGCCTAGCAGTCCTTCGCTAGGGCTTGGATACTGGCAGTCCTTCGCCAGTTGCCTAGCAGTCCTTCGCTAGGGCTTGGATACTGGCAGTCCTTCGCCAGTTGCCTAGCAGTCCTTCGCTAGGGCTTGGATACTGGCAGTCCTTCGCCAGGTGCCTAGCAGTCCTTCGCTAGGGCTTGGGTACTGGCAGTCCTTCGCTAGGTGCCTAGCAGTCCTTCGCCAGGGCTTTTTCTGCACACTCAGTGAACAACGTTAGATCACAAATAAACTTAACTTTGAATCCTTTGCCAATATCAAAACCAGGTTTGATATGGTGCTTCCTGCACCAACAAAGTACACATTTTAAACACTAAAGACTACCTAGGTAAGTTCCAATCAAAATCAACCCCAGGGACCTTTTTAGGATATTCAACAACAAGTAGAGCATATAGGGTCTACAATAAACAAACCCTTAAAATTGAAGAAACGACAAACTTAATATTTGATGAAGAAATTGAAACAAAACCTATGGTCAAACAAAACCTAAACAAATCAAATCTTGATTAAGAAGATATTGAACCATTAACTGAACTATCAATTGAACCAACTACTGAGGCATCAACTGAACCAACTCAGGTAGTTGAACCAATCCCTGAAACAAACCTACCAGCCAGACCTGAGGCCAGACCTAGTTCTAGGAGAACTAAGAAACCCATACTCAATCATCCATCTGACTAAATCTTGGGTGATCCAACCTTAGGGGTCAAAACAAGGACTTCTTATAGAAATCTTAGTCAAATTGCCCTAATTTCAAAAATTGAACCTAAGACTATAGAAGAAGTCCTACCTGACCCAGATTGGATAATTGCAATGCAAGAAGAACTAGCCCAATTTGTGAGAAACCAAGTCCGGGACTTAGTACCTAAACCTGAAGGCAAGTCAGTTATAGACACTAAGTGGGTATTTAGAAACAAGCTAAATGATCAAGGGGAGCTTGTGAGAAACAAAGCCCTCTTAGTAGCTAAAGGGTTTAGTCAAGTCGAAGGGTTGGATTATGATGCAACTTATGCCCCGTAGCCAGACTTGAATCAATTAGAATGTTACTAGCTTTTGCAGCCCATAGAGGTTTTAAACTATACTAAATGGATGTCAAGTCTGCCTTTCTTAATAGGTTCACAAAAGAGGAAGTATATGTAGGGCAACTCCCAAGATTTGAGAACTTAGACAATCCTGAGTATGTGTTCAAACTTAGGAAAGCCCTTTATGGGTTAAAACAAGCACCTAGGGTCTGGTACGAAAGACTATCAACCTACTTGATTTCTAAGGAATTTAACCAAGGTCAAATTGACTCAACCTTATTTGTTAAAACCTTAGAAAAAGACAAATTTATAGCTCAAATTTATGTAGATGACATAATATTTGGGTCAACAAATTCTAACTTTTGAAAGACTTTGTTAAAATTATGGAGAGTGAGATTGAAATGAGTTTGGTAGGTGAACTAAACTTTTTCTTAAGTCTACAAATAAAACAAATCAGGGATGATAACTATGTTCATCGTCCAAATATGCAAGAGAATTAGTCAATAAATTCAAAATGGAAAACTCTAAGAGTTTAAGTACTCCCATGGTCACAAATGTCAAAATAGACAATGACCCTCAAGGTAAATCAGTGGACTTAAAACTTATAGAAGCATGATAGATAGTTTATTTTACTTAACTGCTAGTAGACCTGATATTCTGTTCACAGTAGGAATATGCACTAGATACCAAACCTGTGCTAAGAAGTCTCACTTAGCGATCCTAAAATGAATTCTTAGGTACATTAAGGGTAGCCTAAATGTAGGTATTTGGTATCCTAGGACCTCCAATTTTGAATTATCAAGATACTCCGACTCAGACTATGCCGAATGCAAACTAGATAGAAAGAGTACAAGTGGAAGTTGTCAATTATTAGGATACAGTCTAGTCAGCTGGTGCAGTAGAAAGTAACATTGTGTTGCCTTATCCACAACTGAAGCAGAGTATGTTGCCCTAGGATAGTGTGTAGCACAACTTTTATGGATGATGTTGTTGGAACCCGGATGGCTAGAGAGGGGGGGGGGCTGAATATAGCCAATCACTTGGACTTAACGACTTAAAGAATTTATGCACTCAAATTTATCAGTAGCACAGCGGAAGAAACAATGGAAACAGATAAGTGCAGAAAACAAAAACAGAAAACGAAAGCAAACAACCACAACTAGCAAGATCGCTAACAAGGAGGGTTTACAAGGTTCGGGGATAACTTGCCCCTACTCCTTGGCGTGCCCTTAAGGTGGGCGATCCCTTGATCGTCAGCAGATCAAGCCCCGGTTAACACCAGATAGAAAGCAACCTCCTTCTCGGTGGAGAAACCTCTCTACAGCGTTTCAATCACAGATATAGGTTTAAGCACAATGAAACACAAGAAAGATCTTACTTAGCACTTAGCAAAGACAGGAACACAGCGGCTTCTCCAAGCTCTACCCAGCGACGATATCACGTAAGAATCCCTTTCTCCGTGTCTTCTCGCTGTTGGACTTCAAGCCTCTTGTTCCTTCCTCCAAGTGCTCAAGCAAGGAGTGGTTGCTTCTCAGATCTCAACGGCTTGCTCAGGAATGATGGAACATCAAGATCACAAGCACGCAGCAAGCCATAAGAACTTCACAGCAATACTAATTCGCAGAGTTGTTGAAGACTTCTCACGACCAGCGCTTAAGTCTTCTCCACACAGCTCCAGGTCACCATCCCACAGCAGCCTCTAGCTGCTCTTCTGCAACCACCAGCCACCACTGAGCCTAACCCTCCAAGTTAGGACTTTTCACTTAACCCTCCAAGTTAGGACTTTTCACCTAGCCCTCCAAGCTAGGACTTTTCACCTAGCCCTCCAAGCTAGGACTTTTCACCCAACCTTCCGAATTAGGACTTTTCACCACCTAGCTTCACTCACCAGGATTCGACTTCACTCACCGGGATTTCCAACACCTAACCCTCCAGGTTAGGACTTCAATCATCCCATGCCTAATCCCCGATCAGGTCTTAATCATAATCAGAATCATAATCAACCTAAACTAAAATCGATGTCAACACCAAAACAACAATCAGGGCTAGACTGCATCAACAATCTCCCCCTTTTTGTTGATTGACAACCCGATTTTAAGTTTATGGATTCTCAATCAATTTCCTCAACTTTCAGAATCATAGGGGAATCACGATCCTCCCCCTACAATATAATCATCCTAAACTTAACCAACCAACACTCTCCCCCTTTGTCGAACACCGAAAAGGGTCTAGAGGGGCTGTTAAGTTTAATCATACTCCCCCTCAACCCTAGGGGTATCCCAAAACAATAAAGATTTGATTGATTTTTGATAAACATATGAACACATATGACAAAAATAGAGCATGATAAATCAAGCATATGTATCATATGAACAAGGCATCATAAGCATGAATGAGGCATATAACCAAGTAGTAATCATGGGAACACATATAAGCCAACATCCTAAACAGGATGAAGCACGCAAAATATCAGTGCATCAAGTAGCAACAAAGTCAATACACCTTACAAGGAACTGAGCACAACCAAATATAACATTCATCAAAACAGTCAATGTCATCAATGCTCATCGTCTGAAGAATCAACAATGTATAGAACACCTCTTGGCGGAGGGCTGCTCGGGGACGCACCATCAGGAAACGTATGATGATACCATTCCTCATACCATGTGTCCTGTAGTGAGCTGATCTTAGAGATGTCGGATGCGAGAGTGTCAAGCCGGCGATCGAAAGACTGAAACTCCGAGCTGACCTCCTGGTGCCAGTGCTCGGAAATATGTAGCTCGCGCTGCATCAACTGCTCTAACTCCGCAACCTGCCAGCGTAAATCAGGAGCCCACTCATCATAATCCTCAGCATCAGCCGGCGACTCCTGGTCAGGGACTGCTCTCGGTAACTCCCCCTCATGTCGTCGAACCTTCCACCGCAGCCCTTGTGATCCGACAACAATGCCAGATTGGGTCATCATGCGATGATCAATTCGACAATCCTGTCGAACCATGGGTATAATGCAGCCCTGTGAAACATCAATGCCAATTGACTCCAGCCAGGCAGTGATGATATGGCCAAATGGCATGTAGACTGTCTGGGCGGACTGCATACTGTAGACGATGATGGAGAAATAGACCGAAACTACCGGGTCAAAGTCTAACTGCCGATGCATCCCATAGAGAATCAGACAGTGGAATGGGTGAATCTCATCTAGGTGTTTCGAAGTAGTTAGAAGGAGACAATTGGTGATGATCTTAAACAAGACATACTCAACGGGGGAAAGGCGAAGAGCAGGAAATGTGGGAAAATCACGGGTGCACTCACCGGAATCCTTTGGCCTAGGATGGCCTAGAAAGTACTCGTAGATGGAATCAGGAGTGACTCCATCAAAGGGAACCGGAAGAGGATCAGGAGGATAAGGGTAGAGAGAAAAATGATTCTCTGACCGACGACAGCCAAGGAAATCAGTGAAAATAGATAGATTAAAATCAAGGTCGACACTGGCAACGCGGTTTTTCCACCCCGTACCATCCCCACAGACCATGTTGTTATAAAACTCAGAGACCAAATCAAGGTTGATTGGCCTCTCAAGGTACAGAATGGGTTGAAGATTATAATATTCAATACTTTGTCGAACTGTCGGACAATGTTCATAGATAAAAGTTGGGTCTATAGTTCGACATGGCATGAGTTTGAAATTGTGCCATTGGAAGTTTAGAGCCAAAGTGATATTCTGAAATCTAGTATGCGGAGGTGGTGGAGGCCTTGAAAGAGGGGTAGATGATGAAGGGGCTTTCCCCTTGGAGCTGCCCTCAACGGCTGCTTTGCCCTTAGACGATTTTCTAGAGATTGGACAAACAGATTTGATCAAGATAGGTAAACCAAATCACAAGAAAAAGATTCGATCAAATTGATCAAGACAAAGTAAGACCCAATCAGTGAACATAATCACGACACAATCAAGATAAGAATTTAACCAAAAAGCAACCAAGATTTGATCATAGAGTGATAATCATAGGGTAAGACGTTTGATCAAAGGTAAGACATGGCAAGATAGGTCACGACCAAAATAGGAGGTCACGGCACAATAAGCAACACATGGTTAGGCTCAAAAACATAATCTATGAACTGAGTCGAAAAGAAAACTAACCAAGGAGAACTTACTTAGGTGCCATGGAAGAAGTTCTTGAAGGTTGAGAATAAACTCCTCTCTGAACCTTGCGCAAGAGAGAATCGCATGCTAGCAGTTGCTAACACCACCAACAGCAAGGACAAGAGGTCTTGCGTAGAAGGAGATGACTGCACTCGCAGAGAAGATCGCACAGTAAGGAAGGAAGAGATCACACACGCAAGTGAGGAGGAAGAGGGTTCGGCAATGAAAGGTTTTGGAGGAGTTAATCAGTTGGTGGATCGGTCCACCAACCTGCATTTAATGCGATTGAACGGATCACCATTCGATCTGGAAACGCCCAGACCGATTAGGCTCTGGCCTGATCGGACTAGCCTGGTCCTGATCGGTCGGGTGACCGATCAGGCAGGCTCCTGATCGATCGACTGATCGATCAGGAAGCGAACAGTAGGGTCGGATGAAATCCTGGAAGCCCCCTGATCGGTCTGTGGACCGATCACAATAGTGTGCCAGATCGGTCTGGGGACTGATCCAGGCTAGGCCAGAATTAAGAAATCTCGCGAAGTTTCTGTGACCCCTCTGATTGGTCTGTGGACCGATCAACCCTACACCTGATCGGTCCGGTGACCGATCAGGTTCCTGATACTCCCTGATACGATCTGAAACATTCAGTTTCAGCCTTTTAGAATCTTTCCAACGAGATCTGTTGAAGTTTATCAAACATGGACATGATCTCATGACTAAAATTGATCCCTAACCAAGGATCAATGGTCCTTATAGGTTCGACAATCACTTTGCTCTACCCAAGTGGAGTCAAACTCAATCAACAATCATTCAAACAAGTTTTAACCACGATTGTGCCAAATTCAAGTTTCCAATCAAGTTTCCTTGATTGGAATGTCCAAGTATGATCATGAAGCCAAATACACATGTGTTATGCATTGGTTTTCCCCATACTTGGTCACTGAAGTGATTTTTATCGCGTCAACTTAATTTCTCAAGGGATGCATTGACATTTTGAGAAATTGAGTTGATCCTAGCATCTCACCCCATTTCTAGCAAACAAAAATGTTTTGGTACACCTTATAGTTTGTGTGAGATGTCCCCAAAGTTACCCAATTGTTTCCCAACAATTTGAAATAATCATGAAGGGTTTGAATGCATTATGAAAACTATAAAGTACGACACATTCCCAACTCCCTTCTTAAGAAACTAAACTCGTTCTCGGGAAGTAGTTTAGTGAAAATGTCAGCGAGGTTTGACTTGGACTCTACATGTGAGAGTACAATATCTCCCCTAGCTACATGATCCCTAATGAAATGGTGGCGTACTTCAAAATGTTTGGTCCTATAATGATGGACTGGATTCTTGGTTAGGTTAATTGTGCTAATGTTGTCACACAACACTTGCACACTTTTGTAACTTAATCCATAGTCCTCCAAAGTGTGAATCATCCACAACAATTATGATACGCTCTCTCCCATGGCGATATATTCTGCCTCGGTCGTGGAGAGAGCAACACAATGTTGCTTCCGACTTGACCAACTAACTAAAGATGATCCTAGAAATTGGCAGCCCCCACTTGTGCTTTTCCGATCCAACTTAAATCCAGCGTAGTCGGAATCGGTATAGCCAATTAAATCAAAAGATTCGGTACGGGGGTACCAAAGACCAACTCCTATTGTGCCTTAAGGTATCTCAAAATTCTCTTGACAGCGATTAAGTGAGATTCCTTGGCACAGACTTGATACCTAGCGCACATACCCACAGCGAAAAGAATATCAGGTCGACTAGCTGTGAGGTGTAGCAAACTACCTATCATGCTCCGATATTGAGTCAAATCAACGGGTTTATCACTCTCATCATTGTCTAATCTTGTGTTTGTAGCCATGGGAGTGGTTACCTCTTTTGAATCACTCATATTGAATTTACGAAGCATTTCTTGTGTATATTTTGATTGGTGCACATGGATACCATCGCGAGTTTGTTTGATTTCAAGTCCAAGGAAGAAAGTCAACTCTCCCACTAGACTCATTTCAAATTCACTTTCCATGTGTCCAATGAATTCATTTAAATAGCTCTTGTTATTTGAGCCACAAATTATGCCATCGACATATACTTGGGCCATAAAAATATTGTCACCATCTCTTCGTAGAAATAGTGTAGGGTCTATTTGGCCTCTTACGAAGCCTTTTTCAATCAGAAAAGTTGACAATCGCTCGTACCAAGCTCGGGGTACTTGTTTAAGACCATAAAGTGCCTTTTTGAGCTTGAACACGTGATTTGGGAATTCGGTACTCTCAAACCCCGGAGGTTATTCGACATAGACCTCTTCTTTAATTAAACCATTTAGAAAAGCCGATTTGATGTCCATTTGATATAATTTGAAACCACGATGTGCTACAAATGCTAGCATCAATCGGATGGACTCTAATCGTGCCACGGGAGCATAGGTCTCATCATAATCAAGGCCTTCAACTTGACTATAGCCCTTGGCTACTAAGCGTGCCTTGTTTATAATGATTTCTCCCTTATGGTTCAATTTGTTTTTGAAGACCCATTTGGTTCCAATGATGGTGATCTTCTTAGGTCTGGGAACTAAGTCCCAAACTTGACTCCTTTCGAATTGACCTAGTTCATCTTGCATTGCAATGATCCAATCGGGATCATTTAATGCTTCATCAATTTTTCTAGGTTCAATTTCAGAAATTAAAGCAACTTCATTAGCCTCATTCCGGAAGAATGATCTAGTTCTAACCCCATGATGGATGTCTCCAACAATTTGGTCTTGGGGATGACTAGAGGCTAATCTAGTTTGTCTTGGTGTTGGTGGTGCTTCTTGAATGGGTTCACTAGATATCGGCTCAGCCTCAGGATCTGGCTGATCAAGGAGTTGTCTAGGCTCACCGTCATCGGATTCATCACCATCAACAGCATTTGGACTCTCATTCAAACTCAGTCTCCTAAGTTTGAATTGGGCTCCATCTTCTGGTTGACCATTGACTTTTGGAATTTCTTCAAAGACAACATCAGAAGACTCCTCAACCAGTCTAGACTTCTTGTTGTAGACTCGGTAGGCTTTGCTAACGAGGGAGTACCCGACCAGTATCCCTTCATCAGCTTTTGCCGTGAACATTCCAAGATGATCCTTGGTGTTTAGGATGAACACCTTACTACCAAACACCCTAAGATGTTTAACCGTAGGTGGTTTCCCAAACCAAAGTTCATGGGGAGTCTTTCCTAAAAACCTATGGATGAGAACTCGATTTTACACATAGCAAGCTGTATTTACAGCTTTAGCCCATAAGTAACTCGGGAGTGAGTACTCATTAAGCATGCTTCGTGTAGTCTCTTGTAGAACACGGTTCTTCCTCTCTATAACACCATTTTGTTGTGGTGTTCTAGGAGTAGAGAACTCATGTCTATAACCTCTATCTTGACAAAATTCTAAAAATCGTTGGTTGTGAAATTCACCTCCATGATCACTTCTAATTGTCTTAATGGTTAATGATTTTTCATTTTCAACTCTTCTACAAAAAGAAATGAAAATATCTAAGGTTTGCTCCTTATATTTTAAAAAGTAAGTCCATGTATATCTAGTAAAATCATCAATGATAACAAAGCAATATCTACTTCCATTCAATGATATGATAGTACTACAATCAAATAGATCCATGTGAAGTAAATCTAAAGCGGTAGAAGTACTTACAGCGCTTTTACCTTTATGTGCAGATTTCGTTTGCTTACCCATTTGACATGGATCATAAAGTTTGTCCTCTTCATACTTGATGCTTGGTAAGCCACGAACTAATCCCTTGTTGGCCAACTTCCGGATGTTCTTCATGTTCACATGTGCAAGCCTCCGGTGCCAAAGGGTGGACTCTTCTTCTTTTGACATGAGACACTTAGCAAAAACATTAGTAGCACTTTTAAATGAAACTTGATAAATGTTGTCTACTCTTGTTCTTACTAGTACCGTATCCAAGGTGTCATGTTGTCTAACTAGACATTGACTTGGTTGAAAATCAATCGTGTAACCCATATCACACAATTGACTGACACTTAGGAGATTAAATGTCATCCCCTTGACTAGAAGGACATTTGAAATTCTAAGACATTCGGATATTTGAATGTCTCCTATTCCTATGACCTTAAGACTACTATTGTTACCAAATGAAACATTACCTCTACTTTTCTTGTGAAGTGTGGTAAACAATGATCTATCCCCGGTCATGTGTTTGGAGCATCCACTATCAACGAACCAAGTTGATAGATGCTCCCCCTCAATCACAACCTACACAATTTGAAAAATAGAAGTTTTAGGTACCCAAACCTTGGGACCTAAAGCATCAACTAAACAAGACTTAGGAACCCATGCCTTGACAACTTTCTTTTGAACCTTGGATGTCCTAGATTGTCTCATATCAGTCCTAGACATCAAGGACACAAATGAAAGTTCTTTGGGTCGGTAACCAATACCGGCCCTATTGTAGACTGCCCTTTGGGCATTCAATATCATGTCTAGGGTCTTAGAGCTAGTTGAGAACTTCCCAAGAATATTCTTGAGTCTCTCAACTTCACTCTTTAATGATTTGTTTTCTTCTACTAGCAATTCATCATGCAAATCATCTATATCCTCAACCCTAGAGGATTTCAATTGGCCAATCTCAAGTTTTAATGATTTGATCTCATCCTCTAACATGTTAACATGCAAATCATCAATGTTATCATCCCTAGATAATTTCAATTGATCAATTTCTAATTGCAATGCTTTAACCTTATTTTTCGACTTCTTTAACATATTGGTTAAACATGCAATTGCTCTATAACACTTTTCAAGTTCGGGAGAAGTTACCTCTTCATCATCCGAAGATGATGAAGCCGCGTTTGAGGAGTTGGATGATTCATCACTGCTTTCTTCTCCAAGAGCCATGAGTGTCACATGCCTTGTGCTCTTCTCCTCCTTCTCTTCATCGGATGAGCTTGAGGAGGATTCATCCCAAGTAGCCTTCAAGGCCTTCTTCTTCTTCTTGGATTTTTCTTCTTTCCTTTTGGATCTCTCCTCCTTCTTCTTTAGCTTCGGGCATTCATTCTTGAAATGCCCTTTCCTACCACACTCATAGCAAGAAGCATTAGTCTTGTCAAGTTTAGCTTCACTAGGATTACATTTACCCTTGAAGCACTGACCCCTTCTCATCATCCTTCTTACAAAGTTCGCCATCTCGGAGGATGAGGAGCCGCTACCATCTTATTCGGAATCAGACTCGGATTCGGATGATGATGAAGATGAAGTGACTTCCTTCTCCTTCTTCTTCTCCTTCTCCTTCTTCTTCTTGTTTGATCGGTCCCCTGCCACTAAAGCAATCCCCTTCTCCTTGGGGCCTTTGTTAGCCATTTCATGCAATTCCATTTCACAAAACAAATCATCTAGCTTAACAATTGATAAGTCCTTGGATACTTTGTAGGCATCCACCATGGATGACCACAAAGCATTTCTTGGAAATGCTTTTAGTACATACCTCACAAGGTCGCGATTCTCGACCTTTTCATCAATCGGATGAAGCCCATTGAGGACTTCCTTGAACCGGCTATGAAGCTCACTTACCGATTCATTTTCCTTCATGGAGAGATTTTGTAATTGGTTGAGAAACAAATCCCTCTTGGTGATTCTTGAGTCTCGGGTGCCCTCGTGGAGTTCAATGAGCTTATTCCACAAGTCCTTTGCACTTGTGAAAGGACCAACCTTGATGAGTTGGTCTTTGTTCATGCCGCATTGTAGAGTGACAACCGCCTTCGCGTCGGCTTCACTCTTCCAAGTTTGTTCGGCTATCCACCGCCATGATTCAAGTTCCTTGCCTTCATCATCCTTTGGAGGGATGAATCCCTCCTTCACCGCAAACTAAGTATTGATGTCCATCTTCAAATAATACTCCATCTTTGATCTCCAATATTGGAAATCAGCGCCATCAAAGAAAGGAGGTCGGGTGGTGGAAAATCCTTCTCTCAACGCCATGGATGATAGCTCTCGGTTGTTAATCGGTAAAAACAGAGCCCCAAGCTCTGATACCACTTGTTGGAACCCGGATGGCTAGAGAGGGGGGGGTGAATATAGCCAATCACTTGGACTTAACGACTTATAGAATTTCTGCACTCAAATTTATCAGTAGCACAGCGGAAGAAACAATGGAAACAGATAAGTGCAGAAAACAAAAACAGAAAACGAAAGCAAACAACCACAACTAGCAGGATCGCTAACAAGGAGGGTTTACAAGGTTCGGGGATAACTTGCCCCTACTCCTTGGCGTGCCCTTAAGGTGGGCGATCCCTTGATCATCGGCAGATCAAGCCCCGATTAACACCGGATAGAAAGCAACCTCCTTCTCGGTGGAGAAACCTCTCCACAGCATTTCAATCACAGATATAGGTTTAAGCACAATGAAACACAAGAAAGATCTTACTTAGCACTTAGCAAAGACAGGAACACAGCGGCTTCTCCAAGCTCCACCCAGCGACGATCTCACGCAAGAATCCCTTTCTCTGTGTCTTCTCGCTGTTGGACTTTAAGCCTCTTGTTCCTTCCTCCAAGTGCTCAAGCAAGGAGTGGTTGCTTCTCAGATCTCAACAGCTTGCTCAGGAATGATGGAACAGCAAGATCACAAGCACGCAGCAAGCCACAAGAACTTCACAGCAATACTAATTCGCAGAGTTGTTGAAGACTTCTCATGACCAGCGCTTAAGTCTTCTTCACACAGCTCCAGGTCACCATCCCACAGCAGCCTCCAGCTGCTCTTCTGCAACCACCAGCCACCACTGAGCCCTTCTGGACCTCCTGAGCTTCCCTCAGACCAACCCCAAACAGCAGCTCCAGCCAGCGCCAGTGCCCGTTGCAACCTGGGATGGAAAACAGACAAACCTGCTCCAAAGAAAGACCACCATTTACTCTCCTTGAGTGTTTGAATCCTTCCCTATCACGTGCAGCTTAATCAGTGGGTTAGAGCAGCATATCAAGCAAGAAATCATAGATCAGAGATCAGCCGCAGTGTATCAGATATGCTCAGACGCGATCAGAGCGTCTGACAATATAATTTGAATTAAAGTGATCGGTCACCGGACCGATCCAGGGCTCGTGGGTCGGTCACCTGACTGATCCACCGCTTCGATGGGACTCCCAGCTCTCGCGGCAACACAAGCCTGATCGGTCACCAGACCGATCAGAGTGAAGCCTGATCGGTCACCAGACCGATCAGAGTGATGCCTGATCTGTCCCTCAGACCGATCAGGTTCGATGAACAGTAATCCCGGAAATCATATCCTAAGTCTCTGATCGGTCACCGGACCGTTCAGGAGCTGATCCACGGGGGAACTCAACTCACTGTTTACTCCCTGATCGGTCACCAGACCGATCAGGAGTAAGGTAGTGAGGAAGCTGCCTGCTCCCTGATCGGTCACCGGACCGATCAGGAGCCAAGCAACAAGGCAACAGCCTGCTCCCTGATCGGTCACCAGACCGATCAGACATCGCTGGATCGGTCACCAGACCGATCCACTAAGGAGCAGCGTGCCAACCTCCCTGATCGGTCACCAGACCGATCCAGGGATGCAGACCTAGCCTTCCAAGCTAGGATTTTTCCATCTAACCCTCCAAGTTGGGACTTTTCACCTAACCCTCCAAGTTAGGACTTTTCACCTAGCCCTCCAAGCTAGGACTTTTCACCTAGCCCTCCAAGCTAGGACTTTTCACCCAACCCTTCCGAGTTAGACCTTTTCCACACCTAGCCCTCCAAGCTAGGATTTTTCACCTAACCCTCCAGTTGGGACTTTTCACCTAACCCTCTAAGTTAGGACTTTTCACCTAGCCCTCCAAGCTAGGACTTTTCACCTAACCCTCCAAGCTAGGACTTTTCACCCAACCATCCGAATTAGGACTTTTCACCACCTGGATTCACTCACCAGGATCCGGCTTCACTCACCGAGATTTCCAACACCTAACCCTCCAGGTTAGGACTTCAATCATCCCATGCCTAATCCCCGATCAGGTCTTAATCATAATCAGAATCAGAATCAACCTAAACTAAAATCGGCGTCAACACCAAAATAACAATCAGGGCCAGACTGCATCAACAAATGCACACTCTTAAGGATTTCCAGCTAGACTATGTTCAAACCAAAGTGTTCATTGACAACATAAGCTCAATCAATCTTACGAAAAATCCTATTCATCACTCTCGAACCAAACACATTGAAGTAAAATATCATTTTGTTAGGGATCACGTAGCCAGGGGCAAAAGTGTACTTATGCATGTGGACTCGAAATCTAATCTAGCTGACATCTTTACCAAAGCCTTACCTAAGCCTGAATTCAGCTTACTAGGAAGGCAGTTAGGGTTGTGCTTAGTAGAATAGGACTATTATTATGTTTTCAAAAATTTTCAAAACTAGTATTTCAAATCTTTCGAAAAATCATTTTTTTATTAAGTATTGAATTTTAAAATTCATTTTCCGACTTAGATTTTTTGAAAAATTACGCCCTTTAAAACTAGGGTTTTCTACGCAATGGATTTAGCCTAGGCTTTAACCCTAGAATTGCATGCTCCTATAGATTTAGAAGTCAACATCTCACAAGCACATTAGGACACTTTGATTGATAACCTAGACAGGGTTGAGATGCTTAGGTCTATGCCTTGACTCAAGATATTTTAAGTCTGCATCTAGAGTAGTTGGGGCGATAAATACATTTGAACAACAATCAAGCTAGGTGTTCAAACATAAAAAATCTAACTTGATTGGATCACTTAACTTGACTAACCCTAGTGAAAGCTGCTATTATATAACAGTTACTAAGTAGCTAACTGGGTTAGACAGGACTCGAACGAGTTCAATTTAGTTGGTTTAATCCTTTTTGTTGCTTGGACTCACTAGAATTGGTTCAATATGTGTTTTCAATTTTTACAAAAATTGGCATTCACAATTGTTATTACCAGTTTTTTAACATATGGCAAAGGGGGAGAGTAAATAAAAAAAGAGTAAATTTTTTTTCAAAAAAGTGAAGTTAAATTTTTAAATGCATTAAATTTTCAAGTGTAAATTTTTCTTGCAAAAATGTTTTATTTATTAAGTGCAAAGTTTTTTGCAAAAAGTCTTAAAGTACTTTTAAAAGATTTTTTAGTGCACAATTTTTTTATGTACAAAATATTTTTATGTGCACATATTTTTTTAAGTACAAAAGGTTTTTCAAGTACAAAATATTATTTTAAGTGCACAATATTTTTCAAGTACTTTTCAAAGTACTAATATTTTTTGTGAAAAATATTTTTATAAAATATTGTGTTAAAATATTTTTTCTAAGTGTAAAATATTTTTCTAAGTGCAAAATATTTTTTTAAGCATAATATTTTTAAAGGGCAAAATATTTGTAAGTGTGCAAATGTTTTGAGTATAAAAAGTGCAAAGTCTTTTAAAGTACAAAGTTTTGTGGTTAAATTCTACTTTTCAAAAAGGTGTCTTAACTTTTTCAAACTTCAAAAGTTTTACAAAATATACTTGGTCAAAATTTGGTGATCTTGATTTCACAAAAAGCCTTTAACTTGTTTTTCCTCAAAAAGAGTACACTTAAACTTTTTGAAAAATTCCATATCCTTGAATGCTTCACGGGGAGAATCTCTAATTCCAGGGGAGCTTAGTGCATATTTTTTCAAAAACTTGGTTTTCTTAAAAGTGAGGAAAATAAACATGTTTATTTGTTGAAATACCTACTTTATATGTTTTAACTTAACTTTTGAACTAGGTTGTCATAAATCAAAAAGGGGGAGATTGTTGGTGTCGGAAGCACCAAGATCGAACCTGGGTTTTGATTATGGCAAAGGGTTCATAAGTTAAGGTTATATTGTGATCTAATGAATTTGTTTAAGTGCGCAGGAAAAGTCCTAGATAACGCCTTAATTCATTCCCCGTAGGAGGGAACATTAGGCGCCGGTTCGACCTAGGGTTCCATTTTGGAAGCCCAAAGTCAGAACCAAGACAGCGCAGGTTGTTAACTGTGCTTAATTTATATATTTCTTTTGTTTTGAAACTAACCCTGGTTGCAGGAATAAAGGATGGAGTTCTCTACTTCCTAACACTACAAGAAAAAAGACCTATTGTGACATTTACTTTATGACACTTATTGGTAAATGTCATTATAAATTAATTATAATGACACTTATTAAAATAGAATAATTTTATAAATACAATATCTGATTAAATCTCTTATAGTGACATAAATTTATGAATGCCCTTATAAAATAATCAAAATAATTTAATTTATTTACCTAAATTTTTTCCAATTAACGCGCGTATCCTCGCCTCGCTTGCTCTCTTCAGATCCCTCTAAAATATTATACCGCCAATATTTCGCTCGCCGCCCGCGCGAACCCTAAATCGCAGCGCGCGATCCTTAACGCGTCGTCCCTCCTTTTCACCTCCACCCTCACGCGTAACCTAGCTAATCTTTCTTTCTCCCTCGCGCTCCCTGCTCGATCGCCCCTCCACCTATGCGAGTGCCTTTAACGAGCGCACCTCCACCAGCGAGAGCGTGGCCTCACCGTCAACGCCGACACGGTCGTCGTGCAGGACGCCATAAGCGAGAAGGTCCGCCATGTATTGACCCCGCTCGCCATCCAAGCTTGGTCGGTGGACTAATTGTGCCCTAATTTGCTTCCAGTTTGGGAACTTCATCCACTACATGGCGATCTTCGTGTCCGGCTTTGTGATAGGGTTCACAGCCGCGTGGCAGCTCGCGCTCGTCATGCTCGCCGTCGTTCCGCTCATCGCGTCATCGGCGGGATGCACACTGCCGCACTAGCCAAGCTGTCGTCCAAGAGCCATGACGCCCTCTCCCAGGCCAACAACATCGTGGAGTAGGCGCTTGCCCAAGTAAGGACCGTGCAATCCTTCGTCGGCGAGTCGAGAGTCCTCCGAGCCTACTCTGCCGCGCTCGGAGTAGCTCAGAAGATTGGCTACCGGAGCGGATTCTCCAAAGGCCTTGGCTTGGGCGCGACCTACTTCACAGTCTTCTGCTACTACGCCTTGCTTCTACGGTAAGGAGGGTTTCTCGTGCGCCGCCACCACACCAATGGCGGACTAGCCATCTCCACCATGTTCGCCGTCATGATCGGAGGAATGTACGACGAAGACCCCATTAAATCAAACCGAACCAAGAGGTATTTTTTATACTGAATTCTGATGTTTTGCAGAGCTCTTGGGCAATCATCTCCGAGCGTCGTGGCATTTGCGAAAGCAAGGGTGGCAGCAGCAAAGGTTTACCAAACGATTAAGCGAAGGCCAAGCATCGACCAGAAGAACGACTCCGGGATCGAGTTGGGCGCCATTACAGGACTGATGGAGTTGAAGAATGTGGACTTTTCTTACCCATCAAGGCCCGATGTCCCTGTACTCCAGGATTTCTCGCTCACTGTTGCTGCAGGGAAGTGCGTCGCATTAGTTGGAAGCAGCGGCTTTGGGAAGAGCACCGTGGTTTCGCTCATCGAAAGATTCTACAATCCCACTTCAGGTATTTTATGTTCGATTGGGTTGACCGCATGAGCTTGTAAAGTTCCTATTGAAAGTTCATCGTTGAATTTAATTATTCTCTGTTTTTATTATATATTTTATATTATAAAATGACAATATACCTCTGGAGATTTTACTGCTATGACACTGGGGGGAAGCTAACAATTAACAAGCTGCAATTTTAATGGACAGCTAAGTTGGAATCCAGATGTCTTCTCCAAACAAGAGGAGAGATATGGATGTAATGAAATTGTAAGTTCTTCTTTTCCAGATATTTGGTTGAAATTTCCTTCATTTATACATGAATGGAAACCCCTGTGATAAAAAGCCAGCAGAGTAAACTGTACTTTTTTATCCCACACAAATTCTAATGACTTCAAACCCCTGTGGCTTATCATGAGTTGATAATCAACAGATGCTTGTGATTTTGAAAAATTATTTTTCTTTTGCAAAAGCAATCTCTTCCATAAGCTGGCATTGCTATAACATTTTCTTGCACAGGTTGGTTGGCGATAGGCGCATAGGTTGGTTGGTGTTAGGTTGATACACTGGTTATAAATGACTCTTCAGGGTATCATTTGCGCTCAATGATTGAGAGCACCTCACATCATCTGTTGTGGGATCTGTCATATATTTACTTTGTGTACATTTTTACTTAGTGATTACATGTGAAACTCAATTTATATTGTATATTTGCGTGTTATTGAGTATATATAACCATAAGTCTATGACTATCATCCACAATATGGATTAACTAACATCATAATGTGATAATTCCGTTGGGTACAATTATGATTATTGAGCATGATTTTTCCCAAAATGGGCATTCTAAATGGTATTTCATTGCATTCTTCTTGTATATTTCAATCACATGCTCATGTTTATGATTTCTTTGCATTGACTAATTTTTGCATCTGAGACCATGTCTATTATCCTTCAAAACATTCATACAGACTACGGTTATATAGATTCAATATTATGTGAATTTTCTTAAGACTCACATTTTTGTGTTTTGTTTTAGAACATTGCCTGCACTCATATCAGCTTGAATGGATTGATCCATCCCTATGCTTCATCTCCTGACTAGTTTTCCATTTCCTCTCTTTGTAGGATAATGAGTGATTACTCAGTTGAGACCATCAATGATGGTCTTGCTGAATGTGGAATTTCATGGCCCCAAAGAAAGTACGAGCTTTTTCCCTCTACTCGATGTCTCTGTTGAATTGTAATGTCAGTACTCTGGTTATGTACCTATGCAGGTTTAAACTGGCTACATCAGTTTCTTAATCCATCATTTCAAAAATCAATTTTAATGCAACCTTTTTGTTTAACTTCTTCTGAGCCTGTTGGTTGATAAGATCTAAAAACTTGAGTTCAGTAGTTTTTAATACTATACTTGTTTTTAGTAGTTATTTTCTTTCAAATCCATAATTCATCATTCACAATACATCCTTGATATCCTTGCATGGCCCTAAAGAGTACATTTTCAAGGAATTATTAATTTACCAAATCAATTACCAGATCATTATGACTCTAGCTTATCTCAGGTTAGACATTCTTATTAGCATTCCCTTTATTTTATGCTTTGTCATATGGCAAAGGAACTGGTTTATGCTTGAAGTTACAATTTTACAATTTCGACAAGTTCTGTAGCTTTTAGTTAGTAAAGGCTCTGCTTAAGCATCACTACGATCAAAGTAGTTCTGATTTAACTTTTGTTCTTACAAGTTCTGTAACTTTTGTACTTACAGGTCCTTATGAAGGTGGCGTGTGGAAAATTCGTGTTGAGCTACCAGATGCTTATCCATACAAGTCTCCTTCAATTGGCTTCCTGAACAAAATATTCCATCCCAACGTTGATGAATTGTGAGACTGTTCTCTTTTCCTTGAAACTTATGTATGTTGGCAGCATCTTCGCAATTTACCCTTTATTTACTAGAGGACCTTGATTATAGTATTATATCTTCAACCATCTGGAATCTGATAGCTATAGACATTGATGCTTATGAAAATATAATCTACAAGATAATTTGATGGTAATTCATCTCATCAGCAATATTTTTAGGAAGAGACAAAAAGTCATTTTCAATGAGAGAAATCAAAAGCTATTTTATTCATGGCTTACTGTGTGTGTCGTCTCTTGATTATAGTATCTTTTATCCAGCAGGTCTGGCTCGATATGTTTGGACGTAATTAACCAGTCATGGAGCCCAATGTTTGGTAAGGATACGTACATGGGAATCATAGCCATCTGGTCTCTGCTGCGAATAAGTTCGTGCACTTCCAATATCCCTACCACATGCATTTGCGGTGTACAGCTTGGGCTGCCTGGGTCCTTGACATAGACTTTTGTATTGCAACTTGCAGCGCAATGCTCCTTCCCATGCCCTGAGAATGTGCCATTATTGAGATAAACATGACAAGATTCCCTTCTGAGTCCATTTTTCTGATCTTGGCTGATATAGGAACCTAAGAGTTTGTGTGAATTGTGAAGAGAAACTAGGTTTCACTTTCTGCCAACTAAAACCAATGAATCTTTGGCTCCTAGTGAAGGGAAACTGTGATGAACTCTATTTGTTGCCAACCACACTTCTATGATCGATTTCATCATCTTAGAACAGATGATAGCATTTGTTGTTATCATGCAGAAGCATCCTGGTTGGGTTGGTGAGGATCTATAATTCCTTTATCTCACCCTTATTCTGTTCTATTAACTGACCTGAATAATAAATCCTTGTTGTTCTATGACCTCACCCTTATCCTGATGTGTGCAAGCTCATTAAATTGAATATAATATGTCAGTATAATAAGATTATGAGTTCGTCTCTACTATATCAAAAAGTTAACTTTACTTGTGAAAAAATATAGATCTAGATTATATATATATTTTTTCTTTATTATATGCTTCTTTAATTTTATTTTATTTACACAAATTAATTAATATATGATTTTTTTTTGTAGGTGACAAGAATATTGGATTTTGTTCAAGATGTGATGGCTGAAGATTGAAGATGTAGCAAAGTTTGGAAGTTTAGTTATGTTTTGCTTTAGGAGACTTAATTTTTTGCTAGTTTTTAAACTAAATACATTGGGTATATTTGCGATTGTGATTAGTGCATATATATTTTTTGAGTTGACCAATTTGACAGTCTTGTATTGTAAAAAAATGGATAATTATTGATTAGCACTTTGATTTCAATTTAAAATTTTTATTTATGTTTATGTTAATTAGTTATATGTGTAAATATTTATATCATGAAAATATTGAACATGGGTGAGATATTTATTAATATATGATATTTTTTATGTCATAATAAACACTAAATCATGTAGATAAAAATATCATTGTAAAATTCATATGAAGACATTTTAAAATGTCATAATAAATAACTATTAATGATTATTTTAAATGTCCTTATAAACTAATATAACAAACATTTATGTGTCACTATAAATGACATAACGAGGCATTTTAAATTAACATTATAAACTATCATTAGTGACAATTTTTATTATGACTATAGATAAAATTCAAGACACTTATAATTGTCTTGATAAATAATTTTAAAGGACATATAAATTTGTCATCATTACTATAATAAAATAACATATATAAATGTCATTACAAATCTTATAGTGACACTATTTTTTGTCACTATAATAATTATTCATGCTATTAGTATGTCACTATTTTTATTTTATAGTGACATTAAAAATTGTCATAAGTGATAAGACTTTAAACGACATCACTATAGAGGACATTTTAACTTAATGTCACTATATTAAAAATGTCAGTATAAGTAATATATGATAACACTTTTCAATGTCATTAAAAGCATTTTTTCTTGTAGTGTAAGCGCCTGATCATATAGGCGCCTGTATGGATACAGGCGTTTGTATGGATACAGGCGCCTGTATGGATATAGGCGCCCGAGAAGGGTGTTTTCCAGCAGTTTGCAAAGCTGAGCCTCCACGTCAGCAAAGGAGGCACACGTGACCATACAGGCACCCTAGTCGTCCCAGGCACCCTGGTTGAAGGGATAAGCACTGGCCAATTTTGCGGATGAGGATTCGCGCAGAATGGCACACGTGTCAGGCACCCCAGACAACTATATATTAAGGGGTTCACCCCCTTGCTTCCAAACAACACTTCTTCCAATGCAAATACTCAAGCGCTCTGCTTTAATCTCTCTGTGCTCAAGTTTCAAGAGCCAACGACGACCCGCTGCACCGATCTTCGAGTCCTTCTCCAGTCGTCGATATTTTTAATTTAATTGCTTAAATTAAATTATGTATTCGTGCTTCAAATTTGTAACATTTTTGTGAAATATAGAATTGCCCAATGTAAACGGTCAAGGACTGTGGGCCTTGGAGTAGGAGCCGATCTAGACTCCGAACCAAGTAAAAGAAAAGTGTGTTAGCATTGTTTGAAATTTCCGCTGCGTATTATTCTTTTTATAACTGAAAAGTTGTATCGATATTCACCCCCCTCTATCGATCCTAAACGATCCCACAATGTAGTGGCTCACACCCGAAATAGTTTTGGATAAACCATTGGAATAGTTATAGTGTAATTTGGTATTGGTTTATCTTGACCATAGAATTACACTAGTACACTTTGTGTGTATTGAGCAGGACCGATATAGAGGTAATTCAATTTATACTGACTATATAATTGAATCAGACCTCAGATATTATGGTGTACATGCTCTTAATCCCAATATAATTGTAACACCCCGAATTTTTCAATGTAAAATCATGACAATGTATGAAAAATGGTTATAATGAAATAATAGAAATTTCATACAACCACATGCTATGAAATGTCATGAAACCATTTTTATAAATGAAATGTCATGAATGCATGAAATATTATTATCATGAAATATTATATTCATGAAATATTATTATCATGAAATATTATCATGAAATATTATATTCATGAAATATTATCATGAAATATTATATTCATGAAATATTATTATTATGGTGATATGGGTTAGTGCAAATGGTGATAAAAGAAGAAGTAGAAAGGAGGAAGCAAGGATTGAACCTTGAACCTCCTAGTTGCACTCACCATGTCATAACCAATGAACCAAGCCATATTTCATGTAGAGAGAATAAGAAACATTCTCGTTAAATCGAGGGAAGCGAAGAGACATGCCTCTTCATGAGAAGAGTATAAATAAGAGAGGGGGAAAGGAAGTTACACTTTTTCCTTCTTCTTCCCCACTTCATTTTCGAAAAAACAAGAAGACTTCTCCCTTTCCATTTTCGAAAACACCATCCTAGGGTTCTAACCCTAGGGCAATTGCAAGAAGGAGAGTCCAAGTGTCATTGCTCTCTACCAAGACCAAGGAACCCTAGAGGAAATTTGGAAGAAAAGGATTGTCACGTATCCTTCAAGTGTAGGGTACCCTACGGTTTAAGAGAAGGTGAAATTCCAGCGATAGGATGTTAGTGTCCTCTCGCCTGCAACATAATTGCTATTGAATGGTTACTTGTTTCATCCTTTTGAAAATTCACAAGAACTTCCCTAGTGGAAGTTTCGGCCACCTCTTGTAAGGGGTCCAAGAGAAGGTTTTTGATTAAACCTTGATACATGCTAGTGCCCTAGGGACTCTATACACATGTGTGTTGTTTTCCAAATTTTTGGAAGGACAAAAAGTAGGGTTTGGTACCCTACAAGGTTTCGGCCACCACCAAGCCTTGGGTCTTGGTTACTTTTTGTTGCATGAGGAGATCCCTAGGAACTTAGGGTACCTATGTATGATGACTTTCCATCATGTTGTGATAACAAAAATTAGGGTTTAGCCACCATGCAACTTTCGGCCAAGAGGAGAAAGGCTAAGGGTTTTTGAGTTGCTTGCTATCCTATTATGTTCTCGTGAATAGTAGTGTAGATAACATGTTTGTGTGAATGTTTGTGTGAAGGTGGGATGTCAAAAACCTAGCCTAGCCATTTTACACCATTTGGCCATCCTTGTAAGTTAGGGTTAGTGGGAGCTAACCCCACTTTGAAGTATAATCCATGTTTTAATTGTTAACATGAAGTACACTTGAGGTGTTTGTAGAAATGCAGGAATGAATGCTTGATTGGAAAATCAAAAAATTCCCTACACTTGATTTTCAGCCAACCGTGGTTCTAGGGTTGGGAAGTCCTTAATGAAACCATGAAGCATGCTACACTTATATGATGTGTGTATAAATTATGTGACCTATCTTGTTAGGTATAAAAGCATGCCTTATAGCCCATGGGGCACTCTTATGACATGAACATGATGTGGTTGAGATGTGGTTGATAATATGCTTAAAAAAAAGGATACTCTATTGAAACTGGGATCAAGAGCACCCGAATGTGTGGTGTGTCCCTAGGGGATCAAGAGTACCCTTGATGAGTGGTGTGTCCCTTTAAGATGTGATTAAGAGTACCTTTAGGCATATACATATATGAGTAATTGCATGATAAATTACTTTACTTTGAAAGTTGTGTACCCGACTCGGAAGGGGGTCGTTAAACAAATCCAATGTGCATGTTAACTGAAGGTCATGGCATTGGTAGGACGGAAGGGTCCTGCTCTAATTAGATTGGTGGCTCGCTACCCCAATTTATTAGGGAACGCGCTTGATGTGGTACTACAACTGGGCCCTGGATGATATTGTATTTTTAAGTACTTACCTTTATGGAACTTTTTGAAAAGCATATTTTCTCATTATGTGATGATCTTGTTCTGTAAGTACTTAGAGATATTTGATGTGATGCTTATGATGCTTTGATGAGATGCTTATGATGCTTATAATCTTGTTCTATCTTGATTACTGAGTACATGATATGATGTATCGATATGGTTTTGCGAGTAGGCCCGGATTCTTACTAAGCATGTTTTGCTTACTAGTTCATGTTGTTTTTCTTATGCTGCAGATAGCGGTAAGAAATACTTGAACTAAAGGAAGAGGCAGAGAGAAAGCTAGAGGATGTGTGTGGTGATGGCTCGGGAAAGAACGAAAGATTCTTATCTACCTTCTTTTTGTCTAGAATCTAAACTGCTTCCAATAAAAGATTGCAATTGTATTACTATACTCTGAATGTGTGATGATGATGTCTACTCTACTGTTGATTAAGTTTAGAGATATGGAACCTATGTCATGTTAGATAACACTATCATTAATGTCTAATTCTTGTAGTATGCATGCTAAGTAAAATGCTAGATATTTACTATTTCCTGTTGCTTATGAATGCTTCTTTTGCATGTATCTAAGACTAGGTAACTCTTGCTATATTCTTACCATGCCCCTTTGCCCAATGCTGTGCTCTATCTTGTTCAAACCATGTTTAGATCAGTAACTTATTTAGATCAGTAAATTATGAAGTTAAATGATCTCTCTATTATGTTGTAGTTGCATGGATGATATGAAAAACCTTGCTTGGTAAATTAGTCTTCAATAAGCATGCCTACTACACTTCTTGTATTGTAATTGTTTTGTTTGGATATACATGCTTAACATGATATATGAGATGAATGTATGGACCCGTAACCCCGCCTTTAGGGTAGATATAAGGACGGGCATTACAAGTTGGTATCAGAGCAGATTTCCCCTCCACCACACACACATCAAGCTTCCTCCTGCCGCTTCCAAGTAAGAAATCCTAACTCGCCTTACTTTATTTATTTCATGTACAGTAATGATATTGATAGGGATGATCTATGCTTGCATGATATGAAGATGATTAATACTTGCATAACAAGTGAAGGTAGAATTAAGTCTTATGTAGTCATTTACTGTCTATATGATAGATATGGCTAGAAGGCGTAGTACTAGGGGTAACGAGACAGCACCCCCACCTGACCTGATGCAGGTGATCACTGAGCTGCAGCGCCAGGTCACTGAACAGCAGCAGATGATAAACACTCTGATGACCCAGCAGACTAACACTGCCACCCCTGCGGGAAGTCAGGACGCCATAACCACTGAACCTCCGGCTGCACAGGCGCCCTCGGACACTATGGCCAGAGCAGTCCGACAAGAGGCCTATTTGATACAGTGGCAACGACTGAAGCCGGATAAGTTCTCCGGCACCTGCGAGCCGTGGGACGCCCAGTCCTGGCTCAAAACGGTGGAAAGCACCATGGAACTTCTCGACTGGCCGGAACACGAGAAGGTCAAGTGTGTCTCGTTCTGCCTCTCCGGCGATGCTCGGATGTGGTGGGAACGGGTGAAGGCCAGAAGATCGGTGGACCAGATGAAATGGAAGGATTTCGAGTCTGAATTTCTGGAGTAGTTCTTCCATATGAGGGTGACCAATAGGCATTTTGATGAGTTCACCGAATTTCGACAGGGGAATCTCTCTGTCAACGAGGCCGTCCAGAAATTTAACCGACTGGCACGATTATGTCCGGAGCTGGTCAGTACTGAAAGGGAAAGGGTCAGATTAATGCTAAGAATGCTTAGGCCCGACATTGCTCTGAGTGTAGCCGGTGGCGTTCATAGGCCACAGACTGCAGAAGAGCTAGTCAGCGGCGCTCTGAATGCTGAGCACTATCTGAAGAATATCAGCCAGCAGAAGCAGGCCCCAGCCAGTACACAGAATCAGAGTCAGTCAGGAAATCAAAAGACTCAGAACACCAACCCCCACTGGAAGAAGAACCACAATGGGAAAAGAAAGCCATGGAACAAGTCTATTGGTGATTCGAAAGGCAAGAAGCCTAAGCACCCTCCTTGTGCCACCTGTGGGAAGATGCACCTCGGGGCATGCTTATGGGGTGCCAAGAGATGTTATACTTGCGGGAAGGAGGGACACTTTGCCAGAGAGTGTCCTACTGCCGCTAAGGCACCTCAGCAGCAGTATATTCAGCACAAAGGTGCTCCTCCCCAGCTTCACCATATGCAGGCTGTCATCGATGGTATTCCTATTTATCAGGGGCGATTAGAAGCCCCGCCTGCTACAACAAACGCCCAGGTTTTCTCGCTTACAAAGGAAGACGTGGCGACTGCCTCTACCGTTGTCACAGGACAGATAATTATTTACAGTCATCCTGCTACTGCATTATTTGACACTGGAGCAACACATTCCTTTATTTCTATGCTATATGCCACGAGATATGATATGCCACTGCAAGAACTAGATTGCAAGTTTCTGACTACATTGCCCTCGGGAGAGGTGATGCCCTCTACCCAAATGCTGCGGGCCGCACCGATCAGCATCGCAGATAGGGAACTCTACTGCGATCTGATAGTGCTTGATATGGCCGATTATGATCTGATATTGGGCATGGATTTCTTAAATAAATACGGCGCTTCAATCGAGTGCCGTAAACGAAGGGTTATCTTCCGACCCGAGACGGGAATTCTCTTTGAATTTATCGGCGAGCCGAAGAAGAAGACTGGCAAATTCTTATCGGCTCTGAAAGCAAGGAAAATGTTAGAGAATGGATGTTCTGGATTTCTAGCTCATGTAGTTGATACTCGTCCTACAGAGGACCCGAAGCTAGAAGACGTCGAAGTCGTATGCAACTATCCAGAGGTATTTCCTGACGACTTACCTGGGTTAGCACCTGAAAGGGATGTTGAATTTGCTATTGATTTGATTCCTGGTACTAACCCCATTTCGAAGGCACCATACCGAATGGCGCCGACTGAATTGAAAGAATTGCAAGGACAGCTGCAAGAGCTACTCGACAAGGGACTTATCCGCCCTAGTCATTCCCCCTGGGGAGCTCCCGTACTGTTCGTCAAAAAGAAGGACGGGTCGATGCGTATGTGTATCGACTATCGGGCATTAAACAATGTGACCATAAAGAACAGGTACCCTCTACCCAGGATAGATGACCTGTTCGATCAGTTGAAGGGAGCTACGGTTTTCTCTAAGATCGATCTGAGGTCTGGTTATCACCAAGTCCGGGTGAAAAATGAGGATATACCCAAAACTGCTTTCCGGACGAGATACGGACATTATGAGTTCGTAGTGATGCCGTTTGGAGTTACTAATGCTCCGGCAATATTCATGGACCTTATGAATCAGATTTTCTCGGCATTTCTCGACAGATTTGTGATCGTCTTCATCGACGACATCCTTATTTATTCGAGGACTTCCGAAGAGCATGCAGAGCACCTAAGTATAGTATTACAGATTCTTCAGAAGGAACAACTGTATGCTAAATTTTCGAAATGTGAGTTCTGGCTGAACCAAGTGTCATTCTTGGGACATGTTATCTCCAAAGAAGGAGTAATGGTGGACCCGACGAAAATTGAAGCCGTAAGTAACTGGTCCAGACCCAAGAATGCCAGCGAGGTCAGAAGTTTTCTGGGGTTAGCCGGATATTACAGAAAATTCGTAGAGAACTTCTCGCGGATTGCAGCCCCTATGACAGCTCTTACGAAGAAGGACAAGAAATATATAGACCGAGGAATGTGAAAAGAGCTTTACTGAACTGAAAAGGAGGCTGACTAGCGCTCCAATATTGACTCTTCCCGAGAGCGATATGGGTTTCGATATGTACAGCGATGCATCCAAACTTGGACTCGGAGCTGTGCTTATGCAAAATGGGAAGGTAATTGCCTATGCCTCTAGACAATTAAAGGAACATGAAAAGAATTATCCTACCCATGATTTGGAATTAGCAGCGGTGGTCTTTGCGCTAAAATTATGGAGGCATTATTTATATGGCACTCAGTGCAAGGTCTTTACTGATCACCAGAGTCTGCGGTATTTCTTCACCCAGAAAGACCTGAATATGCGACAACGCCGATGGCTCGAGTTGGTCAAGGATTATGATTGTGAGATCCTATACCATCCGGGAAAAGCCAACAAGGTAGCCGATGCTCTTAGTAGAAAATCATGTGCTACTTTAATATCTTTGTCGGCTTTGTCACAACCCTTAGGGGAAGAGATTATGGATTTCGGAATCGAGATTATATCGGGACAGCTTTCTACCCTACAGATTGCGCCGACATTATTTGATGGTATTCTGGAGAAGCAGAATCTCGATCCGAGTCTTCGGAGAATCAGACAGGAGATTCTTGAAGGCAAGGACGAGGGATTCCGGATTTCCGATAGTGGAGTCTTATATCTCCGGGATCGATTATGAGTTCCCGATGACTCCGACTTACAGACGAGGATACTCGAGGAAGCTCACGGCACACCTTATGCGATGCACCCTGGGTCTACCAAGATGTATCAAGATCTGAAGGGCAAATTTTGGTGGTCCGGCATGAAGAAAGATGTAGCCCATTATATTAGCATGTGTTTGACCTGCCAGAGGGTCAAAGCAGAACACCAGAGACCTGGGGGAGTTCTGCAACCTCTACCTATTCCCGAGTGGAAATGGGAGGACATATCTATGGATTTCATATCAGGGCTGCCTCGGACTACGAATGGATATGATAGTATATGGGTTATTGTGGACCGACTGACCAAGTCCGCGCATTTTCTGGCTATCAGGATGACTTATTCAGTTGAGCAGCTGGCTCAACTGTACGTCAAGGAGATTGTCCGACTACACGGGATTCCCAAGACCATCGTCTCTGACCGAGATGGTCGATTTACTTCTGATTTTTGGGGACACGTGCAGAAGGCCCTTGGCACGAAGCTGAAGTTCAGTACAGCCTTTCACCCCCAGACTGACGGGCAGACTGAACGAGTAAACCAGATACTAGAAGATATGTTACGAGCTTGCACCTTGGACTTCAAGGGAAGCTGGTGTCGATACCTGAGCCTGGCAGAGTTTGCTTATAATAACAGTCATCAGGCTACTATCGGAATGGCACCGTACGAGGCATTGTACGGCAGAAAATGCAGATCTCCTTTATGCTGGCATGAGAGTGGTGAAAAGAGGGAGATGGGACTCCAAACCGATATTATTGATGAGACCACTCAGGCTATAAAGAATATCCGCCAGAGGATAGAGACTGCTCAGAGTCGGCAGAAAAGCTACGCTGATAAACGACGTCGACCGCTCGAGTTCGAGGTTGGGGATTCGGTATTCCTGAAGGTAGCCCCTATAAAAGGGGTGATGAGATTCGGAAAGAAGGGGAAACTGAGTCCGCGATACGTGGGACCCTATCAGATTTTGAGACGAGTAGGCAAGGTGGCCTACGAGCTGGAGCTACCGCCGGAAATGGCAGCTATCCACAACGTCTTCCATGTGTCGATGCTCAAGAAGTGTACCCCTGATGCGAGTCAAATGATAGAACCCCCATCCGTGCAAGAACAGGAGAGCCTTAGTTCCGAACGCCGCCCGATCCAGATCCTCGATCGGGAAGTCAAAAGGCTAAGGAACAAGGAAGTGCCCTTAGTGAAGGTTCTGTGGCGGAACGAGCAGTTCGAAGAAGTCACCTGGGAACAGGAAGATACGATGCGATTAAAGTATCCGAAACTGTTTTAAAGTTCGGGACGAACTTTTTATAAGGTGTGTAGGATTGTAACACCCCGAATTTTTCAATGTAAAATCATGACAATGTATGAAAAATGGTTATAATGAAATAATAGAAATTTCATGCAACCACATGCTATGAAATGTCATGAAACCATTTTTATAAATGAAATGTCATGAATGCATGAAATATTATTATCATGAAATATTATATTCATGAAATATTATTATTATGAAATATTATCATGAAATATTATTAATGTTATGAAATTTTATGATGGGCTTGGCTTAATGGGCTTTGATATGGGTTAGTGCAAATGGTGATAAAAAGAAGAAGTAGAAAGGAGGAAGCAAGGATTGAACCTTGAACCTCCTAGTTGCACTCACCATGTCATAACCAATGAACCAAGCCATATTTCATGTAGAGAGAATAAGAAACATTCTTGTTAAATCGAGGGAAGCGAAGAGACATGCCTCTTCATGAGAAGAGTATAAATAAGAAAGGGGGAAAGGAAGTTACACTTTTTCCTTCTTCTTCCCCACTTCATTTTCGAAAAAACAAGAAGACTTCTCCCTTTCCATTTTCGAAAACACCATCCTAGGGTTCTAACCCTAGGGCAATTGCAAGAAGGAGAGTCCAAGTGTCATTGCTCTCTACCAAGACCAAGGAACCGTAGAGGAAATTTGGAAGAAAAGGATTGTCACGTATCCTTCAAGTGTAGGGTACCCTACGGTTTAAGAGAAGGTGAAATTCCAGTGATAGGATGTAAGTGTCCTCTCGCCTGCAACATAATTGCTATTGAATGGTTACTTGTTTCATCCTTTTGAAAATTCACAAGAACTTCCCTAGTGGAAGTTTCGGCCACCTCTTGTAAGGGGTCCAAGAGAAGGTTTTTGATCATACTTTGATGCATGCTAGTACCCCTAGGAACTTTATACTCATATGTGATGTTTCCAAATTTTTGGAAGGACAAAAAGTAGGGTTTGGTACCCTACAAGGTTTCGGCCACCACCAAGCCTTGGGTCTTGGTTACTTTTTGTTGCATGAGGAGATCCCTAGGAACTTAGGGTACCTATGTATGATGACTTTCCATCATGTTGTGATAACAAAAATTAGGGTTTAGCCACCATGCAACTTTCGGCCAAGAGGAGAAAGGCTAAGGGTTTTTGAGTTGCTTGCTATCCTATTATGTTCTCATGAATAGTAGTGTAGATAACATGTTTGTGTGAATGTTTGTGTGAAGGTGGGATGTCAAAAACCTAGCCTAGCCATTTTACACCATTCGGCCATCCTTGTAAGTTAGGGTTAGTGGGAGCTAACCCCACTTTGAAGTATAATCCATGTTTTAATTGTTAACATGAAGTACACTTGAGGTGTTTGTAGAAATGCATGAATGAATGCTTGATTGAAAAACCCAAAAGAACTCCCTACCCTTGACTTTAGACCAACCATGGTTCTAGGGTTGGGAAGTATTTAATGAAACCATGAAGCATGCTACCACTTATATGATGTGTGTATAAATTATGTGACCTATCTTGTTAGGTATAAAAGCATGCCTTATAGCCCATGGGGGCACTCTTATGACATGAACATGATGTGTTTGATAATATGCTTAAAAAAAAGGATACTCTATTGAAACTGGGATCAAGAGCACCCGAATGTGTGGTGTGTCCCTAGGGGATCAAGAGCACCCTTGATGAGTGGTGTGTCCCTTTAAGATGTGATTAAGAGTACCTTTAGGCATATACATATATGAGTAATTGCATGATAAATTACTTTACTTTGAAAGTTGTGTACCCGACTCGGAAGGGGGTCGTTAAACAAATCCAATGTGCATGTTAACTGAAGGTCATGGCATTGGTAGGACGGAAGGGTCCTGCTCTAATTAGATTGGTGGCTCGCTACCCCAATTTATTAGGGAACGCGCTTGATGTGGTACTACAACTGGGCCCTGGATGATATTGTATTTTTAAGTACTTACCTTTATGGAACTTTTTGAAAAGCATATTTTCTCATTATGTGATGATCTTGTTCTGTAAGTACTTAGAGATATTTGATGTAATGCTTATGATGCTTTGATGAGATGCTTATGATGCTTATAATCTTGTTCTATCTTGATTACTGAGTACATGATATGATGTATCGATATGGTTTTGCGAGTAGGCCCGGATTCTTACTAAGCATGTTTTGCTTACTAGTTCATGTTGTTTTTCTTATGCTGCAGATAGCGGTAAGAAATACTTGAACTAAAGGAAGAGGCAGAGAGAAAACTAGAGGATGTGTGTGGTGATGGCTCGGGAAAGAACGAAAGATTCTTATCTACCTTCTTTTTGTCTAGAATCTAAACTGCTTCCAATAAAAGATTGCAATTGTATTACTATACTCTGAATGTGTGATGATGATGTCTACTCTACTGTTGATTAAGTTTAGAGATATGGAACCTATGTCATGTTAGATAACACTATCATTAATGTCTAATTCTTGTAGTATGCATGCTAAGTAAAATGCTAGATATTTACTATTTCCTGTTGCTTATGAATGCTTCTTTTGCATGTATCTAAGACTAGGTAACTCTTGCTATATTCTTACCATGCCCCTTTGCCCAATGCTGTGCTCTATCTTGTTCAAACCATGTTTAGATCAGTAACTTATTTAGATCAGTAAATTATGAAGTTAAATGATCTCTCTATTATGTTGTAGTTACATGGATGATATGAAAAACCTTGCTTGGTAAATTAGTCTTCAATAAGCATGCCTACTACACTTCTTGTATTGTAATTGTTTTGTTTGGATATACATGCTTAACATGATATATGAGATGAATGTATGGACCCGTAACCCCGCCTTTAGGGTAGATATAAGGACGGGCGTTACAACACAGATTAAAGGATCACAAAATCAATACGAGAATTGATCATGGTGTAGAATAATCAAGTGTACATGAAGCATTGATCAAATGAGCATAGGTTTAACCAAGAGTTGATCACACACATAGTTTGAATCAATTGGACAGGATCAAATTTAATATATGAACATAGTTTAATCAAGGACCCAAGATTTGATCACGAAGACATAATCATAAGGTAAGACATTTGATCAAAGGTAAGACATAGCAAGGTAGGGTCACGGCCAACACATGAGGTCATGACACAACATAAGAACACCAAAAGAAAGACCATGATTAGCGCAAATACACAATCAATGAACTCTGTACGACAAACTAAACACAATGCTTACTTAGGTGACATTGAAGGTTGGTGATGAAGATCTTGGAGTCTGGAAGAAGAGGCTTGCGCTAAAGAAAGGTCTCAGCGTAAAAGATGAACTTAGGACCTTTAGCGAGAAGGGAACTTGCAGAAGCTCGCAGGAAACCTTCTCAGAATCGCACGCGCGCACACAAACGCTCGCTCGCAAGAGGAAGAAGGAGATGAGGGGAAGGCTCTCGCACAAGTTGAAAAGGCGCAAGAGGGAGTTTTCGGCGCTAGGGTTCGGCAATGAGGGGTTTTGGAGGAGTTAATCGGTTGGTGGATCGGTCCACCAATAGAAATTTAATGTGATCGAACGGATCACCGTTCGATCTGAGAGTGTCCAGACCGATCAGGCTCTTGCCTAATCGGACTGGCCTAGTTATGATCGGTCGAGTGACCGATCAGGCAGGCTCCTGATCGATCGGCTGATCGATCAGGAAGCGATCAGTAGGGACGGATGATATTCAGGAAGCCCCCTGATCGATCTGTGGACCGATCACCACAGGGTACCAGATCGATCCGGGGACCGATCCAGGCTAGCACAGAGTGTATGGACAGAATTTCGTTAAGTCTCTGTGACCCCTCTGATCGGTCTGTGGACCGATCACCACAGTATGGAGCCAGATCGGTTCGGGGACCGATCAGCCCTACGCCTGATCGGTTCGGGGACCGATCAGCCCTACGCCTGATCGGTCCAGTGACCGATCAGGGTTCCTGATATTCCCTGATACGATCTGAAACTTTCAGTTTCAGACTTTCACATGATTTTTGAAGGAATCTTACGAAGAATATCGATCTTGGAAGTGATTCCTTAACTATAATTGATCCCTAAACAAGGATCAAAGCTCCTTATAGGTTGAACAATCACTTTGCTCCACCCAAGTAGAGTCAAACTCAATCATCAATCATTCAAATAATTTCAATCAAGATTGTGTCAAATTCTGGTTTCCAATCAAGTTTCCTTGATTGGAATGTCCAAGTATGATCATGGAGCCAAATACACATGTGTTATGTATTGGTTTTCCCCATACTTGGTCACCGACGTGATTTTTATCTCGTCAACTTAATTTCTCAAGAGATGCATTGACATTTTGAGAAATTGAGTTGATCCTAACATCTCACCCCATTTCTAGCAAACAAAAATGTTTTGGGAAACCTTATAGTTTGTGTGAGATGTCCCCAAAGTTACCCAATTGTATCCCAACAATTAGAACTTATCATGAAGGGTTTTGAAAGCATTTTGAAAACTATGAAGCGTGACACATTCCCAACTCCCTTCTTAAGAAACTAAACTCATTTTCGAGGAGTGGTTTAGTGAAAATGTCAGCGAGGTTTGACTTGGACTCTACATGTGAGAGTACAATATCTCCCCTAGCAACATGATCCCTAATGAAGTGGTGACGCACTTCAATATGTTTGATCCTAGAATGATGGACTGGATTCTTGGTTAGATTAATTGTGCTAATGTTGTCACACAACACTTGCACACTTTTGTAACTTAATCCATAGTCCTCTAGAGTGTGAATCATCCACAACAATTGTGATACGCTCTCTCCCATAGCAATATATTCTGCCTCGATCGTGGAGAGAGCAACACAATATTGCTTCCGACTTGACCAACTAACTAAAGATGATCCTAGAAATTGGCAGCCCCCACTTGTGCTTTTCCGATCCAACTTACATCCATCGTAGTCGGAATCGGTATAGTCAATCAGATCAAAAGATTCGGTACGGGGGTACCAAAGACCGACTCCTATTGTGCCTTTAAGATATCTCAAAATCCTCTTAACAGCGATTAAATGAGATTCCTTGGCACAAACTTGATACCTTGCGCACATACCCACAGTGAAAAGAATATCAGGTCGACTAGCTGTGAGGTATAGCAAACTACCTATCATGCTCTGATATTGAGTCAAATCAACAGTTTTACCACTCTCATCATTGTCTAATCTTATGTTTGTAGCCATGGGAGTAGTTACCTCTTTTGAATCACTCATATTGAATTTACGGAGCATTTTTTGTGTGTATTTCGATTGGTGCACATGGATCCCATCTCGGGTTTGTTTGATTTCAAGTCCAAGGAAGAAAGTCAACTCTCCCACTAGACTCATTTCAAATTCACTTTCCATGTGTCCAATGAATTCATTTAAATAGCCCTTGTTATTTGAGCCACAAATTATGTCATCGACATATACTTGGGCTACAAAAATATTGTCACCATCTCTACGTAGAAATAGTGTAGGGTCTATTTGGCCTCTTACAAAGCCTTTTTCAATTAAAAACGTCGACAACCGCTCATACCAAGCTTGGGGAGCTTGTTTAAGGCCATAAAGTGCCTTTTTGAGCTTGAACACGTGGTTTGGAAATTCGGTACTCTCAAACCCCGGAGGTTGTTCGACATAGACCTCTTCTCTAATTAGACCATTTAGAAAGGCCGATTTGACATCCATTTGATATAACTTGAAACTTCGATGTGCTGCAAATGCAAGCATCAATCGGATGGACTCTAATCGTGCCATGGGAGCATAAGTCTCATCATAATCAAGGCCTTCAACTTGACTATAACCCTTGGCTACTAAGCGTGCTTTGTTTCTAATGATTTCTCCCTTATGATTTAATTTATTTTTGAAGACCCATTTGGTTCCAATGATGGTGGTCTTCTTAGGTCTAGGGACTAAGTCCTAAACTTGTCTTCTTTCGAATTGACCTAGTTCATCTTGCATCGCAATGATCCAATCGAGATCATTTAATGCTTCATCAATTTTTCTAGGCTCAATTTTGGAAATTAGAGCAACTTCATTTGCCTCATTCCTAA
The DNA here is from genome assembly GCA_024364735.1 of Boesenbergia rotunda. Classification (NCBI taxonomy): domain Eukaryota; kingdom Viridiplantae; phylum Streptophyta; class Magnoliopsida; order Zingiberales; family Zingiberaceae; genus Boesenbergia; species Boesenbergia rotunda. The sequence goes on along the minus strand of JAGFNQ010000251.1, from coordinate 938,805 downwards.
AGAATGATCTAGTTCTAACCCCGTGGTGGATGTCTCCAACAATTTGGTCTTGGGGATGACTAGAGGCTAATCTAGTTTGCCTAGGTGTTGGTGGTGCTTCTTGAATGGGTTCACTAGACACAAGCTCAGCTTCAGGATCCGGCTGGTCTATGGATTGTCTAGGCTCACCGTCATCAGACTCATCACCATCAACACCATTTGGACTCTCATTCAAACTTAGTCTCCTAAGTTCGAATTGGACTTCATCTTCTGGTTGTTCATTGGCCTTTGGAATTTCTTCAAAGACAACATCAGAAGACTCTTCAACTAATCTAGATGTCTTGTTGTAGACTCGATAGGCTTTGCTAGCTAGGGAGTACCCGACTAGTATCCCTTCATCAGCTTTTGCCATGAACTTTCAAAGGTGATCCTTGGTGTTTAGGATAAACACCTTACAACCAAACACCCTAAGATGTTTAACCGTAGGTGGTTTCCCAAACCAAAGTTCATGGGGAGTCTTTCCTAAGAACCTATGAATGATGACTCGGTTTTGCACATAGCAGGCTATATTTACAGCTTCAGCCCATAAGTAACTCGGTATTGAGTACTCATTAAGCATGCTTTGTGCAGCTTCTTGAAGAACACGGTTCTTCCTCTCTACAACACCGTTTTGTTGTGGTGTTCTAGGAGTAGAGAACTCATGTCTATAACCTCTATCTTGACAAAATTCTAAAAATCGTTGATTTTGAAATTCACCTCCATAATCACTTCTAATTGTCTTAATGGTTGATGACTTTTCATTTTCAATTCTTCTACAAAAAGAAATGAAAACATCTAAGGTTTGGTCCTTATATTTAAGAAAATAAGTCCATGTATATCTAGTAAAATCATCAATGATAACAAAGCAATATCTACTTCCATTCAATGATATGATAGTGCTACAATCAAATAGATCCATATGAAGTAAATCTAATGCAGTAGATGTACTTACAACGCTTTTATCATTATGTGCAGATTTTGTTTGCTTACCCATTTGGCATGCATCACAGAGTTTGTCTTTTTCATACTTGATGCTCGGTAAGCCACGAACTAATCCCTTGATGGCCAACTTCCGAATGTTCTTCATGTTAACATGTGCTAGCCTCCGGTGCCAAAGGGTGGACTCTTCTTCTTTTGACATGAGACACTTAGCAAAAGCATTAGTAGCACTTTTAAATGAAACTTGATAAATATTGTCTACTCTTGTTCCTACTAGTATCGTGTCCAAGATGTCATGTTGTCTAACTAGACATTGACTTGGTTGAAAATCAATTGTGTAACCCGTGTCACACAATTGACTGACACTTAGGAGATTAAATGTCATCCCCTTGACTAGAAGGACATTTGAAATTTAAGACATTCGGATATTTGAATGTCTCCTATTCCTATGACCTTAAGACTACCATTGTTACCAAATAAAATATTACCTCTACTTTTCTTTTGAAGGGTAGTAAACAATGATTTATCCCCGGTCATGTGTTTGGAGCACCCACTATCAACGAACCAAGTTGATAGATGCTCCCCCTCAATCATAACCTACACAATTCGAAAAATAGAAGTTTTAGGTATCCAAACCTTGGGACCTAAAGCACCTACTAAACAAGTCTTAGGCACCCATGCCTTGACAACTTTCTTTTGAACCTTGAGTGTCTTAGATTACCTCATATCAGTCCTAGACATAAGAGACACAAATGAAGGTTCCTTGGGTTGGTAACCAATACCGACCCTATTGTAGACTGCCCTTTGGGCATTCAAGATCATGTCTAGGATCTTTGAGCTTGTTGAGAACTTCTCAAGAATATTCTTGAGTTTCTCAACTTCACTCTTTAATGATTTGTTTTCTACCTCTAGCAATTCATCATGCAAATCATCAACATCCTAAACCCTAGAGGATTTCAAATGTTCAATCTCAATTTTCAATACTTTAATTTTATCCTCTAACATTTCAACATGCAAATCATCTATGTTATCATTCCTAGATGACTTCAATTGTTCAATTTCTAATTGCAATGACTTAACCTTACTTTTTGACTTCTTCAACATATTGGTTAAACATGCAATAACTCTATAACATTTCTCAAGTTCGGGAGAAGTTACCTCTTCATCATCCGAAGATGATGAAGCCGCGTTTGAGGAGTTGGAAGATTCATCACTGCTTTCTTGATCTCCCAATGCCATGAGTGCCACATGTCGTGTACTCTTCTCTTCCTTTTCTTCTTCGGATGAACTTGAGGAGGATTCATCCCAAGTGACCTTCAAGGCCTTCTTCTTCCTTGCTTTCTCTTCTTTCTTTTTGGATTTCTCCTCATTCTTCTTTATCTTTGGGCATTCATTCTTGAAGTGCCCTTTCCTACCATACTCATAGCAAGAGGCATTAGACTTATCAATTTTAACTTCACTAGGGTTACCTTTACCCTTGAAGCGTCGACCCCTTCTCATCATTCTTCTCACAAAATTTATCATCTCGGAGGAAGAAGACCTGCTTCCATCTTCCTCGGAATCGGATTCGGACTCGGATGAGGATGAGAAGACCTCCTTCTCCTTCATCTTCTCCTTCTTCTTCTTATTGGATCGTTCCCCTGCAACTAAGGCAATCTCCTTCTCCTTGAGGCCTTTGTTAGCCATTTCATGCAATTCCTTTTCACAAAATAGATCATCTAGTTTAACAATTGATAAATCCTTGGAAACTTTGTAGGTATCCACCATGGATAACCACAAAGCATTCCTTGGAAATGCTTTTAGAACATACCTCACAAGGTCGCGGTTCTCGACCTTTTCATCAATAGAATGAAGTCCATTGAGGACTTCCTTGAACCGGCCATATAACTCACTTACGGTTTTCATTCTCCTTCGTGAAGAGATTTTGAAGTTGGTTGAGGAACAAGTCCCTCTTGGCGATTCTTGAATCCCAGGTGCCCTCATGAAGATCGATGAGCTTGTTCCATAAGTCTTTTGCACTTGTGAAAGGACCAACCTTGATGAGTTGGTCTTTGTTCATGCCGCATTGTAGGGTGACAACCGCCTTTACGTCGGCTTCACTCTTCCGAGTTTGTTCAGCCGTCCACCGCCACGATTCAAGTTCTTTGCCTTCATCATCCTTCGGAGGGGTAAAACTCTCCTTCACCGCGAACCAAGTATTGATGTCCATCTTGGGATAATACTCCATCTTTGATCTCCAATATTGAAAGTCAGCGCCATCAAAGAAAGGAGGTTGGGTGGTGCTAAAGCCTTCTCTCAACGCCATGGATGATAGCTCTCGGTTGTTAATCCGCAAAAACAGAGCCCCAAGCTCTGATACCACTTGTTGGAACTCGGATGGCTAGAGAGGGGGGGTGAATATAGCCAATCACTTGAACTTTAGCACTTATCAAACTTCTGCACTTAAACCAGTTTAGTAGCACAGCGGAAAGAATAGAAACAGAGTATGCAGAAAACTAGAACCCTAAGCTAAGCACAAATGCAAGATGCTAACAAGAGGGTTTACAAGGTTCGGGGATAACTTACCCCTACTCCTTGGCGTGCCCTTAAGGTGGGCGATCCCTTGATCGCCGGCAGATCAAGCCCCGGAAGATCCGGATAGAAAGCAACCTCCTTCTCGGTGGAGTAACCTCTCCACAGTGTTTCAATCAAAGATATAGTTTTAAGCACAATGAAACACAAGAAAGATCTTACTTGGCACTTAGCACAGACAAGAACACAGCAAGCTTTTCCCAAGCTCCACCCAGCGACGATCTCACGCAAGAACCCTTTCTTCGTGTCTTCTCGCTGTTGGACTCAAAGCCTCTTGTTCCTTCCTTCAAGTGCTCAAGCAAGGGCTGGTTGCTTCAAAGATCACAATAGCTTTCTCAAGAGTGGATGATCAGCCAAGAGCACAAGCATGCAGCAAGAAATTGCAGCACAAAACCAAGGCAACCAAGACCTTCTTTCTTGCTCTGCTCCACACCGCTCCTTTTGTTTCCCTCTTGAGCGCCAGGTGACACCATCTTACTGTAGCCTCCAGCTGCTCCCCTGCAACCACCAGCCACCACTAAGCTCTTCTGGACTCCCTAAGCTTCCCTCAGACCAGCCCCAGTCAGCAGCTCCAACCAGTGCCAGCGTCCGTTGCAACCTGAGATGGAAAACAGATAAACCTACTCCAAGGAAAAGCCTCCATTGACTCTCCTTGATTGTTTGAATCCTTCCCTGTCACCTGCAGCTTAATCAGAGTATTAGCACATCATATCACTCAGTAAATCACATATCAGAGATCAAACGTAGAGAATCGGATGCGGTCAGACGCGATCAGAGCGTCTGACAATGCAATTTTAATTAAAGTGATCGGTCACCGGACCGATCCAGGGCTCGTGGGTCGGTCACCAAACCGATCCACCGCTTTACTGGGACTCCCAGCTCTCGCGGCGACACAAGCCTGATCGGTCACCAGACCGATCAGAGTGATGCCTGATCGGTCACCAGACCGATCAGGTAGCTCCCTGTCCGATCAGGCTCATGCCTGATCGGTCCACGTCTGAGTGAACAGTAACTGTGGAAATCAAATCCTAAGTCGTGGATCGGTCACCAGACCGTTCAGGAGCTGATGAGCAGGGGAACTCAACTCACAGTTTGCTCCCTAATCGGTCACCAGACCGATCAAAAGCAAGGCAGTGAGGAAGCTGCCTGCTCCCTGATCGGTCACCGGACCGATCAGGAGCCACGCAACGAGGCAACGATCTGCTGCATGATCGGTCACCAAACCGATCAGGAGCCACACAGTAGGTTCCCAACCTCACTGTGCGCTCCCTGATCGGTCACCAGACCAATCAGTCATCGCTAGATCGGTCACCAGACCGATCCACGAAGGAGTAGCGTGCCAACTTCCCTGATCGGTCACCAGACCGATCCAGGGACTCAAACCTAGCCCTCCAAGCTAGGGTTTCATCCAACCTAGCCCTCCAAGCTAGGACTTTTTCACCTAACCCTCCAAGTTGGGAATTTTCACCTAACCCTCCAAGTTAGGACTTTTCACCTAGCCCTCGAAGATAGGACTTTTCACTCAACTCTTCCGAATTAGGACTTTTCCAAACCTAGCCCTCCAAGCTAGGACCTGACCCTCCAAGCCAGGACTTTTTCACCTAACTCTCCAAGTTGGGACTTTTCACCTAACCCTCCAAGTTAGGACTTTTCACCTAGCCCTCCAAGCTAGGACTTTTCACCCAACCCTTCCGAATTAGGACTTTCCAACACCTAGCCCTCTAAGCTAGGATTTTCCACACCTAACCCTCTAGGTTAGGATTTTCCAACATCTAGCCCACCAAGCTAGGATTTTCCATACCATGCCTAATCCCCGATCAGGACTTAACCATAATCTTAATCATCAACCTAAACTAAAATCGGTGTCAACACCAAAACAACAATCAGGATCAGACTGCATCAACACACAGGTCTTCTCAAGGTGTTGTGGCGAGGTTTCTCCACCCACAAGGAGCGACGAGGGCTAGCTGGAGGTTATCTGGGGATTGATCCTCCGACGGATTCTTGGATTAGTCACCCGTCCGGGGTGGATACCAAGTAAATCATCATTATTTGCATTGGTTAGTTTTTGTCTTATTATTTTATTGTATATTCCACTGCGCAAACAAACCGTGTAGGTAGAAGAGATTCGAGAAAATGCTATTCACCCCCCTCTAGCGTACCGAAGGCGATCTATCACTTTCTCCCAGATCTTGCCGAGCCACACAAGGAGGATGAACCCTCTCCTTGTATCTGTGGTCGTCGAGAACTCAAGGTGAAGAAGAAGGGAGAAAGAAAAACAAGAAGGAGAGACACTCCTTCTTGTTGTCAGCGCCCTAGGAGAGAGAAATGAGAGAGAGGAGGGAAAAGCCTATGATGTGGTGATCTCTTGGATTAAGCCTTGATTTCTTGATCCCATTGGGTATATATAGGGCTAAGGTACGGACCAAGAGGAGGAGTTGAGTCTTGGCCCACTAATGGATCTAAAACCAATCCATTAATGAAAATCCATTCCAATAAAATATCTCCATTGAACTTCCTCACCAACCCCCATATTTTCATATGGGCTCCACCTATTATGAGTACATTCATCCCCCGTGTTTAAGAAATCGTATGCCCATTGATTAATTTTAATTATTGACAAGTTTAATTAATCAACTTCTAACTCCTTGACTAGTACTACTCAACCTTATCATCATGTTGGATCAAATCCATCTGCAGAGTTTAACATGATGAACCTTATGAGCTCATCAAGGCGGCATCATCATCACGACTCACCAGGACACGGGTTCGGTCAATAATCAACGGCACACCATATAATTAATATTATTTTCTAACTTACCGGGTCTATCAATTTAGCAGAATAAATCTCGCTCATTGATAAATCAAAAAAATAAAATATTAACTATACGTGCCCGTTATTATATCGGGATTTAGGGATTGTACTCCATAATAATCCGAGATTCAATCCAATTATTAAGTTAGTACAAATTTGATGACCTCTAGTTTTGGTCCTGCTCAATGCACACTAGTGTAATTTTATGGTCAAGACAAACCACACCTAATTACACTACAACCATCTTGATGGTATGTCCAACTTCATCTTGGTTGTGAGCCTCTACTTATACTTTACAAGGGACTGATAACATGATCTTCTGTGTGTCACCACACTCCATGTTATCTACAATGCGAAGTACTGAACTTTTATGCATATACTAATATAAATACTCATCTGTGTTGTTGTGATTTGCTTTCAAAATGTAGATGATCATATATATATAAAAAGACAAGTCTTTTAGTATACACATCTAACAATCTCCCACATATACTCAAAGACTCTGCTGTCCTCACATTGCCATACATCTGACCCCCATATCCTCCACATGCTGATCAAAAGCTCTTGCCGGAAGAGCCTTAGTGAAAGGATCCGCCAGGTTGTCCACCGATGCAATCTTGGCGACAGCCACTTCTCCTCGCTTTATGATTTCTCGTATCAGGTGGTACTTACGCTCTATGTGTTTACTCGCCTTATGAGCTCATGGTTCCTTCGAGTTTGCAACTGCACCACTGTTATCACAATAGATTGTGATAGATCTGGGCAAACTTGGAATCACATCCAAGTCCATGATGAAGTTCCTGAGCCATACAGCTTCCTTGGCTGCCTCTGAAGAGGCCACATACTCAGCTTCCATGGTGGAGTCCGCCGCGCATTTCTGCTTGACACTCCTCTAAACTATGACTCCACCTCCTAAAGTAAATACAACCCCTAAGATAGACTTACTCTTGTCCCTATCTGATTGGAAATCTGAATCTTTATAACCCACAGGGATTAATTGGTCTACCCGGTAAACCAGCATATAGTCCCTAGTCCGTCTTAGGTATTTCAGTATATGCTTTACCGTAATCCAATGCCCCTGTCCAGGGTTACTCTGATATCTGCAGACCATGCCCACGGCAAAGTAGATATCTGATCTCGTGCACAACATAGCATACATGAGGCTTCCTACAGCCAATGCATAAAGAACCACCTTCATTTCCTCTATCTCCTTTGATGTTTTTGAACACATCTCCTTAGATAGAGGAACTCCATGCCTGAAAGGTAGAAAATCCTTCTTGGAGTTTTCCATACTAAAACGAGCTAGGACGGTGTCTATGTATGAAGCTTGGGATAAGCACAACATCCTTTTCTGGCGATCCCTTATGACCTTGATCCCAAGGATGTGTACCACTTCCCCTAAGTCCTTCATATCAAACTGTTTGGACAACCATACCCTTATGTCTGACAACACTTTGACATTGTTGTCAATTAATAAAATGTCATCTACGTAAAGTACAAGAAACACCACTACGTTTCCGTCACATCTCTTATATATATACACATGATTCATCTGGGCTTTGAATAAATCTATATGACTGGATTACTTCATCAAAGCGGATGCTCCAAGATCGCGAAGCTTGTTTCAATCCATAAATGGATCGATTAAGCTTGCATACTAGATGCTCTTTACCCTTCGCAATGAATCCTTTTGGTTGCTTCATGTAGATGGTCTCCTCAAGACTTACATTAAGGAAAGTTGTCTTGATGTCCATCTGCCATACCTCATAGTCCATATGAGTGACAATAGATAAGAGAATCCGGATAGACTTAAGCATGGCTACCAATGAAAAGGTCTTCTCATAATCGATACCCTCTTTCTGAGTATACCCTTTCGTAACAAGCCTAGCATTGAAGGTCTCAACCTTCCCGTCTGATCCTCTCTTTCTCTTGTAGATCCACTTGCATCTAATGGCTTTTACACCATTGGGTGGTTCTACTAGCTCCCAGACATGATTAGAATCCATAGATTCTATCTCAAAATTCATTGCCCTTTGCCAAGAATCTGCATCCCTATCATGGAGGGCCTCGTCAAAGGTCAAGGGATCCAATTCATATTCTCCAGGGACCAAGTCCGAAGACTCCCCCAAAAACATGAACCTTTCTGGTTATCTATCAACCCTCCCACTGCGACGAGGTACCACCGGTGTATCTTCTGTGACACGCGATATAGTGACTTGTGGTGTATCCTTTTGTACAGTTGGCACTAAGGTCGAAATGACCCCTCTTAACTCTTCAAGGACTAGTCTACTCTTGGGCTAGTGGTTCGTCACATTGTCTTCTTCCAAGAATCTGACATTCATGCTAACGATTACCTTCTGATCCTCAGGACTATAGAACAGACCACCCTTCGTCCCTTTAGGATAGCCTACGAACAAGCATACTTCTGTTCGAGATTCCAACTTATCAGTATCTCCCTTCAGCACATGCGCTGGACTACCGTAAATCTGAATATATCCTAGACTAGGCTTTCGCCCAGTCCATAATTCTATGAGAGTAGAAGGGACTGACTTAGATGGTTCCATGTTCAGAATATACGCTGCCGTATCTAGAGCATATCCCCAGAATGAATCCGGCAACTCAGAGAAGCTCATCATTGACCTAACCATTTCCATAAGAGTCCTATTCCTTCTTTCTGCTTCACCATTCTGGTGGGGTGTGCCGGGTGTAGATTATTGGGATTGTATCCCATCCCAGGCTCTGACAAATAGGCCCTAAACTATCCTAAGAGGTACTCGCCACCACGATCTGATCATAGTGTCTTGATACTTTTACCTTGGCATTTCTCCACATCAACCTTGAATTCTTTGAACTTATCAAAGCATTCAGACTTGCAGCGTATCATGTAAATATATCCATACCTTGAATAATCATCAATATAAGTGATGAAGTATTCAAAGCCACCTCTAGCCTGGATGGACATAGGACCACACAAATCAGAATGAACTAGTTCTAACACATCTTTGGCCCTATACCCTTTAGCCTTGAAAGGCCTCTTAGTTATCTTACCTTCCAAGCAAGACTCACAGGTCGGGAAGTCTTCCACCACCAATGAACCCAAGGGCACATCTTACCTTCCAAGGCAAGACTCACAGGTCAGGAAGTCTTCCAAGCCTAAGATGCCAAATATATGCCTGGTTCATTTTAGAAGATTCCTTTCTCTTATTTAGGTTAGATGATGAGCTATTGGCCTCTATTTGCATCGTGGGAGTTTTTGGTTCTAGAGTTTGCAAATTGTCATTCATAGTACCCGAACAGATAATCTCTCTATTTCTCTTTATAACAACTCAGTTATTAAAAGCAATAGAATATCCATCCTTTATTAATTTAGAAATTGATACTAAGTTCTTTCTAAAAGAGGGTACATATAAGCAATCTCTCAAAACCAAAACTTTATTTCTTTCAAAAGATAAATAAATGTCTCCCACTGCAACTGCTGCCACCTCTATAGCATTGCCCATGTAGACGATGATTTCCCCATCAGCTAGCCGTCGGGTTTCCTGGAACCCCTGTAGAGTATTGCAGACATGATCAGTGACTCCCGTATCTACGCACCAGGTACTGGTAGATAGCACCGCTAAACATGTTTCAACGACTAAGCACGAAGAAATACCTTTGTCTTGACGACGGGGACAATTCGCCTTCCAGTGTCTAGTTTGCTTACAAGTGAAGCACTTGCCTTTCGGCTTCTTCACGCCAGTCCGAGGTCCCTGCGATCCACCTGCCTTCTTGTACCCACCTTGTTTCTTCTTCTTCCTGCCTTTCGGCACAGAAGTAGAAACCTTCTGAGTGACAAAGGCCTGAGAACTCTGACGAAAAAGCCCCTCTGCCGCCTGGAGTTCTCCTAGCAGTTCCCCCAACATATATTCACATTTGTTCATATTATAGTTGAGCCAGAACTGCTCAAAACTCCTAGGCAGAGACTGGAGTATAATGTCGACCTAGGTTTCCCCGTCGATTTGTGCTCCCAGTACCTCAATCTCATTGAGGTGAGCCATCATCTTAAGGACATGATCCCTTACGGGTGTCCCTTCGACCATAGTAGTCGTCATCAAGCTTTCATCGCAACTTGCCTAGCGGCCCGACCCTGGTGTCCGAAGAGCTCCTTGAGGTTCTGCATCATATCATAAGCAGTGGGCATGGCCTGATGCTGATGTTGCAATACATTCGACATAGATGCCAAAATGTAGCAACGCGTCATCTCATCTGTCTTGACCCACTTCTTAAAGCGCTCCCTCTGCTCTTCACTAGAGTTCTCACTAGGCTTTTCAGGACATTCCTCGAAGAGCACATATTTGTACTCTTCAACAGTAAAGACAATGTCTATGTTTCTTTTCCAGTCTATGTAATTGGGTCCAGTAAGCTTGTTTTCCTTAAGTATGGTCGCTAGTGGGTTAAAGGTCATTTTGAAAACTACCTGAGAATCACAACAATCACAACTTTAGATTTCTAAAAATAAATTGATTCCTCAAACAATAAATATTTTTGAAATCAACCAACACCTCTAAACACCGAGAATTCGCATGCCACATTAGTGTGGGCATATACGAATTCTATATTCATTAGAGGAGGTTTTACCCATTAATCTTACTATCTTGTCAACCTAACTTTTTGACAAATATGATTAATAGTTGGTTCACTTCGACCCTACAAATAATAGCAGTGACTCCGTTGGGGAAGATACTAATATTTGCATCTAAATGTTTACCATTACACGACACTAAGAAAATTATTTCTGATTATGTGTCTTCCGTTGGGGAAAATCACACGCTCTTTAATAATTTTCTATAATCTTTTCTGACCGAGTGATCCGCAGAACAAGCCTAACCGTTATAAAGGATGGCACTCAGAGCCGATGCACGGGCTTGTTCGCATCACTTGTCAGATTGTAATGGAGGTCACGGGACCCTTAGGGTCCCTCTCCCACTAAGTTATTTAATTTGAGGAATTTTACATGCACACACACGACAAGCACATAAACCAACATAATGAAATAGAAAAATCCAAGATTTTCCAACTTTCATGGCCTTGGTCTCCAATGCGTTTCCAGTCGTGTCATCACCTCGTCCGCTTCTCCCTACACCATGCGCAAGCCTTCCATGAAGGGATCTCCAAGCCGAGATGACTAGCTAATTATTTACATCCATCAATCCTATACTCCACGAAGGAGTGTACATAAAATCTATATTGAAAGTAAACAAAAAGCTCGGCTAAACACGTGTCGTATTTAATTACAAAAATTAAATACCTATCTAGCCTCGTCAACCTCGAGGATTTAATTAATTAAAAAAATTACACAATCAATCACACACATCTATTATTTTGGCCATGATAAGTTGGAATCTAGTGCCTGCAACAAAGAGTTAGCCTACGCACATCCACATATCATTCAGCAAAAATAAAGTATATGATAATGCGCAAAAATTAACCTAATCCTAAAGACACAAAACTGGAAACCTCAGCTCAGATACCAATTGTTCGTTATGGTTGTTAGGATGTATACTAAAAACTTTGCTTTTGGTTAAAGAACATCTACATTTTGAAAAGAGAATCGCAAAATCACACAGTGCATATTTATATTAGTTTGTGGACAAAATGTCTCATACTTTGCATTATAGATAACATGGTGCGTGGTGACGCACATAATATCATGTTATCAGTTCCTTGCAGAAGTACAAGAAAGAGGCTCACAACCAAGATGGAGTTGGACAAACTATCGGGATGGTTGTAGTGTAATTAGGTGTGGTTTGTCTTAACCATAGAATTAAACTAGTGCACTTTGTGTGCATTGAGTAAGACCAAAAGAGAGGTCATCCAATTTTGTACTGACTTCAAAAATTAGATTAGACCTCGGTTTATATTATGGAGTACAATCTCTAAATCCTGAAATAATAACGGGCACATGTATTTAATTATTATTACTTTGATTTACCAATGGGCGAGATCTATTCTGTTAGATCGATAAGCCCGGTAAGTTGGGTAATAATATTATCTACATGGTGTGCCATTGATTATTGATGAAATCCATGTCCTGGTGAGTCAGGATGATGATGCCCCCTTGATGAGCTCAAAAGGATCGTCATGTCAAATCTTGCAAGTGGATTATGGTCCAACATGATGAAAAGGTTGAGTGGTACTAGTCAAGGATCAAGAGGATAATTAATTAAAATTATCAGTAATTTAAATTAATTATCGGTCATTCGATATCTTAAACATCGGGAGATGGACGACTCATAATAGGTGGACCTCATATGAAAATATGGGGGTTGGTGAGGAAGTTCAATGGGAATCCTTTAGGATCCTCATTAATGGATCGGATTTGGATCCATAAGTTGGCCAAGACCTAACTCATCCTCATGGTCCATACCTTAGCCCTATAAATACCCCATAGGAGTCATGAAAAAAAGGCTTAAAAGGAATTAATCAAGGAAATTAATTCATCACAAACCAAAACCCAAAAATCCTACTCTCTCTCTCCTAGGGTTTTGCTTGCGCCGGCGATAGGGGAGGATGAAGGAGGTGATCTCCTTCGGTTCACAGCTCCCTCGGGTCCTCCTCTTGGCATGAAGCTTTGACCAGTCCTAGGAGAGCTCGGCGAGGAGAAGAAGAGGGCGAGAAGAGGTTGTCAGCTGCGGTTGGAGACTGAGTTAAAGCGCCGACGGTGGAGAGGAGAAGAAGCTGCTTTCTTCGCCTTCCATCTCTTCGGTCTCTTCTCCTTTTTTCTTCACATCTTCTTCTCTACGTGTGCAAGCAAGGAGCAGGGAGGAGAGGCAGTTGGCAGCTGGAAAAACAAGGAACTTTCCTTGTTTGGCGCCGGCGAGGTTGAAGAAGAGACAATTAGGGTTTCGGTGGGTTTTGGGGAAGAAGAAGGAGTTTATCTCAGCTTCTTCTTCCTTCTTCTTCATCTTCCTGATCATCCTCACCTTGGCTACCTTTCGGCCGGTGATCAACAAGGTTGGTGTGGCCAGAGGCGCAAGGGAAGGTGAGGCGGTGGCCGGTGGGAAAAACCCTAGGTGCTAGGGTTTCGTGTTGGTGTTGTGAAGAAGCTCGAAGAAAGGTGATTAATTAGAAACCTTCAGTGACTCTGCATCTTGGTAGCTCATCGTCCACACGACGTCCAAGAGGGGAGGGTCATAAGGTAGAAGGTTGCGAGGTAAAAGGCGAGGTATACCTCTCCCTAGCTCCATCTTTGTTTTTGTTATTTTATTGCTTTGATTATTCTTATCATTGCATGTGGTTTTGTTAATTGTCATGGGTTAATTATTTGTTAATTAATATGATAATTAATTTATGTCATGGACCCCGATAATAAACATAAAAACCTGCGATCCAATCGTCATCTTTTCCGCAGTCTTTTGATTCGAAAAGTTACAAGGCCTTAACTTTGGTTTTGGCTAAGTTGTGACTTGAATTAATTGACACGACGACGAGATGGTAATTTGGGAGACGGATCTCTATTCAGATTAATTTTTAATGCATAGACAAAGAGAGGTCTCTCATGTTCGACCCCGTGGTTGATAAGGAAACCCGCCAAGCCATGCAAGGGTATTATTTCCCATCAATTAGTATCAGAACAGAGGTTTCTGGTTTTGTGTGTTTAGGATTGGTTAATTTTTTACACATTATCATGTATGATTATTTTTCCTGGATGATATTTGGATGTGCATAGGCAAACTCTTTATTACAGGCACTAGATTCCAACTTATCATGACTTAGATAATTGTGTTATGTGATTGGTTGCGTGATTTTTGTAATTAATTAAATCCTCGGGGTTGACGAGGCTAAATTAGGTATTTAATTTTTGTAATTAAATATGACACCTGTTTAGCCGAGCATTTATTTACTTTCAATCTAGATTGCATGTACACTCCTTCGAGGAGTATAGGATCGATGGATGTAAATATTTAGCTACTCATCTCGGCTCGGAGATCCCTTCATGGAGGCTTGCGCATGGATAGGGAGGAGTGGATCAGGTGGCGACACGACTGGAGGCGCATTGGAGACCAAGGCCATGATAGTTGGAAAATCTAGGATTTTTCATATTTATTATGTTGGTTAATGTGTTTGTTGTGTCTGTGTGCATGTGAAAATCCTCAACGTAAATAACTAAGTGGGAGAGGGACCCTAAGGGTCCCGTGGCCTCCACTACAATCTGATAAGTGATGCGAACAAGTTTGTGCGTCGGCTCTGAGTGCCTTCCTCCCCATCGGATGACTTGTTTTATGAATCACTAGGTCAGAAAAGATTATAGAAAATTATTGAAGAGCGTGTGTAGTTCCCCATCGGAAGATACATAATCGAAAATAATTTTTTAGTGTCGTGTAATGGTAAACACATGATACAAATGATAGTATCCTCCCCATCGGAGTCACTGCTATTATTTGTAGGGCCGAAGAGGACCAACTATTAATTTTACTTGTCAGAAAGTTAGGATGACAAGATAGTAAAATTAATAGGTAAAACCTCCTCTCAGAAATATATAATTCGTATATGTCCACACCATCGTGGCATGCGAAATTCTCAGTGTGTTTGAGGTGTTGGTTGATTTTGAAAATTTATTATTTTGAGGTGTCAATTTATTTTCGAAATCTAAAGTGTGTGATTGTTGTGATTCTCAGGTGTTTTAAAATGGATCTAAACCCACTTGTTTTAATTGAAAGAGAAAACCAAATAAATGCCCCTAATAATAATATGGATTGGGAATTAAATCTGGACTTTGTCTCTGTTAGATGTGTATACTAAAAGACTTATTTCTTTTATATATGACCATCTTAATTTTGAAACGAGAATCACAACAATACTAGATGCTTGTTTATATTAGTACATGCATAAAAGTTTGTTACTTTACATTGTAGATAACATGGTGTGTAGTGACACACGGAAGATCATGTTATCAGTCCCTTGCCTAGTATAAGTAGAGGCTCACAGCCGAGATGGAATTGGACAAACCATCGGGATGGTTATAGTGTAATTAGTTGTGGTTGGTCTTGACCATAGAATTACACTAGTGTACTTTGTGTGCATTGAGCAGGACCAAAACCAGAGATCATCCAATTTGTACTGACTTGATAATTGAATTAGATCTCAGATTTTATTATGGAGTTGATGGTACCCACAATCGAGTGTCACGATGAGCCTCAAATTTAAATTTATAAGTTGAAAACCCTTATCTCACAAATCTAAGTGTAGTATAGGGGCCTCAAGTCGTACTTTTCCAATGACTAGTTAAAAATGCTTAATTCAAGCTTGAATTTGTCGTTTGATGTTCTGGGGTTTTTAAGTAAGATGGGGGTTTTTGCAAATATGAATGAAATAACAATTTGAAATAGATTGAACTCAGCTAAAGAAGAAATGAATTAGGAAATTGCGAAAACTATATTTAACCTATTTGAAAACTAAATCAAGGAAACTAAACTTCTCCTATTTGAAAAACTATGCAATTTAGATTAAATTTCAAGGACTAAAATGGAATGCAGGGAAATTATAACTAATTTGCAAAATTGAAAAGTCTGAAACAAATCTTACTAAAGAAGAGGGTTGAAATGTAGCTGACCTTACCCTGATCGGTCAACAGACCGATCAGATACTCACCTGATCGGTCGACAGACTGATCAAATACTAGCCTGATCGGTCAAACAGTCCGATCAGATACTGAAATGGAAACTGATACAGCTGAAACACTAAGGAACTGAATTCAGAAATGAAATTTACAAATAATTGACATTAGATCAGATTCGTCACCCAAGATCTGCTTCTTGTCATCACACAAGAACCCAGCCAGAGACCCTCTAGCTCGAAAACCAGCAAAATCCGATTCCCGTGAGTAGTTTAGCTTCAGCTTGATGTTCTAGCTGAATTCCCCTTCCGATCTCTTCCTTCTCGATGAGTTGGATGGCGATGGTGGCGAAGGAACCCTCAGAGCCCTTCAGAGAACTCCTTCGAATGCTCCGATTGATGAAGACAGCAACCAAGAAGGAACCGATCAGAAGAAGCAGAGCTATCGACGAAACCCTCACCTGAACCCTTTCAGCGACGAGATTGCTTGCAAACTTCACCGGGAATCTTCCTCTATGGTCTGAAATCTTGAAAAGAACTGGATCTGATGTGGCCGCGCAAAGAAACGGAGAAGAAAACGATGAAGAAAACGAAGAACAAGAGCAAAATTCGCGACGACAGAGCTCGGGAGAGGGAATTCCTGATTTAATTCATCCCATTTAAATTTGAACGGTTGTGATCATCCTCGCTTCATCCAACGGCCAAATCAACTCGGATCGGAATCAAACTTTCCAGATCTCCATCAATGGTCAGGATCTGCTTCTTCTTACCTTGGATCGATCAGATCTACAACAGATGGCTTAGATTACCCTTCCTTTTGAATGGACGGTCTAGACTCTTCTTAAGCTTGATCCAACGATCAGATAGACTTCTGATTTGGCCCAAAACTTCAGATCTTGATCTATGGTCTTGATTAACTCTATCTTGAGCTCGGAATGATCAGAAGCTGATAGATGGCTCAGATCTCCCTGTTTCTTAATTGGACGGCCCACATTCTTCCAATGCTTGATCATCTTGATCCGAATCCAAGTCTGACTCAAACTCGATCCAATCTGATCTAGGTCCATGATCATTCAAAGTCTACAAAATTAGATTCAAATTTTAATGCCATAATATCTCAAATATAGAAAGAATTGCCTCCAAAACCAAAAATAGAGATAACTCATGGAACCTAGTGTAAATACAAGATTAAGCATATAAAAGGAATCAAAACATAGATTTGAGAGCCTAAATTGATTAAGAAAATGGAAATTATCAGGAGTACGATCCCTAAATCATAATATAATAACGGGCACATATGATTAATTATTATTTCTTTAATTTACCAATAGGCGAGATCTATTCTGTTAGATCGATAGGCCCGGTAAGTTGAGAAATAATATTAATTATATGGTGTGTCATTGATTATTGATGGAATCCGTGTCCTGGTGAGTCAGGATGATGATGTCCCCTTGATGAGCTCAAAAGGTTCATCATGTTAAACCCTGCAGGTGGATTTGATCCAACATGATGATAATGTTGAGTGGTACTAATCAAGGATCCAGAAGTTAATTAATTTAATTTATCAGTAATTTAAATAATTGATGGGAATTCGATATCTTAAACACGGGGGGATGGACAACTCATAATAAGTGGAGCCCATATGAAAATATGGGGTTGGTGAGGAAGTTCAATTAAGATCCTTTAGTGGAATGGATCTTAATTAATGGATTGGTTTTAGATCCATTAGCAGGCCAAGATCCAACTCCTCCTCTTGGTCCCTACCCTAGCCCTATATAAACCCCATGAGATCATGAAACCAGGAGAAATAATCCAATTCATCAAACCCTTGGCCTCTCTCTTTTCCTCTCCCTCTCCTTCTCTCTCCTAGGGCGTCGGCGCAACACAAAGAAGAGGATTTCTTTTCCTCTTCTTGTTCTCCCCTTCTCTTCACTTGGTGAGGGCTGCAAGGTAGGGAGATGCTTCTCCCTTACTAGCTTGTGGTCGTAGACACCAAGAGGAAGTCGGGAAGAGGGCCGACGGTGAGGAGGGAAGGCACAAAGGTACCGGTGGCAAGGGATGCAAGTGGAGGGTTGTCGGCGGGTTTAGGGAAGAAGAAGGCTTCTTCTTCCATCTTCTTATACTTCTTCACCTTCCACAACCTCTGCTAATCAAGGGACTGGTGGTCGGCCACCTCAGGAACTCTTGGAGGGTCGGCGATGCACGGGTGGAAGGGGAAGAAGTCGGTGGTGAAACCCTTGATTAGGGTTTCGGCTAGGGCAAGAAGAAGAAGGTTTTTGGAGGCCTTGGTGATCTCGGTTCTCAGTATCTCATCGCCCACACGATGTTCGGGAGGAAAGGGACATAAGGTAGAAGGCTACGAGATAAAAGGGAAGGTATAATTCTTCTCTTTAGCTCCTATTGTTCTTTTGGTGCTTTGTTGATTAGCTTCGTCATTTTATGTGTATTTGTTAATTATTTTGATTTTCTATCATAGATAATAATTAATTAATTGGACCCCGACCATAAACACAAGAACCGGCGATCCACTCGTCGTCTCTTCCGCGGTCGTTTGGTTAGGAGAATTACAAGGCACAATCTTTGTGATTGGCCAAGTTGTAATTCATACCGAATGATACGATGACGATATGGTAGTTGAGATATGAGTCACCATTCGGATTAATTTTTAATCTGCAGACATGGAGAGGTCTCTCAAGGATGACCAAGTATTTGCTAGGGAAACCCTCCAAGCCATACCCAACAATTGGTATCAGAGCCGAGGTTTCCGGTTTTGTGTTTTTAAGGATTGGTTAATTTTTGCATTTTCATACATTTTATTTTGCTAGATGATATGCCGATGTGCGTAAGCTAACTTTATATTGTAGACACTGGATTCCAACTTATCATGGACAAATAATTGATATATGTGAATGGTTGTGCAATGTGTTGTAAATTAATTAATCCTCAGGGTTGACGAGGCTAGGTAGTATTTAATTTTTGTAAATAAATACGGCACATGTTTAGCTGAGCTTATTATTTTACTTTTGATCTAGATTTAATGTACACTCCTTTGTGGAGTATAGGATCGATGATGTAAATAATTAGCTAGTCATTTCAGCTCGGAGATCCCTCAAGGTGGCTTGTGCATAAGGAAGGGAGGAGCGGACGAGGTGACGACACGACTGGAGGCGCATTGGAGACCAAGGTCATGAAAAGTTGGAAAATCTAGGATTTTCTATTTTTATTATGTTGGTTATGTGCATGCCATGTGTGTGTGCTTGTTAAAATTCCTCAAACTAAATTACTAAGTGGGAGAGGGACCCTAAGGGTCCCATGTCCTCCATTACAATCTGACATGTGATGCGAACAAGCCCGCGCGTTGGCTCTGAGTGCCTTCCCCCGTAACGGATAGGCTTGTTTTGTGGATCACAAGGTCAGAAAAGAGTATAGGGAATTATTGAAGAGCGTGTGTATTCCCCAACGGAAGGCACATAATCGTAAATAATTCTCTTAGTGTAGTGTAATGGTAAACACTTAGATACAAATATTAGTATCCTCCCTAACGAAGTCACTGCTAATAATTTGTAGGGCCGAAGTGAACCAACTATTAATCATATTTGTCAAAAAGTTAGGTTGACAAGATAGTAAGATTGATGGGTAAAACCTTCTCTAACAAATGTAGAGTTCGTATATGTCCACACTAACTTGGCATGCGGGTTCTCGGTGTTTGAGGTGTTGGTTGATTTTGAAAATTTATTATTTTGAGGAATCAATTTATTTTTGAATTCCAAAGTAGTGTATGTTGTGATTCTCAGGATTTTCAAAATGACCTTTAACCCACTTGCAACTATCATAAGGAGAACAAATTACTGGACCCAATTACATTGACTGGAAAAGAAACCTAGACATTATCCTTACTGCTGAAGAGTACAAATTTGTACTCTTTGAGGACTGCCCTGAAAGGCCTAGTGAGAACTCTAGTGAAGAGTAGAGGAAGCGTTTTAAGAAGTGGGTCAAGGCAGATGAGATGGCGCGGTGCTACATTCTGATATCTATGTCGAATGTTTTACAACATCAGCATCAGTCCATGCCCACTGCCTATGCAATGATGCTAAACCTCAAGGAGCTCTTCAGGCACCATGGTCGGGCAGCTAGGCAGGTTGCGATGAAAAACATGATGACGACTACTATAGTCAAAGGGACACCCGTTAAGGAACATGTCCTAAAAATGATGGCTCACCTCAATGAGATTGAGGTACTGGGAGCACAAATCGACGGGGAAACCCAAGTCGATATTATGCTCCAGTCTCTGCCTAGGAGTTTTGAGCAGTTCCGGCTCAACTATAACATGAACAACCATGAGTATATGTTGGGGGAACTGCTAGGAGAACTCCAGGCTGCAGAGGGCCTATTTCGTCAGAGCTCGCAGGTCTTGGTTACTCAGAAGGTTTTTACTTCTGTGTCGAAAGGCAGGAAGAAGAAGAAACAAGGTGGGTTCAAGAAGGCAGCAGCAGCAGCATCACAGGGACCTCGAACTGGCATGAAGAAGCCGAAAGGCAAGTGCTTCACGTGTAAGCAAACTGGGCACTGGAAGGCAAACTGTCCCCGTCATCAAGGCGAAGGTATTTCTTCGTGCTTAGTTATTGAAACATGTTTAGCGGTGTTATCTACCAGTACCTGGTGCGTAGATATGGGAGCCACTGATCATGTCTACAATACTCTGCAGGGGTTCCAAAAAACTCGACAGCTAGTGATGGGGAAATCATCGTCTACATGGGCAATGCTACGGAGGTGGCAGCAGTTGTAGTGGGAGATTTTTGTTAGATCGTTGATGGTTTGCTAGAGGGGGTGAATTGCAATTTCTCGGTTCGTTCTTCCTACAAGGTTAGTTGCGCAAGCAGAATATACTAAAATAAAACTAACCATTGCTAACAAACCTATTTATGTGGTTCGGAGATGAAGACTCATACTCCACGTCAGTCCGTGAGGTGGACGATCACTCGATCCTTCGGCGGATCACTCCCAGGATGCCCTCCGGCTAACTCGTGTCGCTCCTTGTGAGTGGAGAAACCTCGCCATAATCACAAGCGCACCTCTGAGTACAAAGACAACTATTTGGCTCGTACCCAAAGCCAAATCGTCAGAGGTTCCAGCTAAAATGAAGCCTTTTAAATAAGGCTTAAAGATGAACCCAACCGCTACCAGTCGATTGGTCCATTACCAGTCGACTGGTCCCACTCAACTACCTAGCCAATGGCTATCTCAACGCCTAGTTTTTGGGCTTACAGTCGGTTGCTCCCAGGGCAGTCGACTGGTCTTGGGTCAGTTACATCCTGTGAGTTTCTGGTCTTGCTGACAGTCGACTGTTATATTCCCAGTCGACTGCCCAGCCTACAAAGACACTCTTCCTCACTCCAACGACCCTCCTCCACGCGTGCCTTCAGGTACACTCCTTTGGCTTGCCCCTTGAAGTCCTCTTCCACCAGCTATCGTCCCTCGGATGCGCACACAAGCCTTCCCTTGACTTGCCTCCATGCCACCCTTCATGTGTGCCCTTTGAAGTCCACTTCCCGGCTTTCCCTTGGAGTCCTCCTCCCTCGGCTCTCGTCCCTCCATGACTTAGCTGACTCTTCACCAGCAGCCTTGACTGTTGCCTTCGCGCCCTCTTCGTCTTCGGCTCCCATCCCTCGGATGCACACAAGCCTCCAGCTTGCCTCCATGCCATCCTTCTTGCTTACCTCGAAGTCCGCGCCCCTTGGCTCATCATCCCTGCTATCCATGGTCCCTCGAGTGCAGACAAACCTCCAGCTTGTCTCCATACCACCCTTCACCATATCGAAGATGTCCAGCTATGTCAATATATGTAACCTGCACATCCTACACACTCACATACACATATTAGAACACAAGGGAAAACCTAACTTAAACCCTTAGCCCAAACATCAAAACACATGGTCACTCCGGACCATAGATTGGCTAAACAATATTTATTTATCTATTTAGAGAAATAAAGTGTTGGTTCTGAGAGATTGATTATATGTACCCTCATTTAGAAAGAATTTAATTTCAGTTTCTAAGTTAATAAATCATGGATATTCTATTGCTTTTAATAACAAAGTTGTTATAAAGAGAAATAGAGAGATTATTTGTTCGGGTACTATGGTTGGCAATCTGTACACTCTGGAACCAATGACTCCCACGATGCAGACAGAGGTCAATAGTTCATCATCTAACCTAAATAAGAGAAAGGAGCCTTCTAAAATAAACCAGACATATCTTTGGCACCTTAGGGTTGGTCACATTAACCTTAGTAGGATTCAGAGGTTGATAGCCGATGGGCCCTTGGGTTCATTGATGGTGGAAGACTTCCCAACCTGTGAGTCTTGCTTGGAAGGTAAGATGACCAAGAGGCTTTTCAACGCTAAGGGGTATAGGGCCAAAGATGTGTTAGAACTGGTTCATTCTGATTTGTGTGGTCCTATGTCCATCCAGGCTAGAGGTGGCTTTGAATACTTTGTCACTTTCATTGACGATTATTCAAGGTACGGATACATTTACCTGATGCGCCGCAAGTCTGAATGCTTTGATAAATTCATAGAATTCAAGGTTGATGTGGAGAAATGTCAAGGTAAAGGTATCAAGACACTACGATCAGATCGTGGTGGCGAGTACCTCTTAGGAGTTTAGGACCTACTTATCAGAAGCTGGAATTCAGTCCCAGCTCACTATACCCGGTACGTCCCAACAGAACGGTGTGACAGAAAGAAGGAATAGGACTCTTATGGAGATGGTTAGGTCAATGATGAGCTACTCTGATTTACCTGATTCGTTCTGGGGATATGCTCTGGATATGGCTGCGTATATTCTGAACACGGTACCATCTAAGTTAGTCCCTTCTACTCCCATAGAATTATGGATTGGATGAAAGCCTAATCTAGGACATATTCAAATTTGGGGTAGTCCAGCACATTTGCTGAAGGGAGATACTGATAAGATGGAATCTCGTACAGAAGTACGCTTGTTTGTGGGCTATCCTAAAGGAACGAAGGGTGGTTTGTTCTATAGTCTTGAGGATCAGAAGGTAATCGTTAGCACGAATGTCAGATTCTTAGAAGTAGACTATGTGATGAACCATAAGCCCAAGAGTAGACTAGTGCATGAAGAGTTAAGAGGGGACGTTCCGACCTTAGGACCAACTATACAAGAGGATACACCACAAGTCACTGCACCGCGTGTCACAAAAGATACACAGG
Organism: Boesenbergia rotunda; assembly: GCA_024364735.1. NCBI lineage: Eukaryota > Viridiplantae > Streptophyta > Magnoliopsida > Zingiberales > Zingiberaceae > Boesenbergia > Boesenbergia rotunda. The sequence goes on along the minus strand of JAGFNQ010000251.1, from coordinate 915,636 downwards.
TAGTACCTCGTCATAGTGGGAGGGTTGTGAGACAGCCTGAGAGGATCATGTTTTTGGGAGAGTCTTCGGACTTGGTCTCTGGTAAACATGAGTCGAATCCCTATACCTATGATGAGGCTCTCAATGATAAGGATGCAGATTCTTGGCAAAAGGCAATGAACTCTGAGATAGAATCTATGGATTCTAATCATGTCTGGGAGCTAGTAGAACCACCCGATGGTATAAAAGCCATTGGATGCAAGTGGATCTACAAAAGAAAGAGAGGATCAGACGGAAAGGTTGAGACCTTCAAAGCTAGGCTTGTTGCAAAAGGGTACACTCAGAAAGAGGGTATCGATTATGAGAAGACCTTTTTGCCCGTAGTAATGCTTAAGTCTATCTGGATTCTCTTATCTATAGCTGCTCATATGGATTATGAGGTATGGCAGATGGACATCAAGACAGCTTTCCTTAACGGAAGTCTTGAGGAGACCATCTACATGAAGCAACCAGAAGGGTTCATTGCAAAGGGCAAAGAGCATCATGTTAGTGATATGAGAAAAGTGTCCTAAGGCAATCGCCTTATGATTGTAATCATTTATTTTAATAAATGAATATTCACTATTTGAGTATACATGTTTGTGTATTTGATGGAGATCTTAAACTCATTTACTGAATGTCCGCAATATAATTCACAGCATGAGAGAATTTGTGATGAATTCACAACTAGTGATTATCTCTACATGTGCAATTGTGAAGTATTGAAATTGTCCCTAGTCGATGAATTGATAAAAACGGACACTATCAATTCTGTTGAGACTAGCATGGGTTATTCTCTAATCAGCTGATACTCACTGGCTGGTGACATTGGGATGTCCAGAGATAAACATGAATGCTAGTTAAGGGAACTAGTTCATTGGAGTGACTGGCTGTAAAACTTCATATGGTAGTCTACATATAGACATGTCAGTGAAGTTCTTACTGCAGCTTAAGTGCGATGTTCCTTTGACTTGCGGTGTTCAAGTCATCTTGGTCATGGAGACTTATACTTTTACATCTTAAGCAAGCATCTCTAAGGAGGTGTGGACCCAGGATGATTGGGTATAAGCCGAAGTACCCGAAGATGTTTGAACAGCCTACAAAGGATTCACCACCCCTTGCGAGGAGATGTATACCCAAGGCCTATCGTCGGATTGTTACTCGAAGCCTCTGGCCAGAGCATGACATGTTCAGAGTATGAATCTCTTAGATACATGAGAGTAATTAGAATCCGTAGGACGAGAAAACGTTACTTGGGCTAAGTGTGACGTAGCCAGCCTAGTGGGGACTGACACACATAGACCATGTCCTAAACCAAGTGGGTATAAGATGGTGAAGGGAATGGGGCACAATTCATTATAGCTAATGAAGGGTTTCAGAATCATTTCTGAGGTCAACCGTTGATCTTTCGATTAATTGGGGATCATGATGTACTACTAGGTGCCACTCATGATCGTTCTATAATTGGTTAATTATAGACGGCCAACATAAATCGAAAGCCTATTTAGTCACACGCACTACGAGTAATCCGAGGGATTTAAAATGAGTTGAAAATTAGATTTTCCGATCAAGAGAGATAAGTCGAATCTGAATTTTTCAGAGACGCATCGGAAGCGTAAAACGGCTAAGTCTTTTGAAGACTTATTGGATGAATTAAATGAGTTTAATTCATTGGGTCAAGGCTTGGATGTGGCCGGCCAAAGAGGGTCTCCACCCTCTTTGCTTGGCCGGCCACAACAAAAAGGGGAGAACCAAATTGTTTGGTTCAAGTTATAAAATAAACCAAGTGTGGTTTGTTTTATAAAATTATGGATAATATAAATTTTATAAACCGAGGTTTGGTTTATTATTTTCATGGAAATTAAAATAAACTTTGAATAGCTTATTTTATTTTATAAAATCAATTATGAATTGATTTTCCATGATAAGAAAAATTTATATAATAAATTTCTTGTGAAAATTTATTCCATAAGAAAAGGGAGACATGGTTGATTTTTTATCATAAATTAAATTATGATAAAAGCTTGGCATGATGGAATAAATCATAGAAAAATTTATATGATAAATTTCTTATGAAAAATTTATTCCATAAAAAGGAGACTTGGCGGTTGAGAGGCCACTATATAAAGGAACCAAGGCAAGGCTTGGAGATCAATAAAAGAGATCTAGGAATAAGCCCTCTCTCTCTCTCCTTCTCTCCCTCTCCCTTCTCTAGTGCCGCCGGCCCTAGAGGAGGCCCTTGCTGCCGTGAGCTACAACCACCACCGGCCTCCTTCTTCGGCGTCCAAGCTCCGGCGATCAGCCACCTTTGGCCACCAAGAAGCTGCCGCAAGAAGAAGAAGTGGGCGCAACTCCTTCCTTCTTCCCGGAATCTTGATTCCGTTCTTCTTTTGGTGGTTAGTCTTTCCATCTCTCTCTTGGTATTCTTGTCGTGCCTTTGGAGAATCTAGTTGTTCTTGTCGGCACGAAACTTGTGGCTTTGCGAAGTCATCCCGAAGAAAACTCGGCGTGGACGCGAATAGAGGCGGAGCTTCTAAGGGACGTTTACGGTTGGATTTCGTCCCATTCTTCGAGTTACGCGAGGTAACAAGTAAATTAGTTTACGTTTCTACAAAATTTTAAATATATGATCATGTCTACACAACATAAGGTTGCATGCTAGATGTGTGGTTAAATAATTTGAGAAATTATTATGCTAAATCTTCCACTGCACGTAATTAATTTTAAAATTATGAACCCGCATCCATGTCAACATGCACCCGGTCCCAACACATCATGTGTGCAAGCTTAATCGATCCATTTATGGACTGAAGTAAGCTTTGCGATCTTGGAACATCCTCTTTGATGAAGTAATCCAATCATACGGATTTATTCAAAGTGTTGGTGCAAGATGCATCAGTGATGCCCTCCTCTACGTGTTTCAATGCTTGACAATATGCTTAAGTCAGTGATACATTGAACAAGGGAAGGGTAGTCAAGAAAACTGGACCAAAGTAATGAAAAGTCCTAGTTAACCTAGGCACTAATTCTTGATCATGGATTGGGCACTAAGTCCTGGCCGAGGGCTGGGCACCTAAGACCTGACCGAGGGTTGGGCACTAAGTCCTAGTTCGTGGAATTGGGCACTAAGTCCTGGCCAAGGGCTAGGCACCTAAGACCTGACCGAGGGTTGGGCATGAAGTCCTGGTCGTAGGATTGGGCATAAGTCCTAGTGAGTAAAGTTGGGCAAAAGTCCAACCGGATGGGTCGGGTGGCAACCGTCTCTTGAGAGGAGTAGGTGAAAGGCACGTTCCCCGAGATGGGAACTTAGGCGTTGGTTCGACCTAGGGTTTTGCAAAAAGTCGAAGTTAGAGCCAAACCTAGGATATACACATGTTTGCCTTGTATTTATGTATCTTGCAGGTACCTAAAATTGAAGACAAAACAAGCAAACAAGCACACAACAGGGCTGGAAACCTGACTGCTAGGGGCACCCATTAACCAGGGCACCCTAATGAAACAGGTGCCTCAATGGGTCAGGCGCCTGAATGAATCAGGTGCCTCCTTCAACACAGGCACCCTGGATCAACGGTTTATCTGCTGCTGCGAGTTCAGAGCGAAGATATGCTTTGACCAAGCCTTGTAAGGCGCCTCCTTCATCACAGGCACCCCAGACAAGACTATAAAAGGGAATTCGACCCCTCAACTCAACACAACAATTTAAATATCATTCTGAGCTTTCCGAGTGATGACAAAGTGCTAAAGACAAAGCTCTGCAACCAAGGAGGCTCCGAGAGGAAGTGCGCGGCACTTCGGAGTTCCAGATCGGCCGAGTTTTCGACCTTTTATATTTTGGTTCGCTTTTACTTTTTTGCACTTAATTTTCGTATATTTTTTATTGTACAAACGTGCACTGTAAGACGGGTTTCTCCGCCTTCGGAAAGTCCAGAAAGGAGACCATTAGTGGACGGGCGTTTCCTGTGCTTAGGCCTTGGATGTACTGACCCTGGGGGGTTGGGAACCAAGTAAAATCCGTGTGCACTCTGAGTTCTGTTTTTGTTCGTTCTTTCTATTTTCTGCTGCTACTAACTCTGTGACCAGAACGAACAATAGAAAGTTTACAAAGTTTTCACGAAGTTTTTACGGTCGATATTCACCCCCCCTCTATCGACGGCACCAATCCCCACAAGTGGTATCAGAGCCTGGTCACTCTCACCGGACTAACAGCCGACGGAGCAAAGACGCCATGAGCTGAGGGGGAGCCCAGGGGTGAATCATGTACATTTTTTTAAAATGTCAATTTTTAAATTTCATATCACATGCTTTAAGTGCAGGGAGAGAGGACACTATAAAAATCAGTGTCCTACTCGTAATACTCGAACTTCACCACCGACAGCAAAGGAGGCACCAACGCCTTGAGTCTAGAGGGACAAAGTCAAATAAGGTGTTTCAAGTGTCAAAAGCACGGACACTACAGGAATCAGTGTCTGTTCAAGGTACGAAAAATTTACATTCGTAAAAATTTCCAAATTAGTGCACAGTCTTTCAAGTATGTTAATAATTTAGATAAATCTATTGATTTTTCTGATAAACTAGATCTGTTGCATAATCAACTTAGGATATTGCATGATCAATTACCAAAGATAGATAATAATAAATTATCAGAAATTAATTCTTTAATTGTGAATATCAATGCAATGATTTTTAAAATTAATTCTAATAATCTTATTGATAATTCTGAAATTAATTATGATAATCTTATTGATAATTCTGAAATTATTGATAATTCTAAAATTATTTTTGATAATCATGTTGATAATTCTGAAATCAATTCTGATAATTTTACTGATAATTCTGAAAATAAATCTGAAAATGTTAATGATAATTCTAAAATTAATTCTGGAAATTTTGAGATTAATCCTGAGGATAAGAATGATTTTTCTGAGGATATTCTTGAGGATATTAAAGATAATGCTGAGGATAACTTTGAGGATATTGAAGTTAAAATATCTTTAGATAATAATTTAATTATTAATTTCTTAGATAATCCTAAAGAAAATTATAAAATATTAACTAGTAGCCCAGAAAATTACTCCACCTACTATGAAGATGTAAAAGGATATGATTTTGATGATGAGGATGAGGAGGAAATTGAATTTTCTAGAATCAAAGCTACAGTTAATAAAATTTATAAAAATTCATACAAATCATAATTGTTAGAAAAACTTAAAAAATTAAATAAAAAAGAAATAGTGAATAAATCAGATATTTTTGAAATAATGAAAATGATGGAGCTAAACCCACAACTATTAATTAACCCAAAAATTTTGAAACCTAAATCAAATTAAATCTTAATTAAAATTTTTACCTTAATTATTTCAACCTTAATTAAATTTTAATTAATTATTTTACTTAATTTAAACCATAATTAATTAAATTTCAATTAATCCTTAATTGATTTAACTTTAATTAATCCTTAATTAATTAAATTTCAATTAATCTTTAATTGATTTAACTATAATTAATCCTTAATTAATTTAACCTTAATTAATCCTTAATTAATTTAATCTTAATTAATCCTTAATCATTTTAACTTTAATTAATTCTTAATTCAACATCAATTAATCCTTAATTAATTTAACTTTAATTAATTCTTAATTAATTTAACTGTAATTAATTCTTAATTATTTTTTCAATTTAATTCCAATTAATTCTTAAATAACTTAAACTCAAATTAAATAAAATCTTACCTAAACTGTAACAACTAATTTAATAATATTAAATATGTCAAATTGGGTTGGCATATTCACGGGTTCACACGACATGTATCAAATCGGGAATTTGATATATCATTAGAAACATAAGTAAAATGATTTGAATTGTTTGACTCATGCATAACTGCCATGCTCATGCATTTGCTATTTTTTTTATATATGTCATGACATTCATATTTAAATTTATGCATGATGTAGAACGATTATAGGAAAAAGACTAATTGAAACGTGAACAATATAGTATTAGGTGGAGGTGAGATGATAGTACGTTAGGGAATCCCTTCTAATAAGGTCAAGTAAGGTAAGGTGTACCCTACTTGGTCTGTTTAGTCTGGTGGAACTAGCCGAAGCTATCGATCCAAAACCTAAGCTAGTTAGACCAAAATATTTCGAGAAGTAATTTGAAAATGAATTTTCGCTAAAAGGCTTTGTCAAGGAAAGGGTTGTTGCTCCATTAAGGCTACGCCCAAAGAAGGCCTCTGTGCCTCACCATGATATGGAAGCCGATTATCGAAACTCAAATTTAATTTACTATTTGATAATTTGAATCTAACACAAGTTTTGATTAAATCTTAGATTTAAATTCAAAGAAAAATTATTCAAGCATCTCACAATACACCCATAAGGCAACCATGCTTGCTTGTACTGAGACATCTAAAATGGGTGAGATGTTAAGGACTAATAAATTAAAAAATATTTTCCAAAATTCATACAATATTTTTCTAAAAATACATTTTCAAAATAGTGCTTTAATATAATAATATTTTTATGGATTTCATGCTTGTCTGAGTGCTTCTATATTATACATTTTCAAAATTATATCTTTTTGAAAAATTATTTGACCTACACAATTAGACACAAGCCTCTTAGGTCAACACTAAAGTCCCTTAAGGCACTTAGATAGAGTCAAATGGTGTTGGATACAAGAGGAGTGTCTTATTCTTTTAAAATATTTTTTTTGGTTTTTTGAAAACCGTGTTTGAAAAATTATTATCACTTAGGTTTTTCGAAAAAGGTTAATGCTTTAAAATTATTATCATTCTAAATTGTATTTTAGAAAATTGTCTCCTTGAGAATTACCACATTCAAAATATCGTTCACTCTTTTGATTTTGATAAACCCTAAAGACACAGAGGAGGCCTACTTCATGATCTACAAGGACTCCTAGTATGTGTCAAATTTAGGGGGAGTCTAAATCAAAAAGAAATTATTTCTAACAAATAATTTTTTCAAATTATTAGACAGTTCTTATAATTTGAATTCAAACCTTAAGACTCAGAGGAAGATCGCTTGTAGTCAACAAGCATCCTAGGGCTATGTCAGGTTTAGGGGGAGATCAAATTAAAAGAATCATTTAATAATAAAATAATATGTTTGCATGCACTGTATTTTTAAAATCCTTTTAAAAACATAAGTAATTTTTTTCAAAATACTATCATTTTTTCACTTTCAAATTTTTTTTGTTTTTTTATATACTTTTAGAAATAATACTTACTTGAATTTGGAGAATTTTCCAGGATACTTAGGAAAATGTCCTTGTAGTTAATAAGCTTTCTTAGGATTGTGTCAAACTGGAAAAACAACGAAGTCAAGTAAGTACTAGTGTTTTCAAAAGTACTTATATTTTTCAAAAATTGCATAATATTTTTCAAAAGTACCTATATTTTTCAAAAAGTGCAAAATAATTCTCCTAAATTAGAAAATAATTTTTTTCAATGTATAAAATTTTTTTGCATAATATTTCTCAAAATACTAAGGACAATATTTTTAAGTATAAATATGTCAAAAAGCTCAATTATTTTTCTAAAAGTACAAATATTTGCAAAAAGCTCAATATATTTTTCAAAAAGTACTTGTATTTTTCAAAAAGCTCAATACATTTTTCAAAAATACTTGTATTTTTCAAAAATGCTAATATTTTTTTGAAGTGTAGAATATTTTCCAAAATACAAATTTTTGTGCAAGACATGATTTTTCTAAGAGCAATTTTTCCTCTAAAGTGCATAGTTTCTTTTAAAACATCTTTTATGAGTGTAAGTTTGTTTAAAAACTTTCCAATTCTTCTAAGGCAATATTTTTTCAAAGTGGACAATTTTTCAAAGTTCAAAATATTTTTCAAAATTTAAGTACCTAGTTTTTTAACTAGCGGTTTGCTATGCTTTCAAAAGAATTAAACCAAGCACTTTCACAAGATGTTTTTTAATTTTTCATTGTTGGTGCAAGGCTATTTTTGTCATTTTTGATGTATGACAAAGGGAGAGAGTGAGCTCATGTTAGAAATCAAAATGTTTTTTTCAAAAAGGAGAGTGATCTTAAGTTAGAAATTTTTTTCTTTCTCCCAAAGGATAGAGAGCTTTCCCAATAGATCAAAATGTATTTTCAAAACATAGATCATTTTTTCCAAGGATTATAGTTTAGCCCTTTCATTCAATCTAACTTAAGATATTGTCAAACATCAAAAAGGGAGAGATTGTTGGTGCAAGATGCATCAGTGATATCCTCCTCTAAGTGTTTCAATGCTTGACAATATGCTTAAGTCAGTGATACATTGAACAAGGGAAGGGTAGTCAAGAAAGCTGGACCAAAGTGATGAAAAGTCCTAGTTAACCTAGGCACTAAGTCCTGATCATGGATTGGGCACTAAGTCCTAGCCGAGGGCTGGGCACCTAAGACCTGACCGAGGGTTGGCCACTAAGTCCTGGTTCGTGGAATTGGGCACTAAATCCTGACTGAGGGCTGGGCACCTAAGACCTGACGGAGGGTTGGGTAATAAGTCCTGGTTGTAGGATTGGGCAAAAGTCCTGGTGAGTAAAGCTGGGCAAAAGTCCAACCGGATGGGTCGGGTGGCAACCATCTCTTAAGAGGAGTAGGTGAAAGGCGCATTCCCTGGGATGGGATCTTAGGCATCGGTTTGACCTAGGGTTTCATAGAAATCCAAAGTCAAAGCGAACCCCTTAAGGGTAAGGATATACATGTGTTTGCCTTGTATTTATGTATCTTGCAGTACCTAAAATTGAAGACAAAGCAGGCAAACAAACACACAACAGGGATGGAAACCTAACTGCTAGGGGCACCCATTAATCAGGGTGCCCTAATGAAATAGGCACCTCAATGGGGCAGGAGGCTAAATGAATCAAGCGCCTCCTTCAACACAGGTGCCCTTGATCAAAGGTTTATCTGCTGCTGCAAGTTCGGAGCGAAGATAAGCTTTGACCAAGCCTTGTGTGGCACCTCCTTCATCACAGGTGCCCAAGACAAGACTATAAAAGGGGCTTTAACCCCTCAACTCAACGCAACAATTTGAATATCATTCTGAGCTTTCCGAGTGACGACAAAGTGCTAAAGTCGAAGTTCTGCGACCAAGGAGCTCCGGAGGAAGTGTGCGGGACTTCGGAGTTCCAGATCGGCCGAGTTTTCAACCTTTTATATTTTGGTTTGCTTTTACTTTTCTACACTTAATTTTCGTATATTTTTGATTGTACAAACATACACTATAAGACCGGTTTCTCCGCCTCCAGAAAGTCCGGAAAGGAGACCATTAGTAGACGGGTGTTTCCCGTGCTTAGGGCTTGGATGTACTGACCCTGGGGGGTTGGGAACCAAGTAAAATCCGTGTGCACTCTGAGTTCTATTTTTGTTCATTCTTTCTATCTTTCGTTGCTACTAACTCTGTGACCAGAATGAACAATTGAACGTTTACGAAGTTTCCGCAAAGTTTTTACGGTCGATATTCACCCCCCCTATCGACGGCACCAGTCCCCACACAAAGCATGGATGAGTTATGTGTATATAAGAGGTGTGACGGAAACGTAGTGGTGTTTCTTGTACTCTACGTAGACGACATTTTGTTAATTGGTAACAATGTCAAAGTGTTATCAGACGTAAGGGTTTGGTTGTCAAAACAGTTTGATATGAAGGACTTGGGAGAGGCGGGACACATCCTTGGGATTAAGGTCATAAGGGATCGCCAGAAAAGGATGTTGTGCTTATCCCAAGCTTCATATATTGACACTGTCCTGGCTAGTTTTAGCATGGAAAACTCTAAGAAAGGTTTTCTACCCTTCAGGCATGGAGTTCCTCTATCCAAGGCGATGTGTCCAAAAACATCAATGGAGATAGAGGAAATGAAGGTGGTTCCTTATGCATCGGCAGTAGGAAGCCTCATTAAAGCTATGTTGTGCACGAGACCAGATATCTATTTTGCCTTGGGCATGGTCAACAGATATCAGAGTAACCTTGGACAGGGGCATTGGACTGCGATAAAGCATATATTAAAATACCTGAGACGGACTAGGGATTATATGCTGGTTTACCGGGCAGACAAATTAGTCCCTGTGGGTCATATGGATTCAGATTTCTAGTCAGACAGGGATAAGAGTAAGTCTACCTCGGGGTTTGTGTTTACTTTAGGAGGTGGAGCCATTGTTTGGTGTAGTGTCTAGAAGAAATGCGTGGCAGACTCCACCATGGAAGTTGAGTATGTGGCAGCCTCAGAGGCAGCCAAAGAAGTTGTATGGCTCAGGAACTTCATCATGTACTTGGATGTGATTCCTGGTTTGCCCAAATCTATCACAATCTTTTGTGATAACAATGGTGCAGTTGCAAACTCAAAGGAACCACAAGCCCATAAGGCGAGTAAACACATAGAGTGCAAGTATCACCTGATACGAGAAATCGTAAAGCGAGGAGAAGTGGTTGTCGCCAAGATTGCATCGGAGGGCAACCTGACGGATCCTTTCACTAAAGCTCTTCAAGCTAGAGCTTTTGATCGGCATGTGGAGGATATGGGAGTCAGATGTATGGCAGTGAGAGAACAGCAGAGTCTTTGAGTATAAGTGGGAGATTGTTAGATGTGTATACTGAAGACATGCTTCTTTTATATATGATCATCTTAATTTTGAAAAGAGAATCACAACAACACTAGATGCTTGTTTATATTAGTACATGCATAAAAGTCCATTACTTTGCATTATAGATAAGATGGTATGGTGAAACATGGAAGATCATGTTATCAGTCCCTTGCCTAGTATAAGTAGAGGCTTACAACCGAGATGGAATTTGACAAACCATCGAGATGGTTGTAGTGTAATTAGGTGTGGTTGGTCTTGACCATAGAATTACACTAGTGTACTTTGTGTGCATTGAGCAGGACCAAAACCAGAGATCATCCAATTTGTACTAACTTGATAATTGGATTAGATCTCAAATTTTATTATGGAGTATGATCCCTAAATCCCGATATAATAACGGGCACATATGATTAATTTATTATTTCTTTGATTTACCAATGGGCGAGATCTATTTTGTTAGATCGATAGGCCCGGTAAGTTGGAAAATAATATTAAATATATGGTGTGACATTGATTATTAACGGAATCCATGCCCTGGTGAGTCGGGATGATGATGCCCCCTTCATGAGCTCAAAAGGTTCATCATGTTAAACCCTGCAAGTGGATTTGATCCAACATAATGATAAGGTTGAGTGGTACTAATCAAGGATCCAGAAGTTAATTAATTTAATTTGTCAGTAATTTAAATTAATTGACGGGCATTTGATATCTTAAACACGGGGGGATGGACGACACATAATAAGTGGAGGCCATATGAAAATATGGGGTTGGTGAGGAAGTTCAATTAAAATCATTTAGTGGAATGGATCTTAATTAATAGATTGGTTTTAGATCCATTAGTGGGCCAAGATCCAACACCTCCTCTTGGTCCCTACCTTAGCCCTATATAAACCCCATGAGATCATGAAACCAGGAGAAATAATCCAATTCATCAAACCCTTGGCCTCTCTCTTTTCCTCTCCCTCTCCTTCTCTCTCCTGGGGCGTCAACGCAACACAAAGAAGAGGATTTCTTTTCGTCTTCTTGTTCTCCTCTTCTCTTCTCTCGGTGAGGGTTGCAAGGTAGGGAGAAGCTTCTCCCTTACCAGCTTGTGGCCGGAGCCACCAAGAGGAAGTCGGGAAGAGGGTCGACGGTGAGGAGGGAAGGCGCAAAGGTGCCGGCAGCGAGGGAAGCAAGTGGAGGGTTGGCGGCGGGTTTAGGGAAGAAGAAGTGACTTCTTCTTCCATCTTCTTATACTTCTTCACCTTCCACAACCTCTACTGATCAGGGGACTGGTGGCCGGCAACCTCAGGAGCTCTTGGAGGGTCGGCGGTGCACAGGTGGAAGGGGAAGAAGCCGGCGGTGAAACCCTTGATTAGGGTTTCGGCCAGGCCAAGAAGAAGAAGGTGTTTAGAGGCCTTGGTGATCTCGGTTCTCGGTAGTTCATTGCCCACACGATGTCCGTGAGGGAAGGTACATAAGGTAGAAGGCTATGAGGTAAAAGGGAAGGTATAATTCTTCTCTTTAGCTCCTATTGTTCTTTTGATGCCTTGTTGATTAGCTTCGTCATTTTATGTGTATTAGTTAATTATTTTGATTTTGTATCATAGCTAATAATTAATTAATTGGACCCCGACCATAAACACAAGAACCAGAGATCCACTCGTCGTCTCTTCCGTGGTCGTTTGGTTTGGAGAATTACAAGGCACGATCTTTGTGATTGGCCAAGATGTAATTCGTATCAAACAATACAATGACGAGATGGTCGTTGGGAGACGGGTCTCCATTCGGATTAATTTTTAATCTGCAGACATGGAGAGGTCTCTCAAGGACGACCAAGTATTTGCTAGGGAAACCCGCCAAGCCATACCCAACATTCTCTACTGTCAAGGAACTAAAATGTGATCTTGTCGAGTTCTATGCCGAAAAACCTAGCGAGATTAATGATGAAGAGGAGTTTGAATATTTTAGAAAATTATTAGAAGCAGAGAGATGGCTGAGAGTCATCAAAATCAAGCTTCTTCCATTACCAGTGATAAAGCATCCAAACTTGATGAACTCTTCGGGCATCATGATCGGAACGCTAGGCAAGAAGTCATGAATAACTTGACAACGACCATCATGATTGAGGGTATGCCCATGAGGGAACATGTTCTCAAAATGGTGGCTTGGCTGAAAGAGATGGAAATCCTTAGCGCACAAATCGATGGGGAAACCCAGGTCGATCTCATCCTCCAATCTCTACCAAAGAGTTTTGAGAAGTTTCTCCTAAGCTACAATATGGACAAATGTTCATATTCGTGGGCAGAACTTCTGACAGAACTTGAGGCGGCAAAGGCATTTTCTTTCAGAGTTCACAAACTTTCGTTGCTCAAGGGGTTTCTACTTCTAAACCGAAAGGAAAGAAGAAGAATAAACATGCTGGGGCAAAGATAGTAGCAGGATTACAAGGACCTCAGAGTTGCATGAAGAAGCCGAAAGGCAAGTGTTTCATCTGCATGCAGTCTGGACATTGGAAGGCAGACTGTCCCCGCCGTCAGAGTAATAATTCAGGTATACTTTTCTCTTTTGTCATTGTAACATGTTTAGCAGTGATATCTACCGGTACCTGGTGTATAGATATGGATGCCACTAATCATGTCTGCATTTTTTTGCAGGGGTTCCAGGAAACTCGACGACTAACTGAGGAGGAGATTACCATCTACATGGGATAGGCTACAGAGGTAACTTGTGCAGTGGGAGTTATTCATTTATGTCTTCTAGATAGAATGATAAATATTTTGGTTTTATACAGATTGATTTTATATACTTAATTTTTGGACAGAACTTTTTGTTCAGTTTTTGGAATAAGATATTCTATTACTTTTATTGTTAAAAGTGGAATAGAAGGATTATCTGTTAGAGTGCATATATAGGCAATTAGTTCAAAACCAAAAGCTCTCATGATGCAATTAGATAGCTTATCATCTAACCAAAGTAAGAGAAAGGTTCCTTCCAAGAAGAACCAAACATATCTTTAGGCTCTAAGGCTTGATCTTATTAACGTTTAATGGGATTCAAAGGTTGATAGCCAATGGGCCCTTGGGTTCATTGGTGGTAGAAGACTAGTCTTCCTTAAAACCTTTGAATTTACTTGGAAGGTAAGAAAATCAAAAGGCTTTTCAAAGCCAAGGGGCATAGAACCAAAGGTATGTAGGAGTTGGTTCAACATGATAAGAATAGGTCCTTAATCTATCCAGAATAGAGGTAGCCTAGAATACTTTGTTTATTTTATAAACAATTATTCAAAGGATAAAGTACATTTACTTGATGTATCGCTAGACTGAATACTTTGATGAGATCAAAGAATTCAAGTCTGATGCGGAGAAACATCAGAGTAAAAGTATGGCGACATTACGATTAGATCGTAGTGGCAAGTACCTCTTAGGATAGTAGTAAGACTTACTTATCAGAGATTGGGAATAAGTCCCAATTTACTGCACCCGGTATGCTCCAACAAAATGGTGCAGCACAGAGAAGGAAAAGGTCTCTTAAGGTAATGGTTAGAACAATGATAAGCTACTCTGAGATTAGCCAATTTTGTTCGGGGGATATGCTCTGGATACAACAGTGTATGTGATTGATACTACCTAGGTCAGTGATCTCTAAACCTATAGAAATGTAGACTAAGCGGAAGCCTAGTCTATGACATGTTCAAATTTGGGAAGCTCAACACATGTGCTGAAGAGAGACACTGATAAGTTGGAATCTAGTATACCTGTTCGTAGGCTATCCTAAGGAAACATAAGGTGGTTTAATAATCCTAAGGATCAGAGGATATTCGTTGGTATGATTGTCTGATTCGGGAAAAAGGACTATGTAATAAACCAAATACCCATGTGTAGAATTATTATCGAGTAACTAAGATGGGGACATTCTGACCTTAGTACCAACTATGCAAGAGGGAATACCATAAGTCACTGCACCTCGTGTCACAGAAGATGCACAGGGGATATCTTATCGTAGTGGGAGGGTTGTTAGTCAACCTAAAGGATTCATGTTCTTGGAGAGTTTTTTGACTTGGTCCTTGGTGAACAAGAACGGATCCCTGGGTCTACGATAAGGATCATCCGCTTTGAAAAAATAAATCCAATGACATGGGTTTGTTCAAAGGACGGATGAGATTGTATATATAAGTCATGTGATGGAAATGAAGTGGTATTCTTGTGCTATACGTAGATGATATTTTGTTAATTGGCAAGAATAACAAAATACTATCAGACGTAAGAGTATGGTCATCCAAACAATTATGAAGGACTTGGGAACAGCAAGACACATCCTTAGGGATCGAAGATCTAAGGGATCTCCAGACAAGGATAATGTGCTTATCCCAAGCTTCATACAAGACACTGTCCTTGGTTAATCCCTTCTTTTTGCTTTTAAATGACACCCCCTTGTCATTTTTGGACTTCCCCTCCTTGCCATAATTATATGCTACCCTAGCATATTTCTTTCCATTGGTATTGGAGACTTTAGATCGGTATCCCAACCCTGATCTATTATTATTGGGTTTTAGACCACCCAACATCATATCTAAACCCTTAGATCCAACCACGAATCTTCCTAGGGTTTTCTCCAATTTATCAAACCTTGCCCTCAAAGCTTAATTTTCCCTTTCTAGGCTTTTAACCCTAGAATCCACATGTCCACCTTGGACATTTCTAGACCTACCCATCTTCCTAGGTATATGTCTCCCCTTCTTGGGATTCATGCCTTGATCTTTAGGTACATAGGTCTTGGGTTTATCATGATGCATGACCTTTCTAGGGTTTGAATCTACCTTGTTAACCCTATTCCTATCATTATACCTAAATCCATGATTATGCACAAGCAAACATTTTTCACTATTTCTAGCATACATAGATGAATTTGACACATGCTTAACTTTAGAGATTACCTCCCTTACATTTGGAGCTCCCCCTTGATGCAAGCTTCTTTTCTTTTCCTTCTTCTCCCATCTTCTCAAGTGCTCCATTTTCTTGAGCTCTCCTTTTCTCGGACACTTGGTATGATAGTGCCCTAGCTCCCCACATGTAAATCATCTAATATGCTTTTTCTCCTTCTTTTCCCTACACCCCACATTAGATTTTAAATGAATTGACCCGGGTTTAGGGTTTACCTCCTTCTTACCTAGTGGACACTTGTCCTTGTAGTGTCCCTTTTGATTGCACCCAAAGCACACTATGTGGTCTTTTGTCCTTGATTTGGTGGAGGTAGAAGCTTCTACTTGCTCCGGTATTGATGAGGGTCTCTTCTCCCCCTCAATCCTCGAAGTTGACACCTCTTCTTCTCCTCTTGATGAAGTTGATGACCGTTCACTTGATTGTGTCACTTCACTTGATGAGGTGAGCAATTCTTCTTCTTCTTGGTCTTCTTGGATCATTGACCTTCTTTCTTTGGGCTCTTCTACTATTTGAGCTCATGTAGGGTTCTCATGAAATTCATCCAACTTGTTCCACAACTCATATGCATTTTTATACTCACCTACACCACTCAATACATCATTAGGTAAAATATTAGTTAATATCGAAATTACCTTTTCATTTTCCCTTGATTGAATTTGTTGCTCTTTATCCCAATATCTAGGTCGAAGCTTCTTTCTGTGCTTGTCCTTTGGAACTTCGAAGGGTTCTTCTATTACCATCATACACTCCCAATCCATTCCAAGCCAAGTCTTCATTCTTGTCCTCCAATAGTCAAAATCTTCATGATCATACGGAGGTGGAGTGTTGATATCATCACCCAACTTGTCTTCCATCATCATCTCCTCTAGCTTGTGTTTTTTTTGGCCGTTATTCCAACAATAGCGGACCTTCGCTCTGATACCACTTGTTAGATCGTGACAAGCAAGCTAGAGGGGGTGAATAGCTTTTCTCGATTTCTACCTACGATGTTAGTGTGCGCAAGCAGAAATAATAACAATAAAAACAACCAAACGCTAACACGTTACCGTTTACATGGTTCGGAGATGACGCTCCTACTCCACGGTAGTCCGTAAGGTGTGTTGGGTATGGCTTGGTGGGTTTCCTTTATGAAAGCTTGGTCGTCCTTGAGAAACCTCTCCATGTCTGCGGATTAAAAATTAATCCGAATGGAGACCCGTCACTCAACGACCATCTCGTGCCGTATCGAACGATCCAAATTACAACTCAGCCAATAACAAAGATCGAGCCTTGTAATTTGCTTGACCGTTCAACCGCAGAAAAGGTGACGAGTGGATCGTCAGCTTTTGTGTTTATGGTCGGGGTCCAATTATTTAATTATTGGCTATGATACAAAATCAAAACAATTTAATAATTAACATAAAATGACAAGGCAATTAAAACATGGCACATAATAACGTAAGGAGCTTGGGAAAGAGTTATACCTTCTCGATCACCTCACGACCTACTACCTTATGTCCTTCACTTCCCGAACGTCATGTGGGCAACAGGCTACCGGGAACCGAGATCACTGAGGCACTCTAACCGAGATCTTCTTCTTGACTTGGCCGAAAAACCAAACCCTAGCCTCTAGGGTTTTCTCGCCGCAAGCTTATGGCTCCCTCTCCCTTGCGCCGCCGGCCACAACCGACCACCACAGCCCCTCCTACTGGCAGCAGACCTTGAGAAGGAGGAGAAGAAGATGAAGAAGGAGATAGATCTCCTTTTTCTTCTCCCAACCAGCCGAACAACCTCCCTATTCCTCTTCCTTGCGCCACCGCAACACCTTCTCCTGCACCACCTCCTTTCGACCGCCGCCCCTTGCTCCCTTGCCGCCGACCACCAAAAAGGCAAGGGAAGATTCCTTCCTTATCCCTGGTGATCCCAGCTGAGTATTGATGGAGAAGGGAGGAAGAAAAGTGAAGGAGAAGAGTCTCCTTCCCTTTGCGCCGGCCGAAACCTAGAGGAGAAGAGATGAGAGAGAGAGAGAGGAGAGGCCTTGGGAGTAATCTCTTGGATCAATCCTTGGTTTCATGATCTCCTTGGGTATATATAGGGCTAAGGTAGGGACTAATGTTGATGCAGTCTGACCTGATTGTTGTTTTCGTGTTGACACTGATTTAAGTTTGGTTGAGTGAGATCAGATGATTAAGTTTGGCACGAAGTCCTGGTGAGTGAAGCTGGGCACGAAATCCTGGTGAGTGAAGTCGAGTCCTAGCAAGGGAAGCTAGGTGAAGCAAATCCTGGTGAGTGAAGCTGGGTCCTAGCAAGGGAAGCTAGGTGAAGTAAATCCTGGTGAGTGAAGTCGGGTCCTAGCAAGGGGAGCTAGGTGAAGTAAATCCTGGTGAGTGAAGCCGGGTCCTAGCAAGGGGAGCTAGGTGAAGTAAATCCTGGTGAGTGAAGCTGGGTCCTAGCAAGGGAAGCTAGGTGAAGTAAATCCTGGTGAATGAAGTCGGGTTCTAGCAAGGGGAGCTAGGTGAAGTAAATCCTGGTGAGTGAAGATGGGTTCTAGTGAGTGAAGCTAGGTTAGACTATGTCCCGGTGAGTGAAGCTGGGCATGAAGTCTTGGTCCGGGGGACTGAGCATTAAGTGTACTAGTCGGAGAGGGCTCGGGAGCTCATTCTCCGGACCAGACTGAGTCAGAGAAGGTAAGGGAGCCTGTTCTCTTGACTCAGGTCGAAAAGAGTGGCTTGATCGGTCTGGAGTCCGATCAGGGAGTTGGCACAAACTCCCTTGATTCTAGATCAGTCACAGGACCGATCCAAGATGTCTGATCGGTCTGGTGACCGATCAAAAATAGATCAGAAACATTCTGTGTGGTCATAAAATGTTGGCTGATCGGTCTGGTGACCGATCAGAAAACGAACAGAAGGGTGACAGAAAGACCCTGATCGGTCAGCTGGGCCGATTAGGATGGGTCCTGATCGGTCCAGTCACATGCTGATTGGTCAGCTGGACCGATCAGCCACCTTGCCGATCGGTGCAGCCACATGCTGATCAGTCAGCTAGACCGATCAGCCACCTTGCCGATCGGTCAGGCTGACCGATCAGCACTGCCCTGATCGGTCTGGTGACCGATCAGGGCAGTTTGGCTTGAAATCCCAATAGGCTAAGGGATCGATCTGGTGACCGATCCCTGGTCTCTGATCGGTCAGTGAGACCAATCAGAGCTTCACTGAATCGATCAGGCAGGAGCCTGATCGATCAGGACCTTCACTGATCAGTCTCTTTGACCGATCAGTGTCTTGACTGGAAATAATCTAGAATTCACAGTAGGTTTAAAGATCGGTCTGGTGACCAATCCCTGATCTCTGATCGGTCAGTGAGACCGATCAGAACTTCACTGGATCGATCAGAATGGAATCTGATCGGTCAAGGTGATCGATCAGGGTCTCAGAACTTTAATTCAAATTATTGTCAGACCTCTGATTGCTTCTGATTTCCTTCTGATATATTTTGATTTGCTTCGCTAATCAGTCTGTTGAGTGTGTAGATGATACAGAGCCGATACAGAGCTAAGAAGGAGGGTCAATGGTGACTTTCACTGTGGCAGGTTTGTTTGGTATCTGTTAGTAGGTTTCAACGGTTTCTAGCGGCTGGCGGCTGGCCTGAAGCTCCAACTGAAGAGATGACTTCAGTGGGCTCAAAGGGGTCAGTTGGTCAGTGGGTGACGAAGTCGTGGGTCAGTGGGTGACGAAGCCTGTTGATGTGCAGAAGGATTACTTAAGAGGAGGCTGGCGAAGCAGAGACAAGGATCGATCAGACACAACAAGAACCAAGAGCTGAGTGAAGGGTCTTGTGTTGAGTTGTGTGCTGTGTTGAGTTGTGTGCTGTGTTGTGCTCTGTGTGAAGCTTCTTCATGCTTTCTGTGCTCGTGCTTAAGGTTGCATCTGTAAGCTTCTTCTTAAAGTCTCTGTGCTTCCTTTAATATCTTTCTGAGACTATCTGTGGAGAGGTTACTCCACCGAGAAGAAGATTTTCTTATCAGGATTCATTCTGGGGCTTAATCTGTCGACGATCAAGGGATCGCCCACCTCACGAGCACGCCAAGGAGTAGGGGCAAGTTATCCCCGAACCTTGTAAATCTCTTTGTTAGCGTCTGGTTGGTTTCTGTTTGTATTTCTTTCTGTTCTGTATTTTTCCGCTACTAACCTAAGTGTAGAAAGACCAAAGTGAGGTTTTAAGTGGGTGGCTATTCACCCCCCCCCCCTCTCTAGCCATCCCAGATCCAACAAGTGGTATCAGAGCCTGGGGCTCTTTCAAACGGATTAACACCCGAGAGCAAGAGAATGGCTTTGAGAGAAGGCTTCAGCACCAACAGACCTCCCTTCTTTGATGGAGCCGACTTCCAGTATTGGAGATCAAGAATGAAGTACTATCTGAAAACCAACATTGGAATGTGGTTTTCAGTCAAGGAGGGATTCACTCCTCCAAAGGATGCTGAGGGTAAGGAACTCGACTCATCATGGTGGTCATCCGAACAACCCAGAAAAGGTGAGGTTGATGCTAAGGCTATGGTCACTTTGCAGTGTGGGATGACCAAGGAGCAACTTATCAAAGTTAGTCCTTTCTCAAGTGCCAAAGATCTATGAAACAAGCTCATTGAGCTTCATTAGGGCACTCGAGATTCCCGGATAGCAAAGAGGGATCTCTTCCTCAATCAACTCCAGAACCTTACCATGAAAGATTCTGAAACTGTGAGTGAGCTTCATGGTCGATTCAAGGAGATACTTAATGGTTTGCATTCCATCGATGAGAAGGTCGAGAATCGTGACCTTGTAAGGTACGTACTCAAATCTTTTCCTAGGAATGCCTTGTGGTCATCCATGGTGGATGCCTATAAAGTATCCAAGGACTTGTCCATTGTAAAGTTAGATGATTTTTTTTGTGAAATAGAGCTACATGAGATTGCTAACGAAGACCCAAAAGAGAAGGGTATAGCTCTTGTAGCAGGGGACAAGGTAATGAAGAAGAAAGAAAAGAAGAAGGAGAAGGAGGTCTCATCCTCTTCATCCGAATCCGATGAGGACGGGAGCGAGTCTTCATCAACTGAGATGGCCAACTTTGTGAGAAGGATGATGAGGAAGAGTCGACGCTACAAGGGAAAAGGTAACACAAATGAAAATAAGATTGATAAATCTAACATCACTTGTTATGAATGTAGCAAGAAGGGGCACTACAAAAATGAGTCTCCAAAACTCAAGAAGAAGGAGGAGAAGTCAAAGAAGAAGAAGGCCTTAAAGGTCACATGGGATGAGTCCTCATCCAGCTCATCCAAGGAGGAGAAGGAGGAGAAGAGCACCCGCCACGTGGCTCTTATGGCTTTAAAAGACTCGCACATGGAGAGTGGTAAAGAGTCAAGTGATTCATCAACCACGACTTCATCATCTTCGGATGATGAAGAGGTAATATCTCCCGAACTTGATAAATGTTATAGAACGATAGCTTGTTTAACTAATTTACTTAAGAAATCTAAGGACAAGGTGAAGTCCTTAAAATTAGAGGTAGAACAACTAAAAACCTCCAAAGATGATGATATAGATGATTTACATGTTGAGGTACTTGAGGATGAAAACAAGGCTTTGAAGAGTGAAGTTGAAAAACTCAAGAATATTCTTGAGAAATTTTTAACTAGCTCTAAGACCTTGGACATGAACCTTAACGCTCAAAGAACGGTTTACAATAAGGCCGGTATAGGTTACCGACCTAAAGAACCTAGCTTTGTCTCATTGATGTCTAGAACCCATTTTAAATCATCAAATGCTTCTAGGGTTCAAGGAATTAGAAAGAAAATGACTAAGGCATGAGTGCCAAAATCTTACATTGGTGGTGCATTAGGTCCAAGGTTTCGGTACCTAAATCATCTATCTTTCGTGTTGTGTAGGCATTGATTGAGGGGGAGCATCTATCAACTTGGTTTGTTAATAGTGGGTGCTCCAAACACATGACCGAGGATAAATCATTATTCACTACCCTACAAAGCAAAAGTAGAGGTAATGTATCATTTGGTAACAATGGTAGTCTTAAGGTTGTAGGAATAGGAAACATTCAAATATCCAAATGTCTTAGGATCAAGAATGTCCTTCTAGTCAAGGGGATGACCTTCAATCTCCTAAGTGTTAGTCAATTGTGTGATGCGGGATACACAATTGAATTTCACCCAAGTCAATGTCTAGTTAGACATAATGACACACATGACACGGTACTAGTAGGCACAAGAGTAGACAATATTTATCAAGTTCCCTTTAAAAGTGCTACTAATGCCTCTATTAAGTGTTTCATGTCGAAAGAAGAAGAGTCTTGGCGTTGACATCGGAGGTTGGCTCACGTGAACATGAAGAACATCCGGAAATTAGCCAACAAAGGACTTGTACGAGGCTTACCAAGCATCAAGTATGAAAAGGAAAAATTATGTGATGCATGTCAAATGGGTAAGCAAACAAAAGCATCTCATAAAAGTAAAAGTGATGTAAGTACTTCTACTACTTTAGACTTATTGCATATGGATTTATTTGATTGCAATACTATAGTTTCATTGAATGGTAGTAGATATTGCTTTGTAATTGTTGATGACTATACTAGATATACATGGACTTATTTTTATTTTTATTTCTTTTTGTAGAAGAATTGAAAATAAAAAATCTACAACAATTAAAATCATTAGGAGTGATCATGGAGGAGAATTTCAAAACCATAGGATTTTAGAGTTTTGTCAAGAAAAAGGATATAGACATGAGTTCTCTACACCTAAAACACCACAGCAAAATGATGTTGTAGAGAGGAAGAACCGAGTCTTACAAGAGGTTGCATGAAGCATGCTTAATGAGTACTCTTTACCGAGCTACTTATGGGCTGAAGCTATAAACACAGCTTGCTATGTGCAAAACAGAGTCCTCATCCATAGGTTTTTCGGAAAGACTCCACATGAACTTTGGTTTGGAAGACCGCCTATAGTTAAACATCTCTGAGTGTTTGGGTGTAAGGTGTTCATTCTAAACACCAAGGATCATCTTGGTAAGTTCACAGCGAAAGCTGATGAAGGGATACTGGTCGGGTATTCCCTTGTCAGCAAAGCTTACCGAGTCTACAACAAGAAGTCTAAGTTGGTTGAAGAGTCTTCTGGCATTGTATTTGAGGAGATCCTGAGAGTGACTGATCAGTCAGAAGATGTAGAGGGAGTTCAATTCGAACTTAGGAAATTAGGATTGGATGAAAGTCCAAGTTGTTGGATCGAGAAACACGATAGAGGGGGGGGTGAATATCGTGGAAAGTTTTTCGGATAAGATTAAGAGAAAGTACGCAGCGGAATTAAAAACAAACACGAGGAACACAAGTATTTTTACTTGGTTTAGAGTCGCGGTCGGCTCCTACTCCAAGGCCCACGGTCCTTGACCATTTACTGCGGACAATTCTATAATCGCGCAAAGGTTTATAGAATTTTGTACAATAATATCGCAGTAAATAAAAGAGTTACACCTTTCGTTACCGACGCCCGGTGTGGATCGTACTTCGGAGCATGGGGTCGTCGTTGGCGCTGGAATCTCGAGATCGGAGTTTGCCGGAGCAGAGTGCTTGAATGAAAAGTTTAGAGGCTTTGGAAAATTGTTGTCTTGAAGCCTTGGGGTCGAGCCCCTTTTATAGCACTCCTGGGGTCGCCTGGGACGTCGGGGGCGCCTGACACATGCCTTCGAATCCGAGAACCTCTATCCAAAGCTTGGTCAGCGCTTATCCCCTTCGAATCGGCTCTGGAGCTGACTGGGGAGCCCAGGACCTCTCGGGCGCCCAGCTTGACTGGGTCCGCTGGCTTCGTGGCTGATTTTGCTTCGACTCATCTTTGGCTTTGACCTTGGGCGCCCGGGACCTCCCGGGCTCCTAGCCCAGTGTTGTTTCGAAGCGATTCTTGCTTAACTGCTTGTTTGGCTTTGACCTTGGGCACCCGGGACCTCCCGGGCGCCTAGCCCAGCTACCTGCCCCTCTCCTTTGGGGCGTTCTGAGCTACAGAAACACACTCCTTCGATCCCTGCATTCAAGGTTAGTTACAAAACAACAAAACAAGAATATTAGTCAATGTTTTACAGTCATAGCTATCTTGGTTCTGACTTTGGGTCTCCCAAATGGAACCCTAGGTCGAACCCACGCCTACTGTTCCCTCGACGAGGAACGCGTCCTCACCTACTCCTCTCAGGAGAGTTTACCTTTTGCCAACCAGCTCCTCCGGTTGGACTTTTGCCCAGCAGCCCTTCGCCAGGTGCCTAGCAGCCCTTCGCCAGGTCTTTGATGCCTAGCAGTCCTTCGCCAGGTGCCTAGCAGCCCTTTGCTAGGTGTTAGGGTTTCGATGCCTAGCAGCCCTTCGCTAGGTGCCTAGCAGCCCTTCGCCAGGTCTTTGATGCCTAGCAGTCCTTCGCCAGGTGCCTAGCAGCCCTTCGCCAGATCTTAGGGTTTCGATGCCTAGCAACCCTTCTCTAGGTGCCCAGCAGCCCTTCGCCAGGACTTTTTTCTGCACACTCAGTGAACTCATTAGACCACAAATAGTACTTAACTTTGAATCCTTTGCCAATATCAAAACAAGGTTCGATATGGTGCTTCCTGCACCAACACAAGTGTTGGAGATGTTGCGGATGAGTCTGATGATGGTGAGCCTAGACTACATGGAGCTCAGCCTGACCCTGAGTCTGAGTCTGTGTCTAGTGAAACCATTCAAGAAGCACCTCCAACACCAAGGCAAACTAGGTTAGCCTCTAGTCATCCCCAAGATCAAATTGTTGGAGATATCCATCATGGGATTAGGACTAGATCATTCTTTAGGAATGAGGCTAATGAGGTCGCCTTGATCTCTGAAATTGAACCTAAAATAGTTGACGAGACATTGCATGATCCCGATTAGATTATTGCTATGCAAGATGAGTTGGGTCAATTTGAGAGAAGCCAAGTTTGGGACTTAGTTCCAAGACCTAAGAAGACCACAATTATTGGAACTAAATGGGTCTTCAAGAATAAATTGAACCATAAGGGAGAAATCGTAAGAAACAAGGCGCGCTTAGTAGCCAAGGGTTATAGTCAAGTTGAAGGCCTTGATTACGATGAGACATATGCTCCCGTGACACGATTGGAGTCCATTCAATTGATGCTTGCATTTGCAGCACATAGAGGTTTCAAACTCTATCAAATGGATGTAAAATTGTCTTTCTTAAATGGTTTTATTAGAGAAGAGGTCTATGTTGAACAACCACCGGGGTTTGAAAATTCTGAATTTCCAAACCACGTGTTTAAGCTAAAGAAGGCTCTTTATGGGCTAAAACAAGCACCTCATGCTTGGTATGAGCGGTTGTCAACATTCTTAATTGAAAAATGCTTCGTGAGAGGTCAAATAGACCCTACACTATTTCTACGTAGAGATGGTGACAATATATTTGTAGCCCAAGTATATGTCAATGATATAATTTGTGGATCCAACAACAAGGGCTATTTGAATGAGTTCATTGAGCACATGGAGAGTGAGTTTGAGATGAGTCTAATGGGAGAATTGACTTTCTTCCTTGGACTTGAAATCAAACAAACAAGAGACGGAATCCATGTGCATCAATCCAAATACACTCAAGAGATGCTCAAGAAATTTAACATGAGTGACTCTAAGGAGGTAACCACTCCCATGGTGACTAACATGTGATTAGATAATGATGAGAGTGGGAAGTCAGTCGATTTGACTCAATATTGAAGTATGATAGGTAGTTTGCTATACCTTACAGTGAGTCGCCCGGATATTCTTTTTGCTGTTGGTATGTGCGCTAGGTACCAAGTATGTGCCAAGGAATCTCATTTAATTGTTGTTAAGATAATTTTGAGATACCTTAAGGGCACAATTGGAGTTGGTCTTTGGTACCCCCATACAGAGTCATTTGATTTGATAGGCTATACTGATTCCGACTATGCTGGGTACAAGTTGGATCGGAAAAGCATAAGTGGGGGTTGTCAATTTTTAGGATCATCCTTAGTAAGTTAGTCAAGTCCGAAGCAACATTGTGTTGCTCTCTCCATGACCGAGGCGGAGTATATCGCCATGGGAGAGTGTATCACAATTGTTGTGGATGATACACACTTTAGAGAACTATGGATTATCTTGCAAGGGTGTGCAAATATTGTGTGACAACATAAGCACCATATGTTGGGACCGGGTGCATGTTGACAAGGATACGGGTTCGTAAAATTTTAAATTTTTACGTGCAGCGGAAGAATTAGCATAAAATAATTTCCTAAATTATTTTAACCACGTATCTAGCATACAACCTTATGATGTGTTGACTTAATCATAAAATAAAACTTTGCGGAAAAGTAAACTAATTTACTAAGTACCTTTCGTAACTCGAAGTAAGGGACGAGATCCAACCGTAGCGTCCCTTGGAAGCTCCGCCTCTATTCGCGTCCACGCCGAGTTCTCTTCGGGATGACTTCGCAAAGTCACGAGTTTTGTGCCGACGAGAACTACTAGATTCTCTATAGGCACAACAAGAAGAACAAGAGAAAAATAGGAAACTCACCAAGAAGAAACGGAATCTAAATTCCGGGAAGAGAGGAGTCGCTATCCGCTTCTTCTTCTTCTTGTTTGGTCTCTCCTTCTTGTTGAAGCTCACGGCAACTCACAAGGGGAGGAGAGGGTTGCGCCGGCCCTAGTTCTTCAAGAGGGTGCCGGCCCTAAAACTCCAAGAGGGCGCCGGCCCTAGGTGGGGAGAAGAGAAGAGGGAGAAGAGAAGAGAGAGAGGGAGAGCTCTTCACAACTTGATTAGTTGATTGGGAATAAGGGCTTGCCTTTGGTTCCTTTATATAGTAGCAACTCCTTTGCTAAGTCTCCCTCTAAACCGAATTAACGGAATTAACGGAATTAGTTATAAGAAATTTATCTTATAAATTCTCTTATTAATTATTCCGTTTAAGCCGAGTCTTATTATAACTAATTTATAATAAAACAAATTCCTCTTCTCTTTAAATTATGGAATAAATTTTATAAGAAATTTATAAACTTTCTTATTATAGAAAAATCAATTCTTAATTGATTTTATAAAATTAAAATAAACCAATTCATGGATTATTTTAACTTCCATAAAAGGAATAAATTTCTACAAATTTATTTATATAAATTTCTTTATACAAATTTATTTATCCATAATTTATAAAACAAATCACACTAGATTTATTTTATTAATTAAACCAAATAAATTGATTTAATTCCCTTTAATGGCCGGCCACCACAAGGAGGGTTAGCACCCTCTTTGGCCGGCCAAACCAACCCGAACCGGTCGCGAATTAAACTCATTTAATTCGCCCAATAAGCCTTAAAAGACTTAGCCATTTTTAGCTTCCATTGCGCCTCTGATTAACTCAGATTCGACTTATTTCTCTTGATCGGAAAATCTAATTTTCAACTCGTTTTAAATCCCTCGGATTACTCGTAGTGCGTGTGACTAAATAGGCTTTCGATTTATGTTGGCCGTCTATAATTAACCCATTAATTATAGAACGATCATGAGTGGCACCTAGTAGTACATCATGATCCCCAATTAATCGAAAGATCAACGGTTTGACCTCAGAAGAAATTACTCTGAAACCCTTCAGAAGCTCTAATGAATCATGCCCCATTCCCTTCACCATCTTATACCCACTTGGTTCAGGACACGGTCTATTTGTGTCAGTCCCCACTAGGCTGACTACGTCACACCTAGCCCAAGTAATGTCTTTCTCGTCCTTTGGATTTCTAATTACTCTCATGTAAGAGACTCGCACTCTAAACATGATATACTCTGGCTAGAGGTTTTGAGTAACAATCCGACGATAGGCCTGGGTATACATCTCCTCGCAAGGAGTGGTGAATCCTTTGTAGGCTGTTCAAACATCTTCGGGCACTTTGGCTTATACCCAATCATCCTGGGTCCACACCTCCTTGGAGATGCTTGCTTAAGATGTTAAAGTATAAGTCTCCATGACCAAGATGACTTGAACACCGCAAGTCAAAGGAACATCGCACTTAAGCTGCAGTAAGAACTTCATTGACATATCTTTATAGATAACCATATGAAGTTTTACAGCTAGTCACTCCAATGAACTAGTTCTCTTAACTAGCATCCATGTTTATCTCCGGACATCCCAATGTCACCAGCCAGTGAAAATCAGCTGATTAGAGAATAACCCATGCTAGTCTCAACAGAATTGATAGTGTCCGTTTTTATCAATTCATCGACTAGGGATAATTTCAATACTTCACAATTGCACATTAGAGATAATCACTAGTTGTGATCCCATCACAAATTCTCTTATGCTGTGAGTTGTGTTGCGGACATTCAGTAGATGAGTTTAAGATCCCAATCAAATACACAAAACATGTATACTCAAATAGTGAATTATCATTTATTAATATAAATGTTTACATCATAAGGCGATTGTCTTAGGACACTTCTCTCATATCACTAACAAACTCCCACTTGGCCTAATGCCAATCGCTACGGTATCCAATACCATAGGCTCTAACATGACCCTCAAACTTGCTTTGAGTCAAGGCCTTAGTTAAAGGATCCGCTATATTCCTTTCAGTGGGAACTCTCTCAATTTGTATGTCATTCCTACTTATAATCTCTCTGATCAGATGATAGCGTCGAAGCACGTGTTTGGATCGTTGATGAGACCTTGGTTCCTTTGCTTGTGCAATAGCTCCATTGTTGTCGCAGTAAACCGGCACTGCTTCATCAATGGTTGGAACCACACCAAGTTCTGAGATAAACTTCTTGATCCAAACTGCTTCCTTTGCTGCTTCCGAAGCTGCGATATACTCCGCTTCCGTGGTAGAATCCGCTACGGTGTCTTGTTTGGAACTTTTCCAACTTACTGCGCCTCCATTCAAAGTAAATACGTATCCAGACTGCGATTTGGAGTCATCCTTATCTGTCTGGAAACTGGCATCTGTATACCCACGTATTACCATATCTCCTTCTCCATATATTAGGAACACATCCTTAGTTCTTCTTAAGTACTTAAGGATTGTCTTTACAGCCGCCCAATGATCCATTCCCGGATCCGACTGGAATCTGCTTGTGACGCTCAAAGCATACGATACATCGGGCCTTGTACATAACATAGCATACATGATAGATCCTATTGCGGATGCATAGGGAATCTTATTCATGCAAATCCTCTCGTCTTCTGTGCGCGGACACATAGACTTTGAAAGGTTGATCCCATGCCTGATGGGAAGGTAACCTTTCTTGGATTCCGACATGCTAAACCTTTTTAGCACTCGGTCTATATATGTAGACTGCGAAAGACCAAGCAACCGTTTTGATCTATCTCTATAGATTCTAATCCCAAGGATATAGGTTGCTTCTCCCAGGTCTTTCATGGAGAAAGTTTTGGACAACCAAATTTTAACTGTTTGTAAAACTGATATATCGTTTCCTATAAGTAAGATGTCATCGACATATAATACTAGGAATACGACTGCACTCCCACTAACCTTCTTGTACACACAAGGTTCGTCAGGATTTTGTGAGAAATCAAACTCTTTGATTGTCTCATCAAAACGGATGTTCCAGCTCCTTGATGCTTGCTTCAGTCCATATATGGATCGTCGAAGCTTGCATACTTTGATTTTATCAACCGATGTGAAACCCTCAGGTTGTATCATGTACACATCCTCAAGCAGGTTTCCGTTAAGGAAAGCTGTTTTCACATCCATTTGCCATATCTCATAATCATAATGAGCTGCTATGGCTAGGAGCATCCGAATGGATTTAAGCATAGCTACTGGCGAATAGGTTTCGTCATAATCAATTCCTTGTTTTTGACGATATCCTTTTGCCACTAATCTAGCCTTAAAGGTAACTACATTACCTTCCATGTCGGTTTTCTTCTTGAAAACCCACTTGCACCCTATGGGCTTAATCCCTTCAGGTGGGTTAACCAAGTCCCATACTTGATTTTCGTACATGGAATCCATTTCCGACTTCATGGCTTCAAGCCATTTATCCCTTTCTGAACATCTCAGAACATCTTCATAACTGATAGGTTCGTCATCGCCTATGAGTAACACGTCGTTCGATTCGCTTATGAGAAATCCGTATCTCTCTGGAATATTGCGTGTCCTATCAGATCTACGAAGAGGTGGTGTTGTTTTAGGTTCAACTGATAGCTCATCACTATGAGTTATCGGTTGTGGGTCTAGACTAGGTGTCTCTGTAATGTCTATTGGAGTTTCTTGAACTTCATCAAGTTCAATGCCACTCCCACTGTTTTCTTGTAAAAGAAACTCTTTTTCCAGAAATACAGCATGCCTTGAAACAAACACCTTTTGTTCCAAGGGATGATAGAATTGGTATCCCTTCGTTTCCTTAGGGTATCCAATAAATAGACACTTATCAGACTTAGCATCCAATTTGTCTGATACAACCCGCTTCACATAAGCAGGACAACCCCATATCTTAAGGTGAGTTAAGTGAGGTTTCTTACTATTCCATATCTCATACGGAGTAGTAGAGACTACCTTGGTCGGGACTCTGTTTAGCAAGTAAACAGCTGTCTTAAGTTCATAGCCCCAAAAGGATTTTGGAAGAGTTGCATGATTCATCATCGACCTAACCATGTCCATCAAGGTTCGGTTGTGCCTCTCAGATACACTATTATGCTGTGGTGTATACGGCGGTGTCCATTGAGACAGTATCCCATTGTCCCTAAGATAATCTTGAAACTCTTGACTTAAGTATTCACCACCCCGATCGGATCGAAGTATTTTAATACTTTTGCCAAGTTGTTTCTCTACTTCATTTCTGAACTCTTTGAATTTCTCAAAAGCTTCAGATTTGTGTTTCATCAAGAACACATACCCGAATCGTGAGTGATCATCGATAAAGGTGATGAAGTAGCTATAGCCTCCTTGTGCTAGAGTTGACATTGGTCCACATACATTGGTATGTATTAGACCAAGCAATTCTCCCACTAGATTACCTTTTCCGAAAAAGGGTAATTTGGTCATCTTGCCTTTTAAGCATGATTCGCATGTATCAAATGAACCAGGTTCAAATGATTCCAGAATTCCACATCGGTATAATTCGGTCATGCATTTCTTACTTACATGGCCAAGACGGCAATGCCAAGTGTAGGAGTCTATTCGATTATCTATTCGAGCATGTTTGTTGCTAACTTCGATATTGAAAATGTCACTGGATAAATCTAATGTGTAGATGTCATTGCATAAAGTGTCATTCCCATAAAGAACGCCATTTAAAGTTATGTAACAACAATTGTTACTAAAAGTTAAATGATAACCCTTTTCATTCAAGCATGAAATAGATACAATGTTCTTTATTAACGAAGGAACGAAATAACAATTATCCAATTCTAAGACACGTCCAGTGGGGAGCTTTAGCAAATATGTTCCGATGGCAACAGCAGCAATCTTTGCTCCGTTTCCAACTCGCAAATTCGCTTCTCCTTTGACGAGTCTTCTTCTATTCCTTAGCCCCAGTATGTCATTACATATATGTGAGCTACACCCAGTATCAAGTACCCAAGTGTTTGAGGAAATAGAGTGACATTCAATAACGAAGATACTTGAAGAGGATGGGGCATCGGATGCCTTCTCTTTCAAGGACTCAAGATAAATCTTGCAGTTTCTTCGCAAGTGACCCTCCTTGCCACAGTGATGGCAAGTGCCTTTTAGGGTATTTTCAGTCTTTTTGGCCTTTTTCTCCTTTCCCTTATTCTGTTCTTTGGCCTTCCTCTTAGAACCTTTCTTCGAGGAACCAACTAACAGTACCGTCTTTAGATCCTGCTTCACAGAAGACTTTAAAGTCTTTAGAAGGTTAAGTAACTCAGGAAACTGGTCTGGAGTTGCACTTTCGGGAGGACGGTTGGGAAGTTGATCTTCAAGGACATTAGCAAGCTTCTTTGCCTTGAGGACAATCCTCAGGTTTCGAAGCCAGTCCATGAAGTTCGGCCCAGTCAGTTTATTGGTGTCCAAAATGGAACGCAAGTTTAAAGAAGACATGATCGAGTGATTAACCTAGAAATACAAATTGAGCTTATGTGAGAAGATTGATTAAAGAATGTATCAACATACATTAATAAAATCCTATTTATTTTTCAAATTGAATAACCCTTTTTATCAATTCGGGAGATCGTAGGAACATCTCCAAATAGGTTGATATCCAACCATAGATAAGAACAACCATGACTGTGGCCATCAAGTTTTTCTTAGCTATGAAGGTAGGTAATTACACCGATTACATATCACATATATATAACTATCACTTTATGCTATCAACTAATTGAATGTTTGCATAAATCATTGGGTTGTTAACTCATTAACAAGTATGTAACATTTTACATAGCACCCAACTGCACCTCTCTTTACATCGACCTTGGCTGTGGCACAACAAATCGATGCTCCAAGCTTAAGGCTGACCCATTAATCAAGAAATAGTTTTAATATGGTTGGAGCTCATTCAACCGTTTAGTTAGGCTTGGATGTGTCCAACAACCAAAACTAAGGATTGACCTCTGACTCCAATTATATTATTCATAAACTAATTCCATGGTTTGAACATGTTGAGGTTCAAGCTGGGCATGGATGTGTCCATCAACCCAAACGAGAAACAAAACTCCGATTCTAACCATATTAATGGAAGGTGTTGGCCTTAATATTTTGTAAGGGGTTTTGGGTCTCATCTTTTCTAAGCACATTCATGACATATGTCATGACTAACGTTTTCCTCAATAAAGTATGTATGTGACTTAAGTTATCAAGTCTCATTAATTGAATTAGGAACTGGATTTCCTAATTCTAATCTCATACTTTAATAAAGGAATTGTTTTGGGAAACAATTTCCTAAATTGTCATAATCAATTTCGGAAATAATATGTTCAAGACTTTGATTTCTCTAAATCAAAACTTATTAAATTAATAGATAATTCCCTTAATTCAACCACATATTATTTTCATGAAAATCTCATTTAAGAAACTCTATAGGAAACCATTTTCCTAATTAATTTTGAAGACAACAATATGTAAGAGCATCACCTCTTAAAACATATTTTATTCATGGATTTAATTAATTATAACAAATTGTTTTCTAAGGGTGGCTCCCCGAGGCTCAGATACCCAAAGAAAAGTAATGTGTTGTAAATCCAATTGGACGGCTCCCCGAGGCTCAATCCAAATCAAACATGACAATTTCAATTAAAAATTGGGAAATTAAATTACAACAACTAACTTTAAATTGGACGGCTCCCCGAGGCTCAATCCAAAATAAAGAATTTTGTTGTCAATTTAAAGACCAATTCAAATTTAATTGTCAATTAACTGTCCATGAATTTGTCTAGACTTTCTCAAAAGAAAGTGCCCAAAATTGCGAGATTTCAAAAATAATTTTTCAGAATAATTGTAAGTTTCTGGTAAAAGGAAAACTTACATATTTTCAAAAATTGAAAAATTTCTAAAATAGAAAAATTTCCAAAATTTGGAAAGTTTCTAAAGATGGGAAGTTTTCACAATTATCATAAAATTTTAGAAACTAGAAAATTCCAAACGTTTGCGAAATTTCATGAGGATTTCCAAACTTTGAAATTCCTAAATCTAAAATCTATTATAATTTGAAAGTTTCCATAATTGAAAAATTTTCCAAAATTGAGATCATGACAAAGTGTTCCGCAAAACAATTATATGATAATGTCGAACACTAACCGGCTCTGATACCACAGTTGGGACCGGGTGCATGTTGACAAGGATACGGGTTCGTAAAATTTTAAATTTTTACGTGTAGCGGAAGAATTAGCATAAAATAATTTCTTAAATTATTTTAACCACGTATCTAGCATGCAATCTTATGATGTATTGACTTAATCATAAAATAAAACTTTGCGGAAAAGTAAACTAATTTACTAAGTACCTTTCGTAACTCGAAGTAAGGGACGAGATCCAACCGTAGCGTCCCTTGGAAGCTCCGCCTCTATTCGCGTCCACACCGAGTTCTCTTCGGGATGACTTCGCAAAGTCATGAGTTTTGTGCCGATGAGAACTACTAGATTCTCTATAGGCACAACAAGAAGAACAAGAGAAAAATAGGAAACTCACCAAGAAGAAACGGAATCTAAATTCCGGGAAGAGAGGAGTCGCTATCCGCTTCTTCTTCTTCTTGTTTGGTCTCTCCTTCTTGTTGAAGCTCACGGCAACTCACAAGGGGAGGAGAGGGTTGCGCCGGCCCTAGTTCTTCAAGAGGGTGCCGGCCCTAAAACTCCAAGAGGGCGCCGGCCCTAGGTGGGGAGAAGAGAAGAGGGAGAAGAGAAGAGAGAGAGGGAGAGCTCTTCACAACTTGATTAGTTGATTGGGAATAAGGGCTTGCCTTTGGTTCCTTTATATAGTAGCAACTCCTTTGCTAAGTCTCCCTCTAAACCGAATTAACGGAATTAACGGAATTAGTTATAAGAAATTTATCTTATAAATTCTCTTATTAATTATTCCGTTTAAGCCGAGTCTTATTATAACTAATTTATAATAAAACAAATTCCTCTTCTCTTTAAATTATGGAATAAATTTTATAAGAAATTTATAAACTTTCTTATTATGGAAAAATCAATTCTTAATTAATTTTATAAAATTAAAATAAACCAATTCATGGATTATTTTAACTTCCATAAAAGGAATAAATTTCTACAAATTTATTTATATAAATTTCTTTATACAAATTTATTTATCCATAATTTATAAAACAAATCACACTAGATTTATTTTATTAATTAAACCAAATAAATTGATTTAATTCCCTTTAATGGCCGGCCACCACAAGGAGGGTTAGCACCCTCTTTGGCCGGCCAAACCAACCCGAACCGGTCGCGAATTAAACTCATTTAATTCGCCCAATAAGCCTTAAAAGACTTAGCCATTTTTAGCTTCCATTGCGCCTCTGATTAACTCAGATTCGACTTATTTCTCTTGATCGGAAAATCCAATTTTCAACTCGTTTTAAATCCCTCGGATTACTCGTAGTGCGTGTGACTAAATAGGCTTTCGATTTATGTTGGCCGTCTATAATTAACCCATTAATTATAGGACGATCATGAGTGGCACCTAGTAGTACATCATGATCCCCAATTAATCGAAAGATCAACGGTTTGACCTCAGAAGAAATTACTCTGAAACCCTTCAGCAGCTCTAATGAATCGTGCCCCATTCCCTTCACCATCTTATACCCACTTGGTTCAGGACACGGTCTATTTGTGTCAGTCCCCACTAGGCTGACTACGTCACACCTAGCCCAAGTAATGTCTTTCTCGTCCTTTGGATTTCTAATTACTCTCATGTAAGAGACTCGCACTCTAAACATGATATACTCTGGCCAGAGGTTTTGAGTAACAATCCGACGATAGGCCTGGGTATACATCTCCTCGCAAGGAGTGGTGAATCCTTTGTAGGTTGTTCAAACATCTTCAGGCACTTCGGCTTATACCCAATCATCCTGGGTCCACACCTCCTTGGAGATGCTTGCTTAAGATGTTAAAGTATAAGTCTCCATGACCAAGATGACTTGAACACCGCAAGTCAAAGGAACATCACACTTAAGCTGCAGTAAGAACTTCATTGACATATCTTTATAGATAACCATATGAAGTTTTACAGCTAGTCACTCCAATGAACTAGTTCCCTTAACTAGCATCCATGTTTATCTCCGGACATCCCAATGTCACCAGCCAGTGAAAATCAGCTGATTAGAGAATAACCCATGCTAGTCTCAACAGAATTGATATTGTCCGTTTTTATCAATTCATCGACTAGGGATAATTTCAATACTTCACAATTGCACATTAGAGATAATCACTAGTTGTGATCCCATCACAAATTCTCTTATGCTGTGAGTTGTGTTGCGGACATTCAGTAAATGAGTTTATGATCCCAATCAAATACACAAAACATGTATACTCAAATAGTGAATTATCATTTATTAATATAAATGTTTACATCATAAGGCGATTGCCTTAGGACACTTCTCTCATATCACTAACACCATAAACATTACAAAGAATTCAGTCCACCATTCAAGGACCGAACACATTGAAGTGCGTCACCACTTCATTAGAGATCATGTTGCTAGAGGAGATAATGTACTCTCACATGTAGAGTCAAAATCTAATCTAGCGGACATTTTCACAAAACCACTCCTCGAAAATGAATTTAGTTTCTTAAGGAGGGGGAGTTAGGAATGTGTCATACACAATAGGATCAAGGTAAAAACCCTTCATGGTCATTCCTAATTGTTGGGCAACTTGGGGATATCTCACACAAACTATAAGGTTTAACAAAATGTTTTTGTATTGCTAGAAATGGGGTGAGATGCTAGGATCAACCAAATTATTCAAAATGTATCATGCATCACTTGAATAATGAGGTTAAAGAGATAATAATCATTAATTTGACCAAGTATGGGGAAAACTAATGCATAATACATGTGTATTTGGTTCCATGAACATACTTGGACATTCCAATCAGGTAAAATTGATTGGAGCATTGATTTTGGTACAAACCTGACACAAATTTGATACAAACTTGTTTTAAGATTTTTAATCCGTAAGGAAACGATCTTCTCTTGATTGATGATGTGGAGAAATACATTTTGATTAAGGGAACCCCTTTTAGGATCAAAGGAATTAAATCTGATTGTATTAGAGTTTGAAAGGGGTGTTTGAAACGAGAGTTTTTAAAGCGTATCAGGGTTTCAGAAACTCCTCTGAAATCTGATCGGTCCATAGACCGATCAAGAATCACCTCAGAAATCGTTTTGATGGGTCGAAACCTTCTGTATCGAACCTGATCGGTCCACCGACCTATCAGGACTCTCCCTGATCGGTCACCTTGACCGATCAGGACTCTCCCTGATCGGTCACCTTGACCGATCAGGATCTACCTGATCGGTCAAGCAGACCGATTAGGGCTCCTCCTGATCGGTCTGGAGACCGATTAGGAGCCTTTTGATCGATCGGAGTGACTGATCAGATGCCTTCTGATCGATCAGGGTACCCCCTGATCGGTCCGTAAACGCTTCTGAACGATCAACCATCCGATCCCCTTCATTAAATCTGGTTGGTGATCGGTCCACCAACTCTATTAACTCTCCTTTCTCCCTAAACTCTTCAACCCTAGCCGCCGAACACCATCTTCTTCCTATGAGTTCTTTCTCTTGCGCGAGCTCTCTGTGAGTTCTTTCTCTTGCGAGTTCTTTCTCTGCGAGTTCTTTCTCTTGCATGAGCTCTCTATGGTTTTCTTCTCAACCAACCCACGACCATGGTACCCAAGTAAGATCTATTCTCATTCTTTATTAATTTCTTTATAATACTTGTGTGATTTTGGATCTAATCACTATGTTTCATGATGGTGTCGTGCCCTTACATCAAATCCAACTTCAAATCCTATTCATTTTGGTATTTTGGTGTGGTTGTGCCGTGACCTTCATCACTGACCCAAACTTTTTGTGTGACGTGACCTAATCTTAATCTCAGAAAATCTTCCAAAGGTAAGGCTGCTGGTGAGGGAACCTCAAAGTCCAAGTTCCCTTCCTCATCTAAACCTTCCCAATCCTCCAAACCTCAACCCTCTTCCAGTTCTAGATTTCCTAACACATACTTTGAACAAGCTTTCCAAAACTGTACCTTTAAACTCCTCCCTTGTCGATCTGTGGACAAGTCTTTTGTGTATGACCACTGTCCATCAGTAAGACAGATTATTGAGTATTATGATCTTGAATCAATTCTTTTCCTCGAACGTGATATCAACATTGATTTAGTTTCCGAATTCTATAATAACCTTTATCACGGTGATGGTAGTTTGGGGTATACCACCCGAGTGGCAAAGACAAATTTAGATTTCACTTATTCCATTTTCTTGGAGTATCTAGCCTGTCGTAGATCGACAAATGACTATCCCATCTACCCTACTATTCCAGATCCTTTACCGATTCCGTTCGAGGGAGTCACCTCTGATTCCATTTATGAGTATTTTTTCGGACACCCCAGGCCAGATGGCCTTGATGAGCTTGCCAGTGAGTTCCCCACTTTTGTTGCCCTTAGACTCTCCGCTGTTGATTATGTCCTTTTTAAGATTATCACCAACTGCCTGTTACCGATCACTTAAAAACCCCTAGCAGAGATCCATCCTTATCACTGCTTGATGCTCTACAGGATGCATCGGCACCTTGACTTTGACATCAAGATAAGCATCTACTGTTCCATCATCTCCTATAGTGATCCCGGGTGTCGTACAATATACATGCCTTTTGGTCACATCATTACTGATTGGCTTCAGTCAGTCGGTATTGATGTGTCCAAAGGTAGGACTGTGTCGATGGTTCGGCAAGACTGCCGACTTGGAAGACGCGTGTTTTCCAAGTCTGGCATCATTGCCGATGCTCAGGGGATATGATGGAAGGATGGTAGGGGTCTTGGGGAGCTTCCATGGGCACCACATGTTCAGGCTGCTGCAGGCCCCGTTGGATATCAAGGTGCGCCCGTAGCTAAGGACGACGATGAGGCAGAGCCGGATCTTAGATGGAAGATTGCTGAGCTCGAGCAGACCATGGATCGGCGATTTCATATGTGGGAGCTCGAGCAGCAGGCGGTCCAGTCTGAGATTTCTTTGATGTATGCCGATCAGCGGGAGATGTTTGCAGAGCTGCTGTTAGGACCGGGTGCATGTTGACATGGATGCGGGTTCGTAATTTTAAAATTTATTACGTGCAGCGGAAGATTTAGCATAAATAATTTCCCAAATTATTTAACCACACATCTAAGCATGCAACCTTATATTGTGTAGACATGATCATATATTAAAATTTTGCAGAAAGTAAACTAATTTACTTAATACCTCGCGTAACTCGAAGGAAGGGACGAGATCCAACAGTAAGCGTCCCTTGGAAGCTCCGCCTCTATTCGCGTCCACACCGAGTTTTCTTCAGGATGACTTCGCAAAGACACGAGTTTCGTGCTGACAAGAACTACTAGATTCTCCAAAGGCACGACAAGAATACCAAGAGAGAGAAGGGAAGACTAACCACCAAGCGAAGAATGGAATCAAGATTCTGGGAGGAAGGAAGGAGTTGCGCCTGCTTCTTCTTCTTCTTCGGCAGCTGCTTGGTGGATGAAGCTCACGGCAACAAAGGGGTCCTCCTTTTAGGGCCAGCGGCACTAGAGGAGGGAGAGGGAGAGAAGGAGAGAGAGAGAGGGCTTATTTCTAGATCTCTTAGATTAATTTCCAAGTCTTGCCTTGGTTCCTTTATATAGTAGCCTCTCAATCGCCAAGTCTCCTTTTTATGGAATAAATTTTCATAAGAAATTTATCATATAAATTTTTCTATGAATTATTCCATCATGCCAAGTTTTTATCATAATTTAATTTATGATAAAAAACAACCATGTCTCCCTTTTCTTATGGAAAGAAATTTCTTTATATAAATTTCTTTATATAAATTTCTTTATCATGGTAAATCAATCCATTATTGATTTTATAAAATAAAATAAACCAATCTATGGTTCATTTTAATTTCCATGAAAAATAAATATCTTTATATAAATTTCTTTATCCATAATTTTATAAAACAAACCACGCTCAGTTTATTTTATAATTTGAACCAAAAATTCGGTTTTCCCCTTTTGTTGTGGCCGGCCAAACAAAGAGGGTGGGGACCCTCTTTGGCCGGCCAAACCCAAGCTAAAACCATACGAATTAAACTCATTTAATTCGTCCAATAAGTCTTCAAAAGACTTAGCCATTTTATGCTTCCGATGCGTCTCTGAAAAATTCAGATTCGACTTATCTCTCTTGATCGGAAAATCCAATTTTCAACTCGTTTTAAATCCCTCGGATCACTCGTAGTGCGTGTGACTAAATAGGCTTTCGATTTATGTTGGTCGTGTATAATTAACCAATTATAGAACGATCATGAGTGGCACCTAGTAGTACATCATAATCCCCAATTAATCGAAAGATCAATGGTTGACCTCAGAAATAATTCTGAAACCCTTCAGCAGCTTTAATGAATCGTGCCTCATTCCCTTCAACATCTTATACCCACTTGGTTCAGGACACGGTCTATGTGTGTCAGTCCCCACTAGGCTGACTACGTCACACCTAGCCCAAGTAATGTCTTTCTCGTCCAACGGATTCTAATTACTCTCATGTTTCTGAGAGATTCATACTCGGAACATGTGATGCTCTGGCCAGAGGCTTCGAGTAACAAACCGACGATAGGCCTTGGGTATACATCTCCTCGCAAGGAGTGGTGAATCCTTTGTAGGCTGTTCAAACATCTTCGGGCACTTCGGCTTATACCCAATCATCCTGGGTCCACACCTCCTTGGAGATGCTTGCTTAAGATGTTTAAGTATAAGTCTTCATGACCAAGATGACTTGAACACCGCAAGTCAAAGGAACATCGCACTTAAGCTGCAGTAAGAACTTCATT
This sequence comes from Boesenbergia rotunda, assembly GCA_024364735.1. Taxonomy (NCBI): domain Eukaryota; kingdom Viridiplantae; phylum Streptophyta; class Magnoliopsida; order Zingiberales; family Zingiberaceae; genus Boesenbergia; species Boesenbergia rotunda. The sequence continues at coordinate 875,593 of JAGFNQ010000251.1, read as the reverse complement.
GACATATCTATACGTAGATTACCATATGAAGTTTTACAGCCAGTCACTCCAATGAACTAGTTCCCTTAACTAGCATTCATGTTTATCTCCGGACATCCCAATGTCACCAGCCAATGAGAATCAGCTAATTAGAGAATAACCCATACTAGTCTCAACAGAATTGATAGTGTCCGTTTTTATCAATTCATCGACTAGGGACAATTTCAATACTTCACAATTGCACATGTAGAGATAATCACTAGTTGTGAATTCATCACAAATTCTCTCATGCTGTGAATTATATTACGGGCATTCAGTAAATGAGTTTAAGATCTCAATCAAATACACGAACATGTATACTCAAATAGTGAATATTCATTTATTAAAGTAAATGATTACAATCATAAGGCGATTGCCTTAGGACACTTCTCTCATATTACTAACAAACTCCCACTTGGCCTAATGTCAATCGCTGTGGTATCCAATACCACAGGCTCTAACATGACCCTCAAACTTGCTTTGAGGCAAGGCCTTAGTTAAAGGATCCGCTAAATTCCTTTCAGTGGGAATTTTCTCAATTTGTATATCATTCCTACTTATAATCTCTCTGATCAGATGATAGCGGCGAAGCACATGTTTGGATCGCTGATGAGACCTTGGTTCCTTTGCTTGTGCAATAGCTCCATTGTTGCCGCAGTAAACCGGTATTGCTTTATCAATGGTTGGAACCACACCAAGTTCTGAGACAAACTTCTTGATCCAGACTGCTTCTTTTGCTGCTTCCGAAGCCGAAATATATTCCGCTTCCATGGTAGAATCCGCTACAATGTCTTGTTTGGAACTCTTCCAACTTATTGCGCCTCTATTTAAAATAAATACGTATCCGGACTGAGATTTGGAGTCATCCTTATCTGTTTGGAAACTGGCATCTGTATACCCACGTATTATCATATCTCCATCTCCAAATATTAGGAACACATCGTTAGTTCTTCTTAAGTACTTAAGGATTGTCTTGACAGCCGCTCAATGATCCATTCCTGGATCAGACTGGTATCTGCTTGTGACGCTCAGAGCATACGATACATCGGGCCTAGTACATAACATAGCATACATGATAGATCCTATCGCGGATGCATAAGGAATCTTATTCATGCAAATCCTCTCGTCTTCTGTGCGCGGACACATAGACTTTGAAAGGTTGATCCCATGCTTGATGGGAAGGTAACCTTTCTTGGATTCCGACATGCTAAACCTTTTTAGCACTCGGTCTATATATGTAGACTGCGAAAGACCAAGCAACCGTTTTGATCTATCTCTATAGATTCTAATCCCAAGGATATAGGTTGCTTCTCCCAGGTCTTTCATGGAGAAAGTTTTGGACAACCAAATTTTAACCGACTGTAAGACTGATATATCGTTTCCTATAAGTAATATGTCATCGACATATAATACTAGGAATACGACTGCACTCCCACTAACCTTCTTGTACACACAAGGTTCGTCAGGATTTTGTGAGAAATCAAACTCTTTGATTGTCTCATCAAAACGGATGTTCCAGCTCCTGGATGCTTGCTTCAGTCCATATATGGATCATCGAAGCTTGCATATTTTGGTTTTATCAACCGATGTGAAACCTTCATGTTGTATCATGTATACATCCTCAAGCAGGTTTCCATTAAGGAAAGCTGTTTTCACATCCATTTGCCATATCTCATAATCATAATGAGCTGCTATGGCCAGGAGCATCCGAATGGATTTAAGCATAGCTACTGGCGAATAGGTTTCGTCAGAATCAATTCCTTGTTTCTGACGATATCCTTTTGCCACTAGTCTAGCCTTAAAGGTAACAACATTACCTTCCATGTCGATTTTCTTCTTGAAAACCCACTTGCACCCTATGGGCTTAATCCCTTCAGGTGGGTTAACCAAGTCCCATACTTGATTTTCGTACATGGAATCCATTTCCGACTTCATGGCATCAAACCATTTGTCCCTTTCTGAACTTTTCAGAACATCATCATAACTGATAAGTTCATCATCGCTAATGAGTAACACGTCGTTCGATTCACTTACGAGAAATCCGTATCTCTCTGGAATATTACGTGTCCTATCAGATCTATGAAGAAGCGGTGTTGTTTTAGGTTCAACTGATAGCTCATCATTATGAGTTATTGGTTGTGGGCTTAGACTAGGTGTCTCTGTAATGTCTATTGGATTTTCTTGAACTTCTTCAAGTTCAATACTACTCCCACTATTTTCTTGTAAAAGAAATTCTTTTTCCAGAAATACAGCATGCCATGAAACAAACACCTTTTGTTCCAAGGGATGATAGAATTGGTAACCCTTTGTTTCCATAGGGTATCCAATAAATAGACATTTATCAGACTTAGCATCCAATTTGTCTGATACAGTCCGCTTCACATAAGCAGGACAACCCCATATCTTAAGGTGAGTTAAGTGACGTTTCTTACTATTCCACGTCTCATATGGAGTAGTAGAGACTACCTTGGTCGGGACTCTGTTTAGCAAGTAAACAGCTGTCTTGAGCGCATAGCCCCAAAAGGATTTTGGAAGAGTTGCATGATTCATCATGGATCTAACCCATCAAGGTTCGGTTACGCCTCTCAGATACACCATTATGCTGCGGTGTATACGGCGGAGTCCATTAAGACAATATCCCATTGTCCCTAAGATAATCTTGAAACTCTTGACTTAAGTATTCACCACCCCCAATCGGATCGAAGTATCTTAATACTTTTGCCAAGCTGTTTCTCTACTTCATTTCTAAACTCTTTGAATTTCTCAAAAGCTTCAGATTTGTGTTTCATCAAGAACACATATCCGAATCGTGAGTGATCATCGATAAAGGTAATAAAGTAGCTATAGCCTCCTTGTGCAAGAGTTGACATTGGTCCACATACATCAGTATGTATTAGACCAAGCAATTCTCCCACTAGATTACCTTTTTCGAAAAAGGGTAATTTGGCCATCTTGCCTTTTAAGCATGATTCGCATGTATCAAATGAACCGGGTTCAAATGATTCCAGAATTCTACATCGGTGTAATTTGGTCATGCGTTTCTTACTTATATGGCCAAGACGACAATGCCACGTATAGGAGTCTATTTGATTATCTATTCGAGCATGTTTGTTGCTAACTTCGATATTGAAAATGTCACCAGATAAATCTAACGTGTAGATACCATTGCACAAAGTTCTGGTCCCATAAAGAACACCATTTAAAGTTATGTAACAACAACTATTACTAAAAGTTAAATGATAACCCTTTTCATTCAAGCATGAAATAGATACAATGTTCTTTATTAACGAAGGAATAAAATAACAATTATCCAACTCTAAGACAAGTCCAGTAGGGAGCTTTAGAAAATATGTTCCGATGGCAACAGCAGCAATCTTTGCTCCATTTCCAACTCACAGATTCGCTTCTCCCTTGACGAGTCTTCTTCTATTCCTTAGCCCCTGTATGTCATTACATATATGTGAGCTACACCCAGTATCAAGTACCCAGGCGGTTGAGGAAATAGAGTGACATTCAATAACGAAGATACCTAAAGAGGATGGGGCATCGGATGCCTTCTTCTTCAAGGACTCAAGATAAACCTTGCAGTTTCTTCGCCAGTGACCCTCCTTGCCACAGTGATGGCAAGTGCCTTTTGGGGTCTTTTCAGTCTTTTGGTCTTTTTCTTCTTTCCCTTATTCTGTTCTTTGGCCTTCCTCTTAGAGCCTTTCTTCGAGGAACCAACTAACAGTACCGTCTTCTGATCCTGCTTCACAGAAGGCTCTATAGTCTTCAGCAGGTTGAGCAACTCAGGAATGGTAGTCTCCAGCTTGTTCATCCGATAGTTCATCACAAATTGTGAATAACTTTTGGGCAAACAATGCAGAATTAGGTCAATACTTAATTCATGATCCATTGCAAAACCGAGTGTGCCCAGTCGCTCAATGTACCCCAACATCTTCAACACAAACTGTGAGACAGAAGTGTCTTCCTGCATCTTAGAGGTGAAGAGGAGTCTGGAGACCTCGAACCTTTCGGATCTCGCCTGCTCGTCAAATAACTCATGAAGATGGAAGATGATGGTATAAGCATCCATATGCTCATGCTGCTTTTGCAGCTCAGGTACCATAGCGGCTAGCATGATGCCACTTGCAAGTTCAGAATCGGTCACATGTTTCTGATAGGCCACTAACTGGTCTGGAGTTGCATCATCTGGAGGACGGTTGGGAAGTTGATCTTCAAGGACATAAGCAAGCTTTTCTATCTTGAGGACTATCCTCAGGTTTCGAAGCCAGTTCATGAAGTTTGGCCCAGTCAGCTTATTGGTGTCCAAAATAGAACGCAAATTTAGAGAAGACATGATCGAGTGATTATCCTAGAAATACAAATTGAGCTTATGTGAGAAGAATGATAAAGAATGCATCAACATACATTAATTAAATCCTATTTATTTTTCAAATTGAATAACCCTTTTTTATCAATTCGGGAGATCGTAGGAACATCTCCAAATAGGTTGATATCCAACCATAGATAAGAACAACCATGGCTGTGGCCATCAAGTTATTTTTAGCTATGAAGGTAGGTAATTATACCGATTACATATCACATATATGTAACTATCACTTTATGCTATCAACTAATTGAATGTTTGCATAAATCATTGGGTTGTTAACTCATTAACAAGTATGCAATAATATACATAGCACCCAACTGCACCTCTCTTTACATCGACCTTGGCTGTGGCACAACAAATAGATGCTCCAAGCTTAAGGCTGACCCATTAATCAAGAAATAGTTTTAATATGGTTGGAGCTCATTCAACCGTTTAGTCAGGCTTGGATGTGTCCAACAACCAAAACTAAGGATGACCTCTAACTCTAACTATATGAATCATAAACTAATTTCATGGTTTGAACATGTTGAGGTTCAAGCCAGGCATGGATGTGTCCATCAACCCAAACGAGAAATAAAACTCCGGTTCTAACCATATTAATGGAAGGTGTTGGCCTTAATATTTTGTAAGGGGTTTTGGGTCTCATCCTTTTCTTTCTATGCACATTCATGACATATAATTATGTCATGTACTAACGATTTCCTTAATAAAGTATGTATGTGACTTAATTTATCAAGTCTCATTAATTGAATTAGGAATGAGATTTCCTAATTCTAATTTCATACTTTATTCAAGGAATTGTTTTGGGAAACAATTTCCTAAATTGTCATAATCAATTTCGGAAATAATATGTTTAAGACTTTGATTTCTCTAAATCAAATCTTATTAAATTAAGAGACAGATTCCCTTAATTCAACCACATATTATTTTCATGAAAATCTTATTTAAGAAAACTCTATAGGAAACAATTTTTCTAATTAATTTTGGAGACAATAATATGTAAGAGCATCACCTCTTAAATCAAATAAGGAAATTATCGTTTGAGAATCACCTCAAAATTTCCAAGATTTGATTGCATATTTTATTTATGGATTAATTAACTACAACAAATTATTTTCTTTGGGTGGCTCCTCGAGGCTCAGATATCCAAAGAAAAGAAATTTGTCGTAAATTTAATTTGGCCCGCTCCTCGAGGCGTAGCCAAATTAAACATGACAATTTTATTCAAAATAGGAAATTAAATTACAACAACTAACTTTAATTTGGGTGGCTCCTCGAGGCACTTCCCAAAGTAAAGAATTTTATTAATAATTTAAAACCAATTCGAATTTAATTGTCAATTAATGATCCATAAATTTGTCTAGACTTTCTTGAAAGAAAGTGCCCAAAATCGCGAGATTTTCATAATAGGTTTTCAGAATAATTGTAAGTTTCTGGTACAAAGAAAACTTACATATTTCCAAAATTGGAAAATTCCGAAAATAGGACATTTCCAAAATTAGAAAGTTTCCAAAAATGGGAAGTTTTCACAATTATCATAAAATTTCAGAAACTAGGATATTTCAAAAGTTTGCGAAATTTCATGAGGATTTCCAAACTTTGAAATTCCTAAATCTAAAATTTATCATAATTGGAAAGTTTCCATAATTGGAAAATTTTCCAAAATTGAGATCATGACAAAGTTTTCCGCAAAACAATTATATGATTATGTCGAACACTAACCGGCTCTGATACCACTGTTGGAACCGGGTGCATGTTGACATGGATGCGGGTTCGTAATTTTAAAATTTATTACGTGCAGCGGAAGATTTAGCATAAATAATTTCCTAAATTATTTAACCACACATCTAAGTATGCAACCTTATATTGTGTAGACATGATCATATATTAAAATTTTGCAGAAAGTAAACTAATTTACTTAATACCTCGCGTAACTCGAAGGAAGGGACGAGATCGAACCGTAAGCGTCCCTTGGAAGCTCCACCACTATTCGCGTCCAAGCCGAGTTTTCTTCGGAATGACTTCGCAAAGCCACGAGTTTCATGCTGACAAGAACTACTAGATTCTCCAAAGGCACGACAAGAATACCAAGAGAGAGATGGGAAGACTAACCACCAAGCGAAGAACGGAATCAAGATTCCGGGAGGAAGGAAGGAGTTGCGCCTGCTTCTTCTTCTTCTTCGGCAGCTGCTTGGTGGATGAAGCTCACGGCAACAAAGGGGTCCTCCTTTTAGGGCCGGCGGCACTAGAGGAGGGAGAGGGAGAGAAGGACAGACTTAGATTAATTTCCAAGCCTTGCCTTGGTTCCTTTATATAGTAGCCTCTCAATCGCCAAGTCTCCTTTTTATGGAATAAATTTTCATAAGAAATTTATCATATAAATTTTTCTATGAATTATTCCATCATGCCAAGTTTTTATCATAATTTAATTTATGATAAAAAACAACAATGTCTCCCTTTTCTTATGGAAAGAAATTTCTTTATATAAATTTCTTTATCATGGTAAATCAATCCATTATTGATTTTATAAAATAAAATAAACCAATCCATGGTTCATTTTAATTTCAATGAAAAATAAATTTCTTTATATAAATTTCTTTATCCATAATTTTATAAAACAAACCACGCTCGATTTATTTTATAATTTGAACCAAAAATTCGGTTTTCCCCTTTTGTTGTGGCCGGCCAAACAAAGAGGGTGGGGACCCTCTTTGGCCGGCCAAACCCAAGCTAAAACCATACGAATTAAACTCATTTAATTCGTCCAATAAGTCTTCAAAAGACTTAGCCATTTTATGCTTCCGATGCATCTCTGAAAAATTCAGATTCGACTTATCTCTCTTGATCAGAAAATCTAATTTTCAACTCATTTTAAATCCCTCGGATCACTCGTAGTGCGTGTGACTAAATAGGCTTTCGATTTATGTTGGCCGTCTATAATTAACCAATTATAGAACGATCATGAGTGGCACCTAGTAGTACATCATGATCCCCAATTAATCGAAAGATCAACGGTTGACCTCAGAAATAATTCTGAAACCCTTCAGCAGCTTTAATGAATCGTGCCTTATTCCCTTCACCATCTTATACCCACTTGGTTCAGGACACGGTCTATGTGTGTCATGTTAGTGATATGAGAGAAGTGTCCTAAGGCAATCGCCTTATGATGTAAACATTTATATTAATAAATGATAATTCACTATTTGAGTATACATGTTTTGTGTATTTGATTGGGATCTTAAACTCATCTACTGAATATCCGCAATACAACTCACAGCATAAGAGAATTTGTGATGGGATCACAACTAGTGATTATCTCTATATGTGCAATTGTGAAGTATTGAAATTATCCCTAGTCGATGAATTGATAAAAACGGACACTATCGATTCTGTTGAGACTAGCATGGGTTATTCTCTAATCAGCTGATTCTCACTGGCTGGTGACATTGGGATGTCCGGAGATAAACATGGATGCTAGTTAAGGGAACTAGTTCATTGGAGTGACTAGCTGTAAAACTTCATATGGTTATCTATAAAGATATGTCAATGAAGTTCTTACTACAGCTTAAGTGCGATGTTCCTTTGACTTGCGGTGTTCAAGTCATCTTGGTCATGGAGACTTATACTTTAACATCTTAAGCAAGCATCTCCAAGGAGGTGTGGACCCAGGATGATTGGGTATAAGCCGAAGTGCCCGAAGATGTTTGAACAGCCTACAAAGGATTCACCACTCCTTGCGAGGAGATGTATACCCAGGCCTATCGTCGGATTGTTACTCAAAACCTCTGGCCAGAGTATATCATGTTTAGAGTGCGAATCTCTTACATGAGAGTAATTAGAAATCCAAAGGACGAGAAAGATACTACTTGGGCTAGGTGTGACGTAGTCAGCCTAGTGGGGACTGACACCATAGACCGTGTCCTGAACCAAGTGGGTATAAGGTGGTGAAGGGAATGGGGCACGATTTAGTAGAGCTGCTGAAGGGTTTCAGAATAATTTCTTCTGAGGTCAAACCGTTGATCTTTCGATTAATTGGGGATCATGATGTACTACTAGGTGTCACTCATGATCGTTCTATAATTAGTTGATTATAGACGGCCAACATAAATCGAAAGCCTATTTAGTCACACGTACTACGAGTAATCCGAGGGATTTAAAACGAGTTGAAAATTGGATTTTCCGATCAAGAGAATTAAGTCGAATATGAGTTAATCAGAGGCGCAATGGAAGCTAAAAATGGCTAAGTCTTTTGAAGGCTTATTGGGCGAATTAAATGAGTTTAATTCGAGACCAGTTCGGGTTGGTTTGGCCGGCCAAAGAGGGTGCTAACCCTCCTTGTGGTGGCCGGCCATTAAAGGGAGATTAAACCAATTTAATTGGTTTAATTAATAAAATAAATCTAGCGCTATTTATTTTATAAATTATGGATGAATAAATTTGTAAAAAGAAATTTATATAAATAAATTTGTAGAAATTTATTCTTTTTTATGGAAGTTAAAATAATCCATGAAATGGTTTATTTTAATTTTATAAAATCAATTAAGAATTAATTTTTCCATAATAAGAAAGTTTATAAATTTCTTATAAAATTTATTCCATAATTTAAAGAGAAGAGGAATTTGTTTTATTATAAATTAGTTATAATAAGACTCGGCTTAAACGGAATAATTAATAAGAGAATTTATAAGATAAATTTCTTATAACTAATTCCGTTAATTTCATTAATTCGGTTTAGAGGAAGACTTAGCAAAGGAGTTGCTACTATATAAAGGAACCAAAGGCAAGCCCTTATTCCCAATCAATTAATCAAGTTGTGAAGAGCTCTCCCTCTCTCTCTTCTCTTCTCCCTCTTCTCTTCTCCCCACCTAGGGCCGGCGCCCTCTTGGAGTTTTAGGGCCGGCACCCTCTTGAAGAACTAGGGCCGGCGCAACCCTCTCCTCCCCTTGTAAGTTGCCGTGAGCTTCAACAAGAAGGAGAAACCAAACAAGAAGAAGAAGAAGCGGATAGCGACTCCTCTCTTCCCGGAATTTAGATTCCGTTTCTTCTTGGTGAGTTTCCTATTTTTCTCTTGTTCTTCTTTGTTGTGCCTATAGAGAATCTAGTAGTTCTCGTCGGCATAAAACTCGTGACTTTGCGAAGTCATCCCGAAGAGAACTCGGCGTGGACGCGAATAGAGGCGGAGCTTCCAAGGGACGCTACGGTTGGATCTCGTCCCTTACTTCGAGTTACGAGAGGTATAATGTAAATTAGTTTACTTTTCCGCAAAGTTTTATTTTATGATTATGTCAACACACTATAAGGTTGCATGCTAGATACGAAGTTAAAATAATTTAGGAAATTATTTTATGCAAATTCTTCCGCTGCACGTAAAAATTTAAAATTTTACGAACTCGTATCCTTGTCAACATGCACCCGGTCCCAACATGTCAGTCCCCACTAGGCTGACTACGTCACACCTAGCCCAAGTAATGTCTTTCTCGTCCAACGGATTCTAATTACTCTCATGTTTCTGAGAGATTCATACTCGGAACATGTGATGCTCTGGCCAGAGGCTTCGAGTAACAATCCAACGATAGGCCTTGGGTATACATCTCCTCACAAGGAGTGGTGAATCCTTTGTATGCTGTTCAAACATCTTCGGGCACTTCGGCTTATACCCAATCATCCTGGGTCCACACCTCCTTGGAGATGCTTGCTTAAGATGTTAAAGTATAAGTCTTCATGACCAAGATGACTTGAACACCGTAAGTCAAAGGAACATCGCACTTAAGCTGCAGTAAGAACTTCACAGACATATCTATACGTAGATTACCATATGAAGTTTTACAGCCAGTCACTCCAATGAACTAGTTCCCTTAACTAGCATTCATGTTTATCTCTGGACATCCCAATGTCACCAGCCAGTGAGAATCAGCTGATCAGAGAATAACCCATGCTAGTCTCAACAGAATTGATAGTGTCCGTATTTATCAATTCATCGACTAGGGACAATTTCAATACTTCACAATTGCACATGTAGAGATAATCACTAGTTGTGAATTCATCACAAATTCTCTCATGCTGTGAATTGTATTGCGGACATTCAGTAAATGAGTTTAAGATCTCAATCAAATATACAAACATGTATACTCAAATAGTGAATATTCATTTATTAAAGTAAATGATTACAATCATAAGGCGATTACCTTAGGACACTTCTCTCATATTACTAACAGCTGCACGCGTGGATAGCTGGTCATCCACCACCGCAGGCATTTCCTAGCTTTCAGCCTTCTAGCAGCACTGCTCCGGGGAGCATTCTGCCTTCTGATGAAACTGCATTTGATCTGATACAGTCTAATGCCCCCCCCATGATCCTGATGATCAGGCCTGATATATTTGTATGTACTTTGAATTATGACTATTGTCTTCTGACTTTGTGTGACTGATGACATTCTGATGGTTTTATTTGTTTTGGTGTTTATTTCCGTCATTAGTTGTAGTCAATGTTTACTCCATTGTCATATGATGCATATGAGTGTTTTGCCTTGCTATATTTACTTCATATGTCATTCATATGCCCTTCACTTATTACTTTATGTTTTTGGTTTTGGGGAGAGACCCATGGTTAAGGGGGAGATTTTTTTAACTTAATAACCAGTCTACACCCTTTTCGATGTTTATCAAAGGGGGAGAGAATGGTTAGTTAAGTTTAGAGTTTGTTAACGAATTTAACTATTGTAGGGGGAGGACTCTGATTCTCTTGCGATACTAAACATAGACTTCTAATACCTAAACTTAAATCGGGTTGTCAAACAACAAAAAGGGGGAGATTGTTGATGCAGTCTGACCTGATTGTTGTTTTGGTGTTGACACCGATTTAAGTTTGGTTGAGTGAGATCAAATGATTAAGTTTGGCACGAAGGCCTGGTGAGTGAAGCTGGGCATGAAATCCTGGTGAGTGAAGTCAGGTCCTAGCAAGGGAAGCTAGGTGAAGGAAATCCTGGTGAGTAAAGCCGGGTCCTAGCAAGGGAAGCTAGGTGAAGTAAATCCTGGTGAGTGAAGCCGGGTCCTAGCAAGGGGAGCTAGGTGAAGTAAATCCTGGTGAGTGAAGTCGGGTCCTAGCAAGGGGAGATAGGTGAAGTAAATCCTGGTGAGTGAAGTCGAGTCCAAGCAAGGGAAGTTAGGTGAAGTAAATTCTGGTGAGTGAAGCCGGGTCCTAACAAGGGGAGCTAGGTGAAGTAAATCATAGTGAGTGAAGCTAGGTCCTAATGAGTGAAGCTAGGTTGGACTATGTCCCGGTGAGTGAAGCTGGGCATGAAGTCTTGTTCCGGGGGACTGAGCATTAAGTGTACTGGTCGGAGTGGGCTTGGGAGCTCGTTCTCCGGACCAAACTGAGTCAGAGAAGGCAAGGGAGCCTATTCTCTTGGCTCAGGGTCGAAAAGAGTGGCTTGATCGGTCTGGAGTCCGATCAGGGAGTTGACACAAACTCCCTTGATTCTAGATCGGTCACAGGACCGATCCAGGATGTCTAATTGGTCTGGTGATCGATCAGAAATAGATCAGAAACATTATGTGTGGTCACAGAATGTTGGCTGATCAGTTTGGTGACCAATCAGAAAATGAACAGAAGGGTCACAGAAAGACCCTGATCGGTCAGCTGAACCGATCAGTCAGGTCTGGACCGATCAGCGTCCTGATCGGTCCAGCCACATGCTGATCGGTCCAGCCACATGCTGATCGGTCCACCTTGCTGATCGGTCAGGCTGACCGATCAACACTGCCCTAATCGGTCTGGTGACCGATCAGGGCAGTTTGGCTTGAAATCCCAGTAGGCTAAGGGATCGGTCTGGTGACCGATCCCTGGTCTCTGATCGGTCAGTGAGACAAATCAGAGCTTCATTAGATCGATCAAGCAGGAGTCTGATCGATCAGGACCTTCACTGATCGGTCTCTTTGACCGATCAGTGCCTTGACTGGAAATAATCTAGAATTCACAGTAGGTTTGAGGATCAGTTTGGTGACCGATCCCTGATCTCTGATCGGTCAGTGAGACGGATCAAAACTTCACTGGATCGATTACAATGGAATCTGATCGGTCAGGAAGGAGTCTGATCGGTCAAGGTGATCGATCAGGGTCTCAGAACTTTAATTCAAATTACTGTCAGACCTCTTATTGCTTCTGATTCCCTTCTAATATGTTTTGATTTGCTTTGCTAATCAATATGTTGAGTGTGCAGATGATACAGAGCCGATACAGAGCTAAGGAGGGGCGATGGTAACTTTCGCTGCGGCAGGTTTGTTTGGTATCTGTTTGCAGGTTTCAACGGCTTCTGGCGGCTGGCCTGAAGCTCCAGCTAAAGAGATGACTTCAGTGGGCTCAAAAGGGGTCAGTTGGTCAGTGGGTGACGAAGCCGTGGGTCAGTTGGTGATGAAGCTTGTTGATGTGCTGAAGGATGACTTAAGAGGAGGCTGGCGAAGCAGAGACAAGGATCGATCAGACACAACAAGAACAAAGAGCTGAGTGAAGGGTCTTGTGTTGAGTTGTGTGCTGTGTTGTGCTCAGTGTGAAGCTTCTTCGTGCTTTCTGTGCTCGTGCTTAAGGTTGCATCTGTAAGCTTCTTCTCAAAGTCTCTGTGCTTCCTTTGATATCTTTCTGAGACTATCTGTGGAGAGGTTACTCCACCGAGAAGGAGATTTTCTTATCCGGATTCATTCCGAGACTTGATTTGCCGACGATCAAGGGATCGCCCACCTCACGGGCACGCCAAGGAGTAGGGGCAAGTTATCCTCGAACCTTGTAAATCTCTTTGTTAGCGTCTGGTTGGTTTCTGTTTGTATTTCTTTCTGTTCTGTATTTTTCCGCTACTAACCTAAGTGCAGAAAGACCAAAGTGAGGTTTTAAGTGGGTGGCTATTCACACCCCCCTCTCTAGCCATCCCAGATCCAACAACCAAGAGGAGGAGTTAGATCTTGGCCCACCAATGGATCTAAACCCGATCCATTAATTAAGATTCATTCCACTAAAGGATCTTAATTGAACTTCCTCACCAACCCCATATTTTCATATAGGCTCCACATATTACGAGTTGTCCATCCCCCCATGTTTAAGATATCGAATGCCCGTTAATTAATTTAAATTACTGACAATTTAAATTAATTAACTTCTGGATCCTTCATTAGTACCACTCAACCTTATCATCATGCCGAATCAAATCCACCTGCAGGGTTTAGCATGATGAACCTTTTGAGCTCATCAAGGAGGCATCATCAACCTGACTCACCTGGACATGAATTCCGTCAATAATCAATGGCACATCATATTATTAATATTATCTCCTAACTTACGGGTCTATCGATCTAACAGAATAGATCTCGCCCATTGGTAAATAAAAAAAATAATAATTAATAATATATTATATTATTAACCTTTTGAGCTAACAGAATAGATCTCGCCCATTGGTAAATCAAAAAAAATAATAATTAGTACCACTCAACCTTATCATCATGCCGGATCAAATCCACCTGCAGGGTTTAGCATGATGAACCTTTTGAGCTCATCAAGGAGACATCATCAACCTGACTCACCATGACATGAATTCCGTCAATAATCAATGGCACATCATATTATTAATATTATCTCCTAACTTACCGGGTCTATCGATCTAACAAAATAGATCTCGCCCATTGGTAAATCAAAAAAAGTAATAATTAATAATATATTCCCATTATTATATCGGGATTAAGGGATTGTACTCCATAATAAAATCTAAGGTCCTATCCAATTATCGAGTCAGTACAAATTGGATAACCTCTGGTTTTGGTCCTACTCAATGTACTCAAAACACACTAGTATAATTCTATGGTCAAGACCAACCACACCTAATTACACTACAACCATCCCGATGGTTTGTCCAACTCCATCTCGGTTGTGAGCCTCTACTTATATTAGCCAAGGAACTGATAACATGATCTTCCGTGTGACACCACACACCATGTTATCTACAATGTGAAGTAAAGGACTTTATCCATGTACTAATATAAACAGACACCTATTGTAGTTGTGATTCTCTTTTCAAAATGAAGATGTTCATATAAAGAAATCATGTCTTTCAGTATACACATTTTACAAGGTGGATGATCCCTCAATCCTTCGGCGGATCACTCCCCAGATGCCCTCCGGTTAGCTCGTGTAGCTCCTTGTGGGTGGAGAAACCTCGCCACAATCCCGAACACACATCTGAGCTCTTAGACTACTACTTGGCCTTTAACCAAAGCCAAATTCGTCAAAGCTCCCAGCCAAAATGAAACCCATGTAAATAGAGCTCACTCTTGTTTTGGCCGCCACCAGTAGACTGCTCCAAGGGCAGTCGACTGCCCCCACTCAAATTCGATCATTGCAAGACCCAACGTTCGAATTCTGGCTGCTACCAGTCGACTGCCTCCATTGGCAGTCGACTAATCTTGCTGTGGGGTTTACTAGTTGACTGTCAAAACCCTAGGATGCCCCCACTCCTACCTAGGTTTTTCCCTTCCCAAGTACATTTCTCTCCGCACTCGACCCCTAGGATTTCCCCGAGTACATTTCCTCAGCACTCAACCCCTCACGACTCAGCTAACTCATCACCAGCAACCTCGACTGTTGCCTTCACGCCCTCTTCATCTGTGGCCCTCGTCCCTCAGATGCGCACACAAGCCTCCAGCTTGCCTCCATGCCATCCTTCACGTATGCCTCGAAGTTCGCATCCCTCGGCTCATCGTCCCTGCTATCCATGATCCCTCGGGTGCACACAAGTCCACGGCTTGCCTCCATGCCCCCCTCCTCACCGTACCCGAAGCCGTCCAACTAAATTCATGTGTATCCTGCAAGACCTGCACACTCCAATACACATATCAAAACACAAGGGTAAGTCTAACTTAAATCCTTTGCCGAAAAATCAAAACACATGGTCACACCGGACCATAGATTGCCCCAACAGAAGAAGGGAGAAAGAAAAACAAGAAGGAGAGGAACTCCTTCTTGTTGCCGGCGCCCTAGGAGAGAGAAAAGAGAGAGAGGAGAGAAAAGCCTATGATGTGGTGATCTCTGTGATTAAGCATTGGTTTCTTGATCTCATAGGGTATATATAGGGCTAAGGTAGGGACCAAGAGGAGGAGTTGGGTCTTGGCCCACTAATGGATCTAAAACCAATCCATTAATGAAGATCCATTTCACTAAAGGATCTTCATTGAACTTCCTCACTAACCCCCATATTTTCATATGAGCTCCACCTATTATGAGTACATCCATCCCCCATGTTTAAGATATCGTATGCCCGTTGATTAATTTAAATTACTGACAATTTTAATTAATCAACTTCCAACTCCTTAATTAGTACCACTCAACCTTATCATCATATTGGATCAAATCCACCTGCAGGGTTTAACATGATGAACCTTATGAGCTCATCAAGGGGGCATCATCATCCCGACTCATCAGGACACGGATTCCGTCAATAATCAGCGGCACACCATATAATTAAAATTATTTCTCAACATACCGGGCCTATCGATTTAGCAGACTAAATCTCGCCCATTGGTAAAACAAAGAAATAAAATATTAACTATATGCGCCCGTTATTATATCAGGATTTAGGTATTGTACTCCATAATAATCCGAGGTCCAATCCAATTATTAAGTTAGTACACATTGGATGACCTCTAGTTTTGGTCCTGCTCAATGCACAAAGCACACTAGTGTAATTCTATGGTCAAGACAAACCACACCTAATTACACTATAACCATCCCGATAGTTTATCCAACTCTATCTCGGTTGTGAGCCTCTACTTATACTATGTAAGGGACTGATAACATAATCTTTTGTGTGTCATCACACATCATGTTATCTACAATGTAAAGTATCGAACTTTTATGCATATACTAATATAAATACGCATCTGTGTTGTTGTGATTCTCATTCAAAATGTAAATGATCATATATATATAAAAAGACAAGTCTTTTAATATACACATCTAACAGGATCTACAACACTTAGGTGCTCGTACAAACTTGGGTTCATGTATGGTCAGGCGCTCGTATCCATGTGGGTGCCTAATTATCCGGGCACCTAAATTCACTCAAGTGCCTAGGAGCTAACTGGTCAACTCCAGTTGACCAACCTTCTAGATGATCTCTAGCTATTCAGAGTTAGACTCATCCGAACCCGTCTCTGGCCTTCTACTCGAGTAGGCTTCCTCCCCAGCTTCTCGTCCCTTGGAAATCGCACGCATCCTTATCGCTCCACCGGTGTACTCTTCCACAGCCTTCAGGTCTCTCAGATGCACCGAGTCTGTCGGCTCCCTTCCCAAGACATCATTCTTATTTGTTATGTCTTCCACTCGACTTTCTATGCTCCTAAGCTCGTGCGCACATAGACATAGGGATCAAATACTAACAGAACATAACTTGATTCAATTGACCACATCAAAACCATTCCAGGGGTACTTATAAATTTCGATGAAGGTTAGTCTTGTGAGGCTACCAAACGCTCTCTACAAGGTTCGATAACGAACTCATCAGGTACATGGAGCTTTAATTTATTTCTATAAAATTTTATATTACGAACATGTCTGGCATGTTATATCCTGCATACGTGTGGTGTTTATGTTTTAATAAATTAGGATTTATTATATTTTTTATTTCTACTATGCATGTTTATGAAACATGTTTTAGCACTCACCGTGTTGGGTTCCCCAACAGAGAGTGATCGGTGGCGAGGGGAGATAAAGGGTGGTGATCAGCGTGACTGCGTAGGGTGAATAGAGGCAGTGTGGTTGTGTCAGTGTGCATGGGAGGAAAGAAGAGGAAAGGAGCAGCGGCCAAGGCGGGCCATGGTTGCTCATGGTCGACAATGAGAGAGTCGGTCGACAGTGTGAGAAGGGAGGCTTGCCCTCTCCCATGGTGGCGCGTGAAGAAGGAAGAGAAAAAAATGAAAAAGAGAGAGCCCCACCCCTTTTCTCTTCGAAGCCGAGCCTAAAAAGGGGCAATACAATGAAATAGATACAATAACCCTCTCCCTCTTTGTATCCACATCTTTACCCCACATCAATACCTATTTATGAACACAACTCAAATAATCAAGTAAAGGTCAAAATTTTCGACCCTAAATGTTCAAAAATTGAATCAACAATCGAAAAGTGAGCTGGGGTTCACTTTCACTCACCGCACACCACAGCCTTCAATCCATGATTTAAATCACACTCTAGGTACCGAAAGTAGCCTAAGTTTCCTCAAACCATAATTAATTTCCGATGGCAAGAACCTATGGCGATGGCAAGAAAAGCATTGTGCGCGCGGCTCCAGCAAGAGAAGAGGGCCAACAATTTCTTTCCAAATCTCGATATTTTCTCACAAAAGTGGTATTAATGGATAGATTAGGTTGAGAGCTTGTTAAATATATGGTCAATTTTAATTTTCTAGCGATGAATGATGATGAATCAACCTCTCAAGTAGATATGAGGTTTTGAGACTATTTTAGAGAAGAAAGGAAAAGAGAAATGAATAAAAATGTTGATACTAATTTTTATATATTATATATATAATATATTTTTTTTAAAAAATTAGGAGGGCTGTCGCGATTAATGAAGATTATAATATGCATAGGGTTACCATCTATTTGCTATTGCTAATGAATTATCTTATTTCGTCGTTTTTAATTTTTGATTAAGGCTCCAAATTTGAAAATAAAAAATCGACAAATTGAGGAATCCATGATGGTAATGATGTAAATTTATAATAAAATTAAGTTTTTTGGAGGAGTGTTAATCACTTTTGATCAAAATTTATTGATGAAATTAAAAGTTTAAATTTTTTAACTTGAAAAAATATAAAAAATTAAAAAGTTTATTTAGTGCGAATAATATTAATTTAATATAAAATTTAAATTTTTATGAATACTTTTTAATTAAAATCTTTAATAAAATAATTGAAATTTTATTTTATTTTTTTATTCTTTTGTAATTAGATATTAAAAATAAAAAAATGTTTTTATTTATTAATCTTCTTTTATATTTTTAAATTTTTTGTTAAAATTTTAAAATAAAAAATAAAATGGATAAATTTAGAGAATTATCATGAATTTAACGACTAAATTGAAAAAAAATAAATTTGAGTCATCAATATCTTTTATATGAATGTCGTTCATATTATAATTAAATTTTTATTTTTTTAATTATAATTTGGATCCTTTGAAAAAAGTAATGAAATAGCGGTTGATAGATGGAGGGCGTGCTCTTTTAAAATTCTAAAAATTATATCTTTTTTTGAAAGTTCGATAATTTGAGATGTGTCTTTTGTCCATGGCCGAAATAATTTTTTAACCAGACAAAGAGACAATCTGTACAGGAAGGTAATGCGCATTATCCAAGTTTGTCGTTGTGATAATTAAAGACATATAATTAATGCAGGACCACTGCCTACTGTAAAGTGATCATTATTTATTTCAGTTATCTAATAATTAGAATCGATTAATTTTAAAATTGATCAATTTGAACCTATGAAAAATTTTCAACTATAAAAATAAATCAATTAGCATTCGCAAAGATCCATTTTAATCTTTTATAATATGTGTGAATTGAAATTCAAATTTTAAATGACTTATTAGCTACACCACAGTAGGAGATGTTTGTTTTCAAACGTGAGTTGAAGTCTAGCTCCCAAAGCATAAACTGAGCTTATCTAGAAGGAAGGTTTTTTTTTCTTCTTCTTCTTCAATTCAAGGCAACGATTTTCATGCGATTGCGAATTTCTTTACTATTTTTCCTACCTTCTACTTTTATTGGTCTCCTACTCTCAATCATCAGTACTACTACTGCCGCTGCGGCTAATAATAATAATAATGATGATGATGATGGACTATGGTTGATACTTAGTCGCCCCAGTTTCAACAAATTCCATAACCTTCTTCCACCCAGGACGCCCGGTGATGTTCTCCCACCACGCCTTCAGGTGCTGCTTTCCCTCCATGACGTGCGCCATGTTGCAGTTCTCCACGACGTACCTCGTCGCCGGGATGTGGGTCAGGTCGGCCAGCGTGAAGTCCTCCCCCGCCAAGTACCTGCCCTTCGCCAGCTGCTTCTCGTACACCTCCAGGATCTCTTCCAGCTTCCTGGCTGCCGCCGCCGCCTCCGCCTTAGCCTCCTTCCGCGCCAGGCCTTGCACCGGGAGTATGAACGCGTTCCACACGATCGAGAAGGCCACCGGGTTGTAGTTGATGGCCTCGACGTCCAGCCACTGCTCTACCTTGGCTCTCTCCTCCGCGGTCCGCCCCAGTAGGTTGGGGCCGTAGTCCGCGTACTTGCTCGCGTAGTAACGAATGATGGCGCGCGATTCTGCTTCACGCAGTCAATCAAGCTAATTAATTAGAACACTAGCTAGCTCGACTTGATCGATAACGATATATATATAAATATAGCAACGATTGAAAAGATCTTAATTAATTTACCGAAGAGCTCGAAGTCGCCGTCAACAACGTAGGGGACTTGCCCGAACGGCTGAAAATTGTGAAAATTCATATCAGAGAAAGTGATCTCGATCAGTTCATGCATGCACACTGCTGAAAAAATTAATTAATTAATTATAAATTAGCACAGCACTTGTTTTTCCATGAACTCGGGTCGCTTCTGCTCCATGGAGTCGAGGTCTACGTGGACGAGCTCAAAAGGGATGCCCTTCTCGACGAGGCAGTGGATCACCCTCTGAGGGCACACTGCCCGGGCCTCACCGTAGACCTTCACCACCATGGCGAGTGATATATGAGCTCTAGTGGCTGGAGCACACCAAAGGTATTAATTTATATATGGAGGTGCAGGCTTGGCGGTACCCAACTTTTGCTTGGTTTTTAATTAATTAATTGGAGAAGCCAACCGAGCTAGCGTAGCCATGCACGTCCCAGCGATCGGGGAGCAGAGCTTGACCGTTTGGTGGAATGGTAGATTTTGGTCGATTGCGTTGCCGGAAATGCCGTCTGGTGCGCAAGGATCGCATGCATCTAATTTATTGAAATGTCGACGTAGTTGGCAGTTGCGTCTGTACTCGGAATTAAATTAAAACTATAAGTTCTAGGGAAAAAACGACAACATTGACTCAATGGTTTAAATTTGTCGTAGCATGGAAGGTATCAAAACCACAATATATTTCTTTTTTATCCGATTAATATATATATATATATATATATATATATTTATATAAAAATTTTCCTCTCAAAATTTACTAATTATTTCTGTTGACGTTAGAAATAAATTATGTAGATGTTTAATATATTTTCAAAAATTATAGATATATATATTTTTTAAATATGAATGACTTTTATTAATGATATAGTTTTAAAAAAATCTAGTTGGGATGCCTGGATTGAATCCAGGCGTCTCGAATTATTTTTTTTAAATTAAAATTTTTTAAATATAAATCTTAAATATATTTACTATATCATGTGAGCATTTAAAATTTGTTATCTTAAACACTACAACTCAAGAGGAAAGTCTAAGCCCTAGAAGAAAAATCTTATTAACTTAAATCTACTATAACCTAACCTTAATTTCTAAACTCTTAAACGCTAAATAAATATAGAGTAATGATACACTCAAGGAATGACGTGACAGCTAATATGTACAAGTTTGATTCTCGCTCGAACACTACCGGCGATCCAGCTACCACCTTGAATCAAAATATACCATAGGGGTTACGATGAACCCATCGAGGATTACCGCAATTGCGATGCCAAGTCATTTCTTGAGGCATTGCATGAGTTTTTTCTTTGAACGTATCATTTTTCATACATATAATATACCCCGTGAGTATTTAATTTTTTTTATCTTAAACACTATAACCCAAGATGGAAGCCCAAATTCTAGAGAGAAAATTTTATTAACTTAATCCCATTATAACCCAACTCTTAAATTCTAAAATCTTAAATCCTAAATATATATAATATATCTCAAAGAAAGAAAGAAATAAATAAATAAACAAAAAAATCATGCTGTGTAGATTTAGAGCTTGAATTCACAACACACGCTTGAATTCACACACACACACACACACACACACACATATATAAATGAAAAAAAATCTTGGACGTAAGAATGCTTGAGAGTTTGTTGAAATGAGAGGCCTTGAATCAAATGATAGCAAGTGCAGAGAAAAGGAATTAGGAGAAGACATTTTCCTTATCCATTAAGGCCTAGATGAGATGATCATATTCAAGAAGGTTGTTGGTGTCTCCTACTCCAAGCAAGCTAATTGGATATTCTCTAAAATTCATAAAGGAGAAGAGAAAGTGTAGAGGTTCTCTGCCAATCTTTGAGTAAAAAGAAAAGATAAGCAATATGAAGGTAGTTAGGTTAGAGAAGATCCTACGACCTTTGGATCCTAAATTGGACAATGTTGTGGTGTCCACCAAGATCTCAAAGAAGTAAAAGACAAGTTGAATGAACTTACGGGTTCTCTCTAAATTAAACCAATGAAATTAGAATACAAATGCGAGAAAGTAGTGTTTTTGGAGCATGCTATGTAAAGAAAGATCTCTATCAAATATTTATTATAAGTCCAACATAAAGACAAACATTCTTGGCCAACTCTTGGGGAGAGAGATGAAATTGAAAGATGGAGGTTTATCTTTAAGGGAGATAGGTTGATTGTACAAGTACCTATGACAAAGAAATGAATTCTTGTCTAAATGTTTAAGTAGTTGCGTGTGTGATGACTCTGAGTTTTGACACTTAAGGTTTGCGCATATAAAATCATGCTTTGAACTTCTTAGGAAGCAAAAGGATGGTGAAGGGGTTAATTCATATTGATGCACTAATGCGATTTATGAGGTGTGTATATGCTAACATTCAACGAAAACCTTTCAAAGCAGTATTTCAAAAACAAGATCACTTCAATTAATTTACGTTGATATTTATGAGCCTATCACTCTAACCTCATTTGATAGAGGCTTGTTAATGGAGAAATCCCTACATTGCTTTGATATAAATAGTATCCCCTTGTGATTTACCTTCTCCATATTGGCCCTGGGACGGGTTGATGGGGGCGCTAGGGGCGAGCGAATCGCCTGTTGCCAGCATGTTAATGGAGAAATCCCCAACTACAGTGTATTTGTAAGGGGTTTTCCTCCAAATGGGACGTAACAATGGGATATGTTAGGCTTATAGGCCGCTCGTCATGAGTGCTTCCCAATTTAACTTAGCGGTCAGTGAGAAACTTCTCATTACCAAAAAAGCACTGCTTAGCGGTGGGTTTTTAGTTGTGGTTTGCTAAACCACCACTATATTATGTGTTTCCCTGCGGTTTAGATTAACCACCGCAAATTAAATTATTTAGCGACAGTTAATTTTTGAATCGTGGCGGTATAATGATTCGCGGTGGTTTGAATTTTACTTAACCGCTGCTAATTGAAAAAAGGTGAAAATTTTGAATTAAGAGCTCAGATTTAGATCTCATCCCTCAACCAAATGGATGGTCAAATCTTCTCATCTCTTAATCACATGCATGAACGACTCAGATATAGATCCCCTTCCTCACTTAATCCAAAGGCTAATATCAAGATCTCCCTCATCACTTAAATCAGATGGCTAAGATCAAAAGTGAACCGATCCAACGGCTAAATCTTCATCCCAACTCAACGGCTTAAATCTTCATCAAATGAAATGGGCGGCCAAGATCTAAACCCTCACTTCTCCTCTCCTCTCCTAACCCACGCATCCAGCAACCCAATCCTCACTTCTCTCTTCTCCACAGTGTTGTCACCCACATCTCTCCACTTCTTCACCACCACCAGCCGGTGGCAGCCACCATCTTCGTGTGCCCTTCAGGAACACACCCTTCCCTCTCTCTCTCGATCACCCTTCCCTCTCTCTCTCTCTTAGTCAATGGCTCTTAGTGGCGCGGTTCCGCGGCCAACCGAGTGGCTCTATCTCTGTTCGAGATTACATCAACTGCATCGCCATTCCCCCTCTCCCTCTCTCGGTTAGTGACTCCCAGCGCGCGCTATTACATGGCCAACCAATAGTCACCATCTTGGTTTTGCGACATGGCCTCTCCATCGCCATTCTGGAGCGCGACCTCTTCGTCTCCTTCGTCTAGGCACCATTGAAATCACAACTACTACCTCTGGTACCTCCTATTAGAATGGCTAATGAAGAGTTCTTTACTCAAGGCAGGTATTTGGTAAATCATTGTTAAATCAGTTGCTTCAAGTATGCAAAGTTTAGGAAATTTCACCAATTTAGATTTCGATGAGTATTGATTGTTCCTCGGATCAACCGGTAAGGAAAAGATAGATGAGCTATCCAAACCCAGTTTAACAGATTATGCAATATTGCATCCATAAATCTAACATTCTTCCTCATTCATCTTAGTAAGGGAATTCTTTAGCAAAAATAAATAATTGAATAATGAAGAACTGACAACTCATCTTCTGTAGAAGTTCTTGTTTTAATGAGGAAATCAATAGTTTACCTTGGTTCTAATTCATTTGGTTTTTCCTTAGGTTTGCACAACAGCTGCATTCTCCTCTTCAGTTATGACTGGTGGTTATAGTTATTGTTTTGTTCCGTTCATGACTTAAACCATTCACTAGATTAGTTATGAACAAGGTAGAAATTCTCCTATTTCTAGTTGAGATCTGTACTGATATTAGGATTTGTAATGCAGTTAGAAAATAATATCTTGGTTTTGATGAATAAGATGAGAACTTCTCTACATCTAGCTGCTTTCTTTAACCGGTTGAATTAGTTGATCTAGTGTGGTTTGGAAAACATTGCTCTAGTTTTGATGTAATCTCTATCTTTCCAAGTCATAAAATGAACCAGAGTTGCATTACGACTGATATATTCACTTTCTTTCTTTCTTTGTTTATTGTTTTCCATATATAATTAGACGTGAGAAATTTGCTAAAGAATAATAAACCAAAGAAGAATGAATCTAGAATCAATGATTGGATTTGCATCTGTCCTATAGAATCAAACACTGAACAAACCTTACCAACTCCTATTGGTTGATTGCACTATTTTAATCACTAGACTATACATCATGTGTTGTCACTAACTGCAAAACTTAAAGACTACAATGTAAACTTCTCCAAGACATTTAGTAAAACGATAAAGTAGCAAACGATAAAGTAGCATACAATAACAACTCCCCATGTAGAAATTAGAGCACTCATACTCATTATTTCTGTGAGATTGTTGATTTAATCTTAGTAGTTGGGCAGCTTTGAGTTTGTAGATGAATAATTCCATAATTGATAGATTTTTCTGACTTGAATTCATGTGTTCTTGATTGTTTATGTCTTATGTGTTATTTGTGAATTGTCCTTCATGCATTTTCAAGCCCTTCTATGGCTTAGTTAGTGTTCTTTTTGAGCCCCCACTTTAGTGTGCCTTTAATTAATTATCTACTATTGAATTAGATATGACCAAAACTTGGATTTTGAAGCCACAAGATACTCCCGAATATATGGATGGGTTATTGAATTTTTTGGACTTTGCATTTGTTAATGCATCATCCGAGAATAGGATAAAGTGTCCATATTCTCGTTGCGGATTTAGACTATTCATACTAGAGAAGAGGTGTACGATCACTTGTTGTTAAGACCCTTTCCATCGGATTATACAGTTTGACTATTACATGGTGAGAGAGGTGAACGAGAGACTTCTAGTTATAGGCATGAAGCACAATATACTAAATCTTTTGAAGATCCAATGTATGACATGATTCAAGATGCTTTCATATTCCCTAGACAACATGCCAGTGAAGATTCTACAATGCATGATCCAATAAACGAAGGTAAAGGAAGAATGCCACATTTATAGGACGGTTTGAGTAGTAATGCTAAAGAGTTTTATGATTTGCTTAAAGATAGGGAACAAGAATTATATGAAGGATGCACAAAGTACTCAAAGCTATCTTTTTTAGTAATGTTGTATCACATCAAGTGCATTTGTGGGATGAGTGACAAGGCCTTGTTGATGATAATCAAGCTATTGCATGATGCCTTTGAGTATGCAAAGATCCTAGAATCATTATACGAGGCTAAAAATATTAAAAAACTTGGTCTTAATTATAAGAAGATAGATGCATGTCCAAATGATTGCATGCTATATTGGGGACCTAATAAAAATTTGAATGATTGTAAGCGATGTGACACATCTAGATGGAAAATTCTTCTACTGAACATCAACTTGAAATTACTAAAAAGAAAAAACAACAGCCAACAAAGTTTCTTCGTTATTTTCCTCTAATTCCTCGGTTGTAATGATTATTCATGTCTAGTAAGACATCTGATGATATGAAATGACATGTTGAGGACAGTAATAAAGATGGCTTCTTGAGGCATCCGAGAAACGCTGAGTCATGGAAGAGATTTGACTCTAAATTTTCTGAATTTTCTTCGGATGCACGTAATGTTCGCCTAGCCTTAGCTAGTGATGGGTTTAATCCTTTCGAAAACATGAGCACTAATTATAGCATTTGGCCTGTGATTCTCATTCCGTATAATATCCTCCCTTGGACATGCATGAAATACACTAACTTCATTCTCTCGATGATCATTCCAGATAAGAAAATGCCAGGGAATGACATAGACATTTACTTACAACCTTTAGTTGATGAGTTGAAAGTGTTGTGGGATGGTGTTGAAACATTTGATGCTTCATTGAATGAAAGTTTTAAAATATATGCAGCATTGATGTGGACAATTAGTGACTTTCCTGGTTTGGGGACATTGTCTGGGTGGAACACATATGGTAAGCTAGCTTGTCCTATATGCAATATTGATACCGAACCTTGCCGACTTCATCATTGTAGAAAATGGTATTTTATGGGTCATCATCGTTTCCTACATGCTAGTCACAAATTTAGATTGGATAAGGTTCGATTTGATGGTAAGATTGATAAAAGAAATCCACCAGTAAAATTATCAAGCTCAGCTATTTTCAGTCAAGTTGAGAATGTCCAAGTTTCGTTTGGGAAGACACTGGAGGTGAAAGGGAAAAGAGGACGTGGGCAGTGTAATGCCAATGAAGATGAATCACATTGGAGAAAAAAGAGTATATTCTTTAAACTTTCATATTGGGAGTTTAATGCATTGTGCCACAATTTTGATATAATGCACATTGAGAAAAACGTATGTGACAATATTCTGTACACTTTGCTCAATGAAAGTGGAAAGACAAAAGATCACCTTAATGTCCGAAGAGACCTACAATCTATGGGCATAAGATCTGGACTTTGGCCAAATGAGAATGGAAAATATCCTTTTGCTATGTCAAATGAACAAAAGGATATATTTCTTAAGACCTTGAAGAATGTGGTTGTTCTAGATGGTTACTCAAGCAACATTTCAAGGTGTGTTGATTTGAAACAACGTAAGTTGTTTGGGTTGAAAAGTCATGTCTGTCATATTCTGATGGAACAATTATTACCAATTGCTTTGAGGAATGCAATGCGGGTGTAGTGTTTGAGGTTTTAGTCGATCTTTGTTCATTCTTTCAACAAATTTGTAGTAAAGCATTGAACACCATTGATCTTGTTACACTTCATGATCAAATTGTTCACACTCTATGTGGAGATGATTTTTCCTCCATCATTTTTCACAGTCATGGTTCACTTAATTGTTCATCTAGTTGATGAAGTAAAAGAGAGAGGTCCGGTGCATTATCGATGGATGTATCCAATAGAAAGATGAACATAACATGACAAATTTCTTTTGTTCACTTCCTTTAAATAAGTAGTAGATTGTTTTAGCTGAATCCATAAACTTTTTAATGTGAAGGTACTTAGGTTATTTGAAGTCTTGTGTGCGTAATAAGGCACAACCAGAAGGTCCTATTGTTCAAGGTTACTTGCCCGAAGAAATTCTCACCTTTTGTTTAAGATATTTGGATGACACAGAGTCAAGAATCAATTGACCAAGGTGTGTTGATGATCAACACGATGGTCTTGAACACCATGAAAGTGATATTATATTCCCAAAAGTTGGCAGATCAGTTGGGGGTTTCTCATATTTTATATTAACACCGATAGAGAAGTTGCAAGCACATCGTTATGTGTTGGTCAACTGTGTAGCAGTAGAACCTTTTCTTGAGTAAGTAATACATAAAGTTTTATACAAACCTTGTTACAATTCAATTGGCTTAGTATTTTACATTAATGAATTATTACTTATGTGGCAGTTGGAGATGTTCCTTATTATGGAAAATTAGTGGACATAATTGAATTGAACTATAATGGTCAATTCACTGTTACATTGTTCAAATGTCAGTGGGCTAACATCACTTCTGATTGAGGTATCAAAAGAGATGACTCGGGTTTTACTAGTGTTAATTTTTCTCATTTGATACATGTTGGAGATCAAGAAAGTGATGAGCCATATATATTTGTCTTTGATGCTCAACCTGTGTTTTATGTCGATGACAAGATTGAAAAAGGATGGAGTATTGTAAAACATCTACAACCAAGAGACTTGTATGATATGGGAGAAGATAAAGAAGAAGAGCCAATTTATGATCTTGTTCCTTCTCCATAATCGAATTTGGATAGGTGATTTCATGATGGCAATGGAGATTTACAATTGGCAAGGGATGATAATATAAAAGATGGACCTGCAAATGATGTTGTTGTTGACAATAATGATGGAGCTGAAGACTGAGTGACCTCCTTCTCTGCAATAATGATAGAGCAAATGATGTTGTTGCTATTTAGGTGTTGGGTTGACAGTTGTTCACGCATGGGAATCCTCTCCATGTCTCCAGATTAAAATTGCATTGATTGAAACCAATCTGGATGGAGAATAATTATCCAAGCAACCGACACATCATCGTACTAACCGATTCGAGTGACCGCTTGAACAAACTTATTGTTCAAGCAATCTAACTCATCTAATCAGTTAGCCGCAGAATAGACGATATATGGATCGCTGATTTTTGTGTTTATCATCGAGGTCCATGATAATTAATTAACATAATTAATTAAATAAGAACAAAGGAACCAAAACAAGAAGTTATATCTCTTGTTTACCTCGCGATCTTCTATTGTATGACCCAACCTCTTCTGACGTCGAGTGGGCGACGATCTTCCAAGAAACAACGTCACCAATGCACCTTCTTCATTCTCCCTAGCTTGGGCGAAACCCTAGGGATCCTCTTCCCCTTCTTTGTTGCCGCCGAAACCCTAATGGGCTTCTTGGTTGGCGCTAGCCAAAAGAAAGGAAGGAAACTTCCTTCTTTTGATTGCGCTGGCACTAAGAGATGAAGAAGAAGATGAAGAAGTGGAAGAAGAAGAGAAAACAAGTCTCTCCTTCAAGCTAAACCCAAGCCGCAACCCTCCTTCTTCACTCCTCTTGCCACCGGCCAACTTCAAGCTCAAAGAAGTGCCGCCGGCGACCACCTCTTCAACTCCTAGCTTGCGCACGCCCTTAGGGGAGGAGAGGAGAAGAGAACAAAGGGAAGAGGAAGAAACTAAAGCCCTTCCTCAACCTTCACCGAACCCCTTTCATCCACCTTGCGTCGGTGCCACAAGCTTGACCTAGGAGAGAGAGAGAAATAAAGAGGAGAGAAAAATTAGGTTATGTCTTGGATGTCCTTGGTCACATGACACATGAGATATTTATAGGCTATAATAGAGACCATGAGGAGAAGTTGGGTCTTGACCTCCTAATTGATCAAAGCCCGATCCATTAATGATGATCCAATCCACTAAAGGATTACCATTGAATTACCTCACCAACCCCCATATTTAAATATGGGCTCCACCTATTATGTGTACAAAATCTCTCCGTGTTTAAGATCTCGAATGCCCATTAATTAATTAAATTACTAACAATTTAATGAATTAATATCTAACTCCATGAGTAGTACCACTCAACCTCATCATCATGTCGGACCAAGTCCACCTGCAGGATTTAACATGATGAGCTTTATGAGCTCCTTAAGGGGACATCATCAGCCTGACACAAAAGGACATGATTTTCTTCTATAATCAATGGCACACCATGTAAATAATATTATTTCCCAATTTACCGGGCCTATCGATTAAACAAATAAATCTCGCCTATTGGTAAATCAAAGAAATAAATATTAAGTACATGTGTCCGTTATTATATCAGGATTAAGAGCATGTACTCCATTATATTTGAGGTCTGATTCAATTATATAGTCAGTATAAATTGAATCACCTCTATATCGGGCCTGCTCAATACATACAAAGTGTACTAGTGTAATTCTATGGTCAAGATAAACCAATACCAAATTACACTACAATCATGCCAATGGTTTGTCCAAAAACATCTAGGTTGTGAGCCTCTATTTATATTCTACAAGGAACTGATAACATGGTATTCTATATGACACCACACACCATGTTATCTACAATGTAAAGTATTAGACAATATACACACATATCGAATATAAAATGCAAAAAATGATCATGTGATTCTCATTCCAAAATATATATGCCCATACAAAAGTTAGACTTTTAGTATACATCCTGACAATCTCTCACTTATACTAAATGACTATGTTGCCATCACAATGTCGTACATTTGACTCCCATACCATCCACATGCCTATCATAATCTCTCACTGGAAGGGTCTTAGTGAAAGGATCTGCCAGGTTGTCCTCTGATGCAATCTTGGCGACAACAACTTCTTCTCACTTTACGATCTCTTGTATCATGTGGTACTTGCGCTTTATGTGCTTACTTACCTTATGAGCTCGTGGTTCCTTCGAGTTTGCAATTGCACCACTGTTATCATAATAAATTATGATAGCTCTAGACAAACTAGGAATCACATCTAAGTCCATCAAGAAGTTCCTGAGCCATACAACTTCCTTGGTCGCCTCAGAGGCTGCCACAAACTCAGCTTCCATGGTGGAGTCCTCCACGCATTTCTACTTGACACTCCTCCATGCTATGGCTCCACCTCCGAAAGTAAACACATACCCCGAGGTAGACTTACTTTTATCCCTATCTGATTGGAGGTCAGAATCCATGTAACCCACAAGGAGTAATTGATCTACCTAGTAAACTAGCATATAATCCCTAGTCCTTCTCAGGTACTTCAATATATGCTTTACCACGGTCCAATATCCTTATCTTGGATTACTCTGATATTTGCTAACCATGCCCACGACAAAGCAGATATCCGGTCTCGTACACAACATAGCATACATGAGACGTCCTATAGCCGAAGCATAAGGAACCGCCTTCATCTCCTCTGTCTCCTTTGATATTTTAGGACACATCTCCTTAGATAGAGATACTCCATGCCTAAAAGGTAGAAAACCTTTCTTGGAGTTCTACATGCTAAAACGAGCTAAGATAGTGTCTATGTATGAAGCTTGAGATAAGCACAACATCCTTTTCTTGCGATCCCTTATAACTTTGTTCCCAAGGATGTGCCCTGCTTCTCCCAAGTCCTTTATATCAAACTATTTGGACAACCATACCCTTACATCTGAAATACCACAATGTCAAAGTATTATCAAACACATCATCGTACTAATGTGCCGGTACAAGAAATACCACTACGTTTCTGTCATATCTCTTGTATACACAAGACTCATCCGGGCTTTGAATAAATTCATATGACTGAATTACCTCATCAAACCGGATGTTCCAAGATCGTGAAGCTTGTTTCAATCCATAAATGGGCCGATTAAGCTTACACACAAGATGCTCTTTGCCCTTTGCAATGAATCCCTCTGGTTGCTTCATATAGATGTTTTCCTCAAGACTTTCATTAAGGAAAGTTGTCTTGACATCTATCTGCCAAACCTCATAGTCCATATGAGTGACAATAGATAAGAGAATCCGGATAGACTTAAGCATAGCTACCGGCGAAAAGGTCTCCTCATAATCGATACCCTCATTCTGAGTAGACCCTTTCGCAACAAGCCTTGCTTTGAAGGTCACTACCTTCCCGTCTGATCCTCTCTTTCTCTTGTAGATCCATTTGCATCCAATGACTTTTACACCATTGGATGGTTATACTAGCTCCCAGACATGATTAGAATCCATAGATTCTATCTCAGAATTCATTGTCTTTTGCCAAGATACCGCATTTCTATCTTGGGGTGTCTCATCATAGGTCCAGGGGTCAGGTTCATGTTCACTAGGGACCAAGTCCAAAGACTCTCCTAAGAACATGAATCTATTAGGTTGTCTAACAACCCTTCCACTACGACGAGGTACTACCTGTCTATCCTCTGTGACACGCGGTGCAGTCACTTGTGGTGTGTCCTCCTGTACCGTTGGTACTGAAGTTGAAACTTCCCCTTTCATCTCCTCGAGAACAATCCTACTCATAGGCTTGTAGTTCATTACATAGTCTTCCTCTAAAAATCAGGCATTCGTGCTAACGATCACCCTCTGATCTTTAGGACTATAAAATAAATCACCTTTCGTTCCTCGAGGATAGCCTACGAATAAGCGTACTTCTGTATGAGATTCCAACTTATCAGCATCTCCCTTCAGCACATGTGCTGGACTACCCTAAATTTGAATATATCTCAGACTAGACTTTCGTCCAATCCACAATTCTGTCGAAGTAGAGGGTACTGATTTAGATGGTACCAAGTTAATAATGTATACTGTCGTTTCCAAAGCATATCCCCAGAACGAATCCGGTAACTCAGAATAACTCATCATCGATCTAACCATCTCCATAAGAGTCCTATTCCTTCGCTCCACCACACCGTTCTGCTGGGGTATACCAGGTGCGGACAATTGGGATTGAATCCCAGCCTCTGATAAGTAACTCCTAAACTCTCCCAAGAGGTACTCACTACCACGATCAGATTATAGTGTCATGATACTTTTACCTTGACGTTTCTCCACATTAGCTTTGAATTATTTGAACCTGTCAAAGCATTCAGACTTATGGCGCATCAAGTAAATGTATCCATACCTTGAATAATTGTCTATAAAAGAGACGAAATATTCAAAGCCACCTCTAGCTTGGATCGACATAGGACCACACAAATCAAAATGAACCAACTCTAACACATCTTTGGCTCTATACCCCTTGGCCTTAAAAGGTCTCTTGGTCATTTTACCTTTCAGGCAAGATTCACAGGTTGGGAAATCTTCCACCACTAATGAACCTAAAGGTCCATCAGCTATCAACCTTTGAATCCTACTCAGGTTAATATGCCTAAGTCTTAGATGCCAAAGATACGTTTGGTTCATTTTCGAAGGTTCTTTTCTCTTATTTTGATTAGACGATAAGTTATTGATTTCTATTTGCATCGTGGGAGTTTTTGGTTTAAGAGTGTAAAAATTGCCAACCAACGCACCAGAATAGATAATCTCTCTATTCCATTTTATAACAACTCTCTCATAAATGAAATAGAATACCCATCCATAAATAACTTAGAAACTGAAATAAGATTCTTTCTACAAGTAGGTACATAAAGGCAATTTCTCAAAACCAAAGTTTTATTTCTATCAAACGATAAATAAACGTTTCCCACTGCAATAACCGCCACCTGTGTAGCATTGCCAATGTAGACGGTAATTTCTCCATCAGCTAGTTGTCTAGTTTCCTGGAACCACTACAAAGAATTGCAGACATGATCAGTGGCTCCCGTATCTACACACTAGGTACCGGTAGATAACACCGCTAAACATGTTTCAACAACTAAACAAAAAGTTATATCTTGATTTTTCTCCTTGCGACGGGGATAGTTCGCCTTCCAATGTCCAGTCTACTTGCACGTAAAGCACTTGCCTTTCGACTTCTTCACTCCTGCCTGAAGTCCCTGAGATCCAGCTGTCTTCTTTGCTAAAACTGGTTTCTTCTTCTTCTTGCCTTACGACTTAGAAGAAGAACCCTTTTCAGCAACAAAAGCATGAGCACTCTGATGAAAAAACCCCTCTGCCGCCTAGAGTTCTGTCAGGAGTTTCGCTAACGAATATGTCCGTTTGTTCATATTATAGTTCAGGTGAAACTGCTCAAAACTCCTAGGTAGAGACTGGAGAATGATATCAACCTGGGTTTCCCCATCGATCTCTGCTCCAAGGACATCCATCTCATTCAAATGAGCCAGCATTTCGAGAACATGATCCCTCACGGGTGTTCCCTCAATCATGGTGGTCGTCATCAAGTTCCTCATTGCCTCTTGCCTAGCGGCCCGATTCTGATGTCCGAAAAGTTCCTTGAGATTGAACATCATGTCATAAGCAGTGGAGAAAACCTGATGTTGATGTTGCAGTACATTTGACATAGAATCCAAAATGCAACATCGCGCCATCTCATCTGCTTTTACCCACTTCTTATAACGTTCCTTCTCCTCTTCACCAGAATTCTCGCTAGGCTTTTTAGGATAGATCTCAAAGAGTACAAATTTGTACTTCTCAGCAGTCAAGACAATGTCCAGGTTTCTTTTCCAATCAATATAATTAGGGCCAGTAAGTTTGCTTTCTTTCAATATAACAACAAGTGGGTTGAAAGCCATTTTGAAAATATCCTGAGAATCACAATGATCAAAACATTAGATTTCAAAAATTATTGATTCCTCAAACAATAAAATTTTAAAATCAACCAACTTCTCAAAACATCGAGAATATCGTATGCCACGATAGTGTGGACGTATACGAATTCTACATTTGTAAGAGGTGGTTTTACCCATTAATTTTATTATTTTGTCAACCTTACTTCTTGACAAATAAAATTAATAGTTGGTTCCTCTTCGGCCCTACAAATAATAGCAGTGACTCCAATGGGGAGGATACTATTATTTGCATCTAAGTGTTCACCATTATACGATACTAAGATAATTATCTAGGATTATGTCCCTTCCGATGGGGAAAATCACACGCTCCTAAATAATTTCCTATAACCATGTTTGACCTAGTGATCCGTGAAACAAACTCATCCGATATGGAGGAAAGCACTCAGAGCCAACACGCAAGTTTGTTCGCATCACATGTCAAATTTGTAATGGAGGCCATGGGATTCTTAGAATCCCTCACCCACTTAGTAACTTATAATTGAGGAATTTTACCATGCAAGCACAACAAGCATATCAACAAAAAGCAATAAATAAAAAAATAAATTCCAACTATTATGGCCTTTTGTTCTTGAATATGTCTCCCGTCATGTCACTACCTCATCTCCACCTCCAACTCCATGCGCAAGCTCCCATGAACAGGTTCTCCGAGATGAGATAAAAAATTATTTTAATTTACATGCTTTGATCCTATACTCCACGAAGGAGTATACAATAAATCTAGATCGAAAGTAAACTAAAATGAGTGGCTCAACAATGTCGTATTTAATTACAAAAATTAAATACTATCTAGCATTGTCAACCTCGAGGATTCAAATAAATAATTACAACCATGCACACACAATCACATACAATCAACCATAAGCCATAATAGTTGGATCTTATACCTGTAACCAAAGAGTTAGCCTACGCACATACTACTATTATCTGGCATATAATTATACATGATAAAATGCACAAAAGTAACCAAATCCAAAACACACAAAATCAAAAATTATTGGCTCTGTTACCAATTGTTGGGTTGACGGTTGTTCATGCATGGGAATCCTCTCTATGTCCCTGGATTAAAATTTCATTGATTGAAACCAATCCGGATGGAGAATAATTACCCAAGCAACCGGCACATCATCGTACTAACTGATTCAAGTGACCGCTTGAACAAACTTGTTGTTCAAGCAATCTAACTCATCTAATCGGTTAGCCGCGGAATAGATTATGTATGGATCATCGGATTTTATGTTTATTATCGAGGTCCGTGATAATTAATTAACATAATTAATTAAACAAAACAAAGGAACCAAAATAAGAAGTTATACCTCCTGTTTACCTCGCAATCATCTATTGTATGACCCAACCTTTTCTTGGACGTCGAGTAGGCGACGATCTTCCAAGAAACTACATCACCAAGGCACTTTCTTCCTTCTCCCTAGCTTGGCCGAAACCCTAGGGATCTTCTTCTCCTTCTTTGTTGTCGCCAAAACCCTAATGGGCTTCTTGGTTGTTGTCGGCCAAAAGAAAGGAAGGAAACATCCTTCTTTTGATTGCACCGGCACCAAGAGATGAAGAGGAAGATGAAGAAGTGGAAGAAGAAGAGAAAATAAGTCTCTCCTTCAAGCTAAACCCAAGCCGCAACCCTCCTTCTTCTCTCTTCTTGCCACCGGCCAACTTCAAGCTCAAAGAAGTGTCGCCGGCGACCACCTCTTCAACTCCTAGCTTGTGCATGCCCTTAGGGGAGGGGAGGAGAAGAGAACAAAGGGATGAGGAAGAAACTAAAGCCTTTCCTCAACCTTCACTGAACCCCATTCTTCCACCTTGCGTCGGCGCCACAAGCTTGACCTAGGAGAGAGAGAGAAATAAAGAGGAGAGAAAAATTAGGTTATGTCTTGGATGACCTTGGTCACATGACACATGAGATATTTATAGGCTATAATAGAGACCATAAGGAGAAGTTGGGTCTTGACCTCCTAATGGATCAAAGCCCGATCCATTAATGATGATCCAATCCACTAAAGGATTACCATTGAATTACCTCACCAACCCCCATATTTAAATATGGGTTCCACCTATTATGTGTACAAAATCTCCCCGTGTTTAAGAGCTCGAATGTCCATTAATTAATTAAATTACTGACAATTTAATTAATTAATATCTAACTCCATGAGTAGTACCACTCAACCTCATCATCATGTTGGACTAAGTCCACCTGCAGGATTTAACATGATGAGCTTTATGAGCTCCTCAAGGGGACATTATCAACCTGACACAAAAGGACACGGTTTCCTTCTATAATCAACGACACACCATGTAAATAATATTATTTCCCAATTTACCGGGCCTATTGATTAAACAAATAAATCTCGCCTATTGGTAAATCAAAGAAATATATATTAAGTACATGTGTCCGTTATTATATCGGGATTAAGAGCATGTACTCCATTATATCTGAGGTCTGATTCAATTATATGGTCAGTATAAATTGAATCATCTCTATATCGGTCATGCTCAATACACACAAAGTGTACTAGTGTAATTCAATAGTCAAGATAAACCAATACCAAATTACACTACAATCATGCCAATGGTTTGTCCAAAAACATCTAGGTTGTGAGCCTCTATTTATACTCTACAAGGAACTGATAACATGGTATTCTATGTGACACCACACACCATGTTATCTACAATGTAAAGTATTAGACAATATGCATATATATCGAATATAAAATACAAAAAATGATCATGTGATTATCATTCCAAAATATAGATGCCCATACAAAAGCTAGGCTTTTAGTATACATCATAACACTAGGTACTGCAAAATTGAGTGACCTTTTATACTATCTTTGCTAATATTACATTTTATATTATCTTCACTAATATTGCCTTTTATACTGAGTGCCCTTTTATACTATCCTCACTGCTATTTCATTTTATACTATCTTCTTCTTTTTAATTCTAAATATAGTCACATTCAAGTATTATAATATAGTTCCTTGTTGATCATATTCTAAGTACTCCTATTATTCATTTCCTTGATGTTTGTCATTTCCTAAAATTGCATTCCCCCCCCCCCCCCCCAAATTACAACCATGCCTAGGAATAAATGCTTTAAAGTTGCACCAATGGTTATAGAGAAATCAACTACAATTATGCCACAAACTCATACTAGGGCCTGCCCTATTCCATCTCAAGAATGAGCTGACACTCATCTAGTTCCACTAGCTCATAGTAATGCTCATTCACTCCCAACCTCTAATATGGGTGTTCATTCAAGGCCACACATTGATAGCAGAGCTAAATTGAGTGCACCAACTCAGATTGGATCTAATTCAGTGCCATCTACTCATGGTGTATCTAGTTTTATTCCATCCTACCATTTACATGATCAAGAGGCTAATCTAGAGGATGATCTAGAGGATGAAGATGTTGGTGCATTTGACGAATATGGTGACACTACTTCTAGTGGTAGTAGGAAGAAAAGTTATTGGGTTGTTAATGTTATTGGTAACAAATTTCTTCCTCCATTTTTTTTTCAAAATTTAACTTCTACTATGATCAATTTTGAAACCTTTTATCCTTGAATTTGTAAAATGGTTAGTTGTATTATTTTTTTTATTTATTTTGTAATGTTAGGAAGTAACAGATTTTATTTGTTTTAAATGAGTTGGATGACACAACTAAAGAAGCACCGTACATGATGCAAGATGTTTGGTCAATTCCTGAGGGTAGAAAAATTATAGTTCCATGCAATAAGCTTGGGCAAGCCATAGGCGATGCGATGGCCTTTTGGGTAGCTTCTTAGGAGTTTTAGGAAGTGATTTCAATAAGTTTCCCATTTGCTATATCTCTTGGCGTAAGGTTCCTAAATCATATAAGGACATGGTGTATAATAGCATCATATAGGTAAACCAATTTATTCGTCCATGTCTTTTGTAATCTCTATGACTTTGATACTAATGTCTTTGATTTCGTATGCAAAAGAAATTTCATACAGTGGATAATTGATTGAAGAAAGATATCATGAAATGTATTAGGAAAGTATAGAAAGACACCAGGTATAGCTTGTTTCATGAATTCTATAATTGCACTTTGAGCATGGAGGAAAATGTCGTAAAGTGACCTCCTGGAATTGATGAAAACCATTGGAGATGGTTCATTGAGTACCGCTTGAGTGAGAAAACCCAGGTGACATATGCTAATTCACTCTTGCTCATTAGATCCATTTCAATTTGGATTTCAATTATGCTTGTTTTTAGTATTGAGCTCTCTTAGTGTTTGGATCTAAGCTGTTTTTTGTCTATTCATAATCCACATGCATGTGATTATCTATTTTTGATTATGCAATAATAGGACATATGCAAGAAAAATGCACAGGTGGTTCAAAAACCATAGCAAGGAGAAAATATGAGGAGGTGATAGAGCCTTTAATTGACTTATTGGTTCATTTATTTTTGTTTAATTATTGACTATATGTCAATAACGACATACAGGAACAACAACGTGGAAGCAACATTAGTAGAAGGGAGTTATGGGTTATGTTG
Source organism: Boesenbergia rotunda (assembly GCA_024364735.1). Classification (NCBI taxonomy): domain Eukaryota; kingdom Viridiplantae; phylum Streptophyta; class Magnoliopsida; order Zingiberales; family Zingiberaceae; genus Boesenbergia; species Boesenbergia rotunda. Next base: position 837,137 of record JAGFNQ010000251.1, on the reverse strand, counting down.
CACAAGAAAAAGGATGGTTCTTATATTCACGACAATGCTCAAGTTATTGGTGTAAGTTTTGTATTAATTAAAGTTTTCATATCGTAATTTTTTTAGAAAAAATGGTACTTAATTTGTAATGTATAATTGATAAAATCTGATGTATGCAGGAAAAAATTATGAATATTGAGTGTGAAGATGATTCCTCCAAGGGATTTTCAAAAAATGATTCACTTTCTCAAGCTACAGGGAAGGAGCACTCTGGTCGAGTTCGAGGTGTGGGTTATGGGCCATGTCCTACTCAAGTCTTTGATCAAACTGCATATTCAAATGAACCTGTTGATCATGGATTCCAAATATATGACTGAGATGAAGTTTGAATTAGAAGCTTCTCGAGTAAAAGTGCACAATCTAGAATCAATGATTGAAGCAGAAAGATCAAAAAGACAAACATTTGAGGGAGTTGTTAAATATATGCTGCAAATGCAAGGAAGCAATTTGCCACTTGAATTGGCTACTTTGATTAATGTGATGGTATGTATGTTAGTGTTAGAATTTGGTGACACGAATTCTGTTTAATCCGTTAATATTTATTAGATATTTTCTTATTAATATGTTAATTAACAGATTCTTTATAAATCTGTTAATTAACAGTTTTGTTATTAATTTTTTATTTGACTAAGTATTCTAAGGTCCCTATAAATTGTGTATCTCATAGACAAGTTGAATCAATCAATCAAGAAAGCTTTTGGTTATCTCTTCTTTCTTTTCTCTACCTCTCCTTTTCTCTACTTCTCTTTACTTTATTATGATATAAGAGTTGCCGACTTTGTATTCCGTCGTTCTTAGTGATTTTTCCTCCTCTGCCCGTAGTTTTTTCCTATCAAGGATTTTCCACGTAAATCTGGTGTGTTCTCTATTGTTCTTGTTGCCGTTTTTCCGTTCTAATCTCGTAACAAGTGGTATCAGAGCAAGGTTGGTTTTGAGGATTTCAACCGAGATTAATGACAACGGCAAGCATGAAGTATGATATTCTGCTTTTGGATCGCAACACCAGGTTTACGCTGTGGCAAGTTAAGATGCGAGCAGTGCTAGCGCATCTGGATTTGGACGATGCACTGTTCGGGATAGACAACATGCCCTCGACATGGACAAAGGAGGAAAAGGAACGTAAGGATCGAAAAGCTCTATCTCAGATCTACCTTCACCTATCGAATGAGATTTTACACGATGTTTTGAAGGAGAAATCTGCTACTGCACTACTGCTAAAACTGGAGCAGTTGTGCATGAGAAAAAGTCTTACGAGCAAACTGGGTCTGAAACAACATTTGTATTCTCATCGCATGGCAGAAGGTACGTCGTTAAGAGATCACTTGACCGTGTTTAAGGAAATTGTCTCTGACTTAGAGGCTTTGGAGGTCAAATATGACGATGAAGATTTAGCATTGATCTTACTGTGTTCTTTACCCTCGTCATATACGACTTTTAGAGATACTATTTTATATAGTCGTGATACTCTTACTTTGAATGAAGTTTATGATTCATTATTCTCAAAAGAGAAAATGAAACAACTTGTCGAAGAATTTGAGACTCAGAGTGAGGGTCTTATTATTCGAGGGAAGACTCAGGAGGAAGACTCTGATGGTAATATCAGGGGCAGATCGAAATCCAGAAATAGCGATAAGATATGTAATTATTGCAAGAAGAAGGGTCACATCAAATCTGAATGTTATAAGCTGTAGAATAAGAATAAAAGGGCAGGTGAAAATTCGAAGGAAAAACAATCAGAGAAGTCTGGTGAGGCTGATGTTGTCGAAAATTACAGTGATGGTGAACTTCTCGTTGCCTCTGATGCTGATTTGAAGAAGAGTGAGGAATGAATTCTTGATTCTGGTTGTACGTTTCATATGTGTCCCAATCGGGATTGGTTTTCAACATATGAAACAGTTTCGAGTGGTGCCGTTTTGATGGGCAATAATACATCTTGCAGAATTGCTGGTATTGGTACGGTCAAAATTAAGATGTTTGATGGTGTCATTCGGACACTTGGTAATGTGAGGCACGTTCCTGATTTGAAGAGAAATATGATCTCTTTGAGTGTTCTTGATTCTAAAGGATACAAGTACACTGGTGAAGGTGGAGCTGTGAAGGTCAGTAAAGGGTCTCTTGTTGTGATGAAGGGACTAAGGAGAACCGCCAGTTTAGATGTTCTGCAAGGATCCACAGTAATAGGTGATGTTGCCGTCACAAGGTGATATGGATAAAAGAAGATCACTTACGGAAAGCTTGTAAGGAAGCTATTTGGGTGAAAGGACTCTTCAGTGAGCTTAGCGAAGACTTACAGATTATTACAGTCTTTTGTGATAGTCAGAGTGTTATTTTCCTCACGAAGGATCAGATGTTTCATGAGAGGACAAAGTATTACTTGGACTTGGTTGATGCTAGATGCTGAGATTTGCCTGTGGGACTTTTATGAAAAAGGTGAAAAGGGTTTATTTGAAGATTTGTGGAATTCACGTCAAGGTGGAGATTGTTAGAATTTGGTGACACGAATTCTGTTTAATCCGTTAATATTTATTAGATATTTTCTTATTAATATGTTAATTAACATATTTTTTATAAATCTGTTAATTAACAGTTTTGTTATTAATTTTTTATTTGACTAAGTATTCTAAGGTCCCTATAAATTGTGTATCTCATAGACAAGTTGAATCAATCAATCAAGAAAGCTTTTTGGTTATCTTTTCTTTCTTTTCTCTACCTCTCCTTTTTTCTACTTCTCTTTACTTTATTATGATATAAGAGTTGCCGACTTTGTATTCCGTCGTTCTTAGTGATTCTTCCTCCTCTGTCCGTGGTTTTTTCCTATCAAGGATTTTCCACGTAAATCTGGTGTGTTCTCTATTATTCTTGTTGCCGTTTTTCCGTTCTAATCTCGTAACAGTTAGCACTTTTAAAATTAGTTAGACTATTTTTAATATTTTGTGTTGAATCAGTATTCAAGCAATGAATTGTTATATGGAGGAATGCAATGTTAATCCATAGCTTCATCTGTTAATTGCATAATAGAACTAAATGAGTAAAGAGGAACATAAATATGCATTTTCAATGTATTCTGTATTTTCAATGAATTGTATTTAATATTAAAGTATTTATTTGCTCTTGTGCATTATGTAATCCTGCAAGTGAATAGCTATGTAAAAACTGACGATTGTATCTTTTATTCATAATTTTAGGTCCTAGATGAAGGCAATGCACCAATCTCACTGGGTATAAGACCGTCTTCCTCAGTTAGTCATGATGCTCAACACTGTGATGATTGTTCCAACCGAAGTTCAAATAAATGAATGCATCATGTCTCAAAGGATCCCTCAAAAATTTTGGAGTGACATATCAAGAAGTTCAAATTAGATGAATGCATCATAGCTTAGGCTACTGCTTTAATTTTTTTAGTTTTCACTTGAGACATTTTTTGTTATTGTTGTTTTGCTGTTGAACAAATTGTATTTAAATCAGTTGTTGCATTGATCTAAACTGATGAACCTGATAGTGACACCATTTTGTTTGAAGAACATGGTGTAGAGAAGAGTGAGTTGATGATAGAAAAGTATGCAATAGCTACACCATTATCTTGCAGTCTTTAGTCAGTAGTTCTTTCTCACTTTCCTTCCCGACAAACAACTCCTCTTCTTGGACCGAAGATAAGTTTATTGTATTTGACTAATTGGGTGAATTGTCATGATCAAATTGCAGAATCATTCAATCTTTATATTCTGTGGAAGACTGGCTTTGGACAACCTTTCAGAACGCCACAATTGGATCTCATGTAAGGCATTTTAAAGCTTTTTGATTTTGATGTCATTTCTTATAATTGTTCGATAACAAATTTTGTCCTTCTAGTTCACTTGTTATTTCTTTAAAAGAATTTGGGATACTATGAGAATGAACTAAAGTTTACTATGATCATCTTTAAATGCAACATGAAGTAACCTTATGAGTATTAGCCTTAGATAATGATAATGCGCTAGTTTGTATCATCTTGTCATTATTCAGATCTTGCATGAGAAAAATCTTTCTGTCTTGCACTGGTCTATTTTCAATAGGTCCTTACATCAACATAATTAAAGCCATGCAAAGATTGAGTTTGATTGTTATGAAATTTGGTTTAGTTTTGACCACTGTTACTAAAGTTTAGTGGAGTTAGTTGATATTTTATATTATTACTATAAATCACCTGTGTTTAGCAATGCTCTGAAACATGGATCATCACATATCCTGCATGGAAGATTTCTAAACTTGGACTATGGCATGCAGAGGGAACCTTTCTATGTTGCAACATTTGAAGGTTATAGTGGTTATGGTGCTGAATAAGGAGATACGGTAACAATTGTTTTTGTAATGTCATGTTTCTTGTTTATTCATTCATACTCATTATATGATGATTTGATGGTGCAAGTGAAACAACCTATATGTATGAAAATGCTAGATAGTTTATTGAGAACACAATACAAGAGGGAGCTCCTAAGGACTGTACCAGCTCATGAAACCCTTCGTAATCTATCCATGTGTGCCATTCACCCCTTATCTTGAACCTGTGGACTTTTGCCAGAAGGACGCAGCAAGAATGAGCATGCTCACAGACAACTTCATATTCACCACTACTTTTCCTGCCAAAGCCTCTGAGAAGGCTTTAACATCAGAATGCCAAGGGACTCACAAGCCACAATAAGTCACTCCTTTCATTTCAATTAAGTCCGGCTTTTTAATACTCAGCAAGTTTGCATATGCATCTAAATCTTCTGCATTCTGTCCTTTAACCAAAGTTAAGTGGAAAGCAATCCTCTGTTTTTGTCTCGCAATGCTTTTAGTGAATCCTATTAACAGTTAATCAAAGTGAATCTAAAGTAAAAAATTTGCATGCATTTCTCACATTTATGCAACATTTGATAAATTTAGCAAAATGATTATCTTTTTGATGCTTATGCTCTTATACAATAAACCCAAATCTAAAATATATATGCTGGCAATAGTAACACTGTGGTGCAACCTTATAGGACTACAAATGAGGTGAATCATAGCAGAAGTTAAGAGCTGCTTGAAAAACTCCAATGAGGTGAATCATCTTTGTTCTTTTTGGTTCCTAAATCTTGACTTCCGATGTTCTAAGTTTTATAGTTTGATTACTTTGTTTAAAAACATAAAATTCTTATGCTCTCTGCCATCTTTAATTAGTTGTTGGAGCTCCTTATGACACCTTAAAGGAAGTGATTGGGATCAGAGAATCATCTAGCAATGAAACCCTCAAAGATTTTGGAATGACAGAAGTTCAAATTAGATGAATGCATCATAGCCTAGGCTACTATTTTAATTTGTTAGCTTTCACTTCAAATATTTCTTGTTGTTGTTTTGCTCTTTGAGCATTTACTTTTATAGACATTTTGATGTATCTAATTACTAGTCAATATTATGTTATAACATTTAACTACTTATGTAGACATTTGTGTAAAAGTTTAAAAATATTTATGACAATTTTTCTTTAAGATTATATAGGTTGTTTACTTGTGTGTACTTCAAATAAAATATTGAAAAGAAAAATAAAAAATACCGATGGTTATATTTGGCATTTGCGGTGGTTCATTAAGCCACCAGTAAATGATTTGCGACAATTTCAAAATAGAAATAAATTGTTTAGCGACAGTTTTAAAACAGCAATAAATTGACTTGCAGCGGTTATAAAACTGTCGTTAAATTGATTTGTGGCAGTTTCAAAACCGCCGATAATTAGTATTTTGTGGCGGTTCAAAACCACCACTAAATATGATGATTTTGCGGAGATTTTAATATTGCGAAAACCGCCACAAAAAATTCATCAACCCAACATGTTTGAAGGTTTTATGAGTTGTTTAAAACTGCCTTTATGGAATCACCACTAAAATAACCACCACGAGAATCCCGGGAAAATTATTTTGGCGGCGGTTGCTCTAGCGGTTCAACTAAACCGCCGCTAAATGATTTAAGGACACCATTATCCACTGCGATTTTGTGAACTATCGGTTAATTATTTATCAGCATTTCTAAATCGCCTCAAATCTTCAAAAAAATCGCCGCTAAATATCTTTTTTCTAGTATGGAAACGGCCCCCCTAGAGCCGACCCCACGGATATGGAGGGAGGTTCATGCAGGTACACAGATAATAAGTGCATGGTGGGGCCGAAAATACCCGGTCATTATTATTTTTTGGGTTAATGGGGAAATAGAGTGATTTCTAATATTTAAAGGTGTCAATGCATTGGTTGAAAACTAGAGTTACTACACCATCAAAGCGACGAGATCAAATCATGGAGAAGAATTTGTTAGTATTAGCCCTAGAGTCAATTATGAGATGATTGACTAGGGAACTTTTTGTATCATATTTTATTAATAAAGGCAAAGTTATAGTTATTATATTTACTTCATATTTATGCTAAATAAATAAGTATAATAATGTCATTGAGTAGTAGGTTCTAATTTATATCATAGTAATTGGTAGAATTGATAGTGAGATGATATAGAGAATACTACTCTTAACTATTCCTAGTTAAGCATTAATATACAAGAATAATATTAATGTATTGAGACTAGCATGTAGGTTAATTGATGACTTGATCTCACAAGTCATGGATATGAGATATCAAGTTGACATTTGAGTATATATTAGAGAATATATATTGAATTGACCCACCATGAGAAAGTTTCATGAATTGTTATATAAGTGTCATAAACTTTCTCATAGTGACTATTGGTATGAATAGACCTCAAACCTGAAGTCACTATGGTTCCTTACATAAGGAGTTGTATACTTTGGTATCATCAAACATCACCCGTAACAGGATAGACTATAAAGTCGATAACTGAGTATGCAATAAATTATGCGGAGGGATGTAAGTAATGTAGATGAGATCTATCCCTTCCATATGACTGAACTGATATCTGTGGATCCCTTGATCGAGTATGACTACTAAAATGCATGGTCATACTCAAATGAGTCAATATGAGCTATTAAACTCATTTGGTTAAATGAGTTTACTTAGGGATTAAGAAATTCAAAGATTGATAAGAGGATAATACAGTTTATGTCTCATTGATCAATTTAGATATCAAGGATAGAAAGATAAAGTCATACAAGATAACAGACACGGAAAGGTTAGGTCGGATCTCGACATTCTCATCACTTGGGTAGCAATAATACATTTCTAGATGTCGCTCATTACTTATGTATGTAAAGTGATTTAGATACATTGCCAATGTTACGAGAGCCTATTGGGTCACATATAAAGAATACATTATTTCGGAGATATGTTAATTTTAGTTTAACTAAAATGTGATCTAATGTTAGATTAATTGAGTTAGACTCAAATAAATCTAATTCAACTATGAGATTGAGTCTAATCCGAGTTAGACTCATTTGGTTTAGACTCAACCATTTAAGATGGGTTAATGTTAATTAAAAGTTTAATGAATCATTATTAGAGAGGAATACCAAGAGATATAATATTCATTGGATGAATAGAAGTTTAAAAGACAAAGAAAGACCAATAGACTTTGGTATTCATTGAGATTAATGGACATTAATCAAATGAATACTAACAGGCAAAAACCTTTTTGTATTCATTGAATGAATACAAAATGCTTGATCCATTATAATGAATCAAATTTTTTTGGTCTCTCTTCTTTCTCTTCTCCCTCACCTTGGCTGAAACCCACCTTTGGGGGTTTTGGTTTTCTTGTTTTGTGAACCATCCTAAGTTGCTAACATAACTAAGATGGTTCTTCTCCGAGACCGAGTTCGTGCAACGAACAAGATGTGTTAGTGTGAATACTATTAATGGCACGACCATTCTGATTGTGCAAAGATCCAACAAACTAAGTTACTATCGGAACAAACAAAGGACACATAACAAAGGTAACAACTCTAAATCAAACTTTGTACATATTTTTCATATGGATTACTTGGAAGAGATTTATTTTTTCGCTATGTAATTTTATTGTTTTCGCATAATTCACATCAAATTTGTTAGGATAGTTGTGTGTCTAGAAGGGATGACTTGATCTAAATAATAAAATTATTTTATCTTGTAAATCTAAATACAAAGATAAATGCAATGGATATGTAATGGTAATAAGAGAAATCGTAAGTGCTAACAAAAATAATTTATGTGGTTTGGACCCAAGTCCTACAAGTCCTAGCAATCCATTATTTGGATCAAGCCCTAAATTCCCACTATGAAAAGACTTCTTTGAAACAGACCAGTGTAGAAACTTTGTACATAATCTCTTCTTACAAATATGAAATATACGAGGAAGGAAGATATTACCAAATGCAAGCATCATAAGCCTTAGAATTAGCATAGACAGATGAATACTTACTATGTATAAGTTGTATATTTGAGGTCCCCTTGCACCCCTTACTTATAGTAACCGGGGTGTATTCAGACAAAAGATAAGATAGTTCATACGGATTCTAATTGAAATTAGTCTATGTAATTGTTCAAAGGTTGACTAATGTCTATGGGGATATAATTAAATTCTTACATATAAGATATGGAAAAAAATCATGAATTTAAAAGGATAAAATGTTTTTCCATTGATATGAAGTTTTTTGGATAAAGTCCAAGACAAAAATCATGAGAGTTTAAATCTAAAATGAATAATATTATACTATTATGGAGATATACATATCCTTGAGTCTCAACAATCGGTATCAAAGACATAGGTTCTATTTCGTCATTTTCATTGGCAAAAAAGTTTAAGTTTTTCATCAATTTATTGTTTGTATGCTAACTCAAGTTTTTCTAATATGATATAATTTTTTGGATTGTCAAAAATCATGTAAGAAAAAAGTGGAATAGGCAATCGATCGCCATGGTCGGACAATCGATTGCTGAGCCTAAAATAGCGAATAAAAATTATTGAAATCAATCGGTCAATCGATTAAAGTTATCTTCGTCAATTGAATTTTTTTTAAGCGATTATCAGTCTTAAACTAAGACTTATGACAGGATGGATTATCAATAGAATAGAATTATTCTAATGATTAAAAGCTTTATCTATCAATTCCCTTGGATTTTAATAGATTAAAAAACACTTTATTAATCGATTTCATTCTTTCTAAACGATTATAAAGGTTTCCAACCGATTAACAATTCACCTTGGGAGTGAAACTGTTTCATGTACAGTGCGATTAAAAAGGTAATATATAAACACTAGTTTTGAATATTGCATGTACTTAGATTGATTTACGGCAGGCTTAATCGATTTATTTTATTCACGCATGCAATTGATTCATGCGAATGCCAAGAATGAGATTAATTACTATAAAATCGATTCAATTATAGAAGTTAAATCAAGCTTTAACTTTTAAAGATGAGTTTTATATATAATCATATAGTCTCATATAATACGTTTTCTAATTGATTATGGTAATTGATTGAATAAAATCAATTAATTATAATATGGTATAAATCGATTGATATATCTAATTTGAAGTTATTAAAACTGATTAACAAAATTATTTATTCGGTTAAAATTATTAGTATTTTCTTGGGTCTATCTGTGCAACACGGTACTAAGTTGAATTATTATGTCAGCACAAAAGAAGACATCTTAGGTATGTTTAGTGTATTTTGTATTGGTAAACATATATTTATGTTGAGTAATCGGCCCAAAGAAAGGTGACTTTTATACCAGATATATGCTCAAGGTAGCTATAACTATGAAAAAAAAATTATTTTGTTCGGATCATGCACAAAATATGTCGGCCCAAAGGAGGACATATTACGTGGTTGATTAAGGTTGTAGTGAACTATGAACTAAAATGTAACAAATATAAAGTATTATATTATGCTCATAATGAATTAACCCAAAGAAGGACATTGTGTGATCAATTAAAGTTTGAGTTATATCAGAGAGTACCGCTAATAAATTATATTTTAGTTCATATATTAAAATGTAATGTTATATTTGGTATCTTATAAGGATCTCATTTATATGCATTTAAATTTTATTTGCATAATCTTATGTTTTATTATTTACACTTATCTATGTTCTTGGCTTAGTTAAATCATGAGTTTAAATAAAATTTTCTCTTTAATTTGAGTGTCATTTATTACTGTCAGTATTAATAACATCCTAATATTAACTGGTTTGTATTTTACTGAATGGAAAGAATACGTGATCGTAGTCTTAAACTATATGGACTTAGACTATACAATAACGAGCGATCGCCTAGCACCTCTGACTAGTGCTAGCACTATAGAGCAGAGAACTGAATTTTATCTATGAGAAAAATCAAATTGTATGAGTCTAAGCATTATGAGACTTTCCATTCCGGCACCAATAAATGACTCAATAACAGATAGAGAAGATACTAGGAGTTTCCTGAATCAACTAGCAGACCGATTCACCTTAAATGAAAAGGTCGAGACTACCGCATTTCTTACGAAGTACATAACCATGTGATATAGTGGTAAATGAAACATAAGGGAGTATATTATGGAGATGTCCAATATAGTGACAAGTTTGAAAGTACTAAAACTTTATATGTCTGAGAGTAAATTAGTACATTTCATCTTGATGCCTCTACTTGCATTGTTCACTTTTTTTAAGATATCGTATAACACTCAAAAAGAAAAGTTGGCATTGTGCATTTCATCATTCGTTGCGTTGCGCATGGTGTAGGGAGGAGCAGACGTGGTGATAACACGACTGGAGGTGCATTGGAGACCAAGGCCATGATAGTTGAAAAAATCTAAGATTTTTCTTATTTGTTGCTTTGGTTATGTGCTTGTTGTGTGTGTGCATGAAAATTCCTCATAATAAATAACTAAGTGGGAGAGAGACCCTAAGGGTCCCGTGGCCTCCATTACAATCTAACAAGTGATGTGAACAAGTTTGTGCGTCAGCTCTGAGTGCCTTCCTCCCCATTAGATGGGCTTGTTCTGCGGATCACTAGGTCGAACATGATTATAAAAAAATTGTTAAGGAGTGTGTGCTTTTCCCCATCGGATGACACATAATCCGAAGCAATTTTCTTAGTAGCGTATAATGGTAAACACTTAGATGCAAATAATAGTATCCTCCCCATCGGAGTCACTGCTATCATTTGTAGGGCCGAAGTGAACCAACTATTAATTTAATTTTTCAAAAAGTTAGGTTGACAAGATAATAAAATTAATGGGTAAAACCTCCTCTTACAAATGTAGAAATTCGTATACGTCCACACCATCATGGCATGCGAATTTCTCGGTGTTTTTAGGTGTTGGTTGATTTCGAAATTTATTGTTTGAGGAATCAATTTATTTTCGAAATCTAAAGTTGTGATTGTTATGATTCTCAGGTAGTTTCGAAATGACCTTTAACCCACTAGCGACCATACTTAAGTAGAATAAACTTACTGGCCCCAATTACATAGACTGGAAAAGAAACTTAGACATTGTCCTTACTACTAAAGAGTACAAATATGTACTCTTTGAGGAGTGTCCTGAAAAGCCTGGCGAGAATTATGGTGAAGAGCAGAAGGAGCGCTATAAGAAGTGGGTCAAGGCAGATGAGATGACGCGGTACTACATTTTGGCATCTATGTCAAATGTAATGCAACATCAGCATCAGGCCATGCCCACTGCTTATGATATGATGCTGAACCTCAAGGAGCTCTTCGGGCACCAGAATCGAGCCGCAAGGCAGGTTGCAATGAAGAACTTGATGACGACTACCATGGTCGAAAGGACACCCGTGAGGGATCATGTCCTTAAGATGATGGCCCATCTCAATGAGATTGAGGTCCTTGGAGCAGAGATCGACGAGGAAACCCAGGTCGATATCATTCTTCAGTCTCTGCCTAGGAGTTTTGAGCAGTTCTGGCTCAACTACAATATGAACAAACGTACATATACGTTGGGGGAACTACTTGCAGAACTCTAGGCGGCAAAGGGGATTTTTCGTCAGAGTTCTCAGGCCTTGGTTACTCAGAGGGTTTCTACTTCTATGTCGAAAGGCAGGAAGAAGAAGAAACAAGGTGGGTACACTCAGAGGGTTTCTACTTCTGTGTCAAAAGGCTGGAAGAAGAACAAACAAGGTGGGTACAAGAAGGTAGCAGGATCTCAGGAACCTCGAACAGGCATGAAGGAGCCGAGAGACAAGTGCTTCACGTGTAAACAAACTGGACATTGGAAGGTGAACTATCACCGTCGTGAAACATGGTTAGCGGTGTTATCTACTGGTACCTGGTGTGTAGATACAGGAGCCACTAATCATGTCTGCAATTCTTTGCAGGGGTTCCAGGAAACCCGACGATTGGCTAAGGAAAATCACCATGGGATATGCTACGGAGATGACTACTGTTGCAATGGGAGTTATTTATTTGTCATTAGATAGAAAAATAAAGTTTTGGTTTTAAGAATATTTCTTTTATGTACCTAACTTTTTGGAAAGAACTATGTTTCAGTTTCTAAAAATATAAAGGATGGATATTCTATTACTTTGTGTTATAGAAAGATTATCTGTTCAGGTATATTGATAAGAAATTAATACATTTTAGAACCAAACCCTCCCACGATGTGAATAGATGTTAATAGCTCAGCATCTAACCAAAATAAGAGAAAGGTTCCTTCCAAGATGAACTAAACATACCTTTGGCGTCTAAGACTTGGTCTTATTAACCTTAGTGGGATTCAAAGGTTGATGGCCAATGGGCCTTTGGGTTCGTTGGTGGTGGAAAACTTCTCAACCTTTGAATCTTGCTTGGAAGGTAAGATGACCAAAAGACCTTTCAAGGCCGAGGGGTATAGAGCCAAAAGTATGTTGGAATTGGTTCATTATGATATGTGTGGTCCTAAGATTATCCAGGATAGAGGTAGCCTTGAATACTTCGTCTATTTTATAAACGATCATTCAAAGGCTTAGGTGCATTGACTTGATGTTCCGCAAGTCTGAATCTTTGATTAGTTCAAAGGCATAGGTACATGGACAAGGAATGGGCACAGTTAATTTATAGATGATCATTCAAAGGCATAGGTACATGGACAAGGAAAGGGCAACAGAAGTGGCATCCGTCATAAGCGGGGCGGCTGAGGCGGGGGCAGAGTGTAGGACCGGTGTCGTCGATAGAGGGGGGTGAATATCGACCGTAAAAACCTTAGGAATTTTCATAAAACTTTTCGGTTCGCTCTGGAGACAAAGTTAGTAGCACAGCGGAAAACAAACAGAACGAATAAGCAACACAGCGCACGCGGGATTTTTTACTTGGTTCCCAACCCCCCAAGCTTAATACATCCAAGGCCTAAGCATGGGAACGCCCATCCACGATGTTGGTGCAGTCTGACCTGATTGTTATTTTGGTGTTGACATCGATTTAAGTTTAGGTGAGTAAGATAAGTTCGGCTTAAGTCCTGGTCGGGGACTGGGCACGAATCTCGATGAGTGAAGTCAGGTCCTGGTGAGTGAAGCCGGGTGACGAAAACCCTGGTGAGTGAAGCCGGGTCCTAGTGAGTGAAGCTAGGTGAAAGGAAACCCCGGTGAGTGAAGCCGGGTCCTAGCGAGGGATGTTAGGTAAAGGAAACCCTAGTGAGTGAAGTCAGGTCTTAGCAAGGGAAGCTAGGTTGAACAAAGTCCTAGTGAGTGAAGCTGGGCACGAAGTCTTGGTCCGGGAGACTGAGCATTGAGTGTACGGGTCAGAGAGGGCACGTGAGCTCTTTCTCCGGGACCAGAATGAGTCAGAGAAGGCAAGGGAGCCTGTTCTCTGGACTTAGGGTCGAAATGGTCGGAGTTGGATCGGTATGTGGTCCAATCAGGGAGTTGGCACTAACTCCTACGGTTGTGGATCGGTCTGGAGTCCGATCAGGGAGTTGGCACTAACTCCTGCGGTTGTGGATCGGTCTGGTGACCGATCCAGGGCGTCTAATCGGTCTGGTGAACGATCAGAAACATTCTGTGGGGTGACTGAATGGTCTGATGACCGATCAGAATACGAACAGAAAGCTGATCAGTAAGACCCTGATCGGTCAGCTGGACCGATCAGGCTGGGTCCTGATCGGTCCAGCCACATGCTGATCGGTCAGCTGGACCGATCAGCAATACCTTGATCGGTCTGGTGACCGATCAGGGCACTTTGGCTTGGATCCCAGTGGGCTAAGGAGGGATCGGTCTAGTGACCGATCCCTAGTCTCTGATCGGTCAGGAAGACTGATCAGAGGTTCACCAGATCGATCAGGGTTGAGCCTGATCGATCAGGTCCATCACTGATCGGTCTCTTTGACCGATCAGTGCCTTGTTGGAAATCATCTGAATTCACACAGAAGGGTCTCAGTTTGAGGATCGGTCTGGTGACCGATCCTTGGTCTCTGATCGGTCAGTGAGACCGATCCTTGGTCTTGATCGGTCAGTGAGATCGATCAGATCCTTACTGGATCGATAAGAGGTGAGTCTGATCGGTCCGAAGGGTAACTGATCGGTCAGGGTGACCGATCAGTGTCTAATAACTTTAATTTGAATCGTTGTCAGACTTACTGATCACTTCTGATTTCGTTCTAATTTCTTTCTGATACCTGCTGATACACTTTGATTTGCTGTGCTAATCTTCTGATGAGTGTGCAGGTGATACAGGGATGACACAAACCAAGAAGAAGGGTCAATTGGCGACTTTCGCTTCGGGAAGGTTTGTCTGTTTTCCATTCGCAGGATTTAATGGCTTCTAGCGCGGGCTAGCGACTGTCTGGCGGGAGCTGGCAACTGACCTGAGGCTCGGCTGAAGAGGTTTTTGTGGACTGAGCCCAGTAGAGGTCAGTGGGTCAGTGGTGATGGAGCTGTGTTCAGTGGTTGCAGACGCGCCTGGTGATGACCTAGTGATGAGCAGATGCTTAAGTGAAGGCTGGCGAAGAAGAGACAGTAACTTTGAAACTTTAAGAACTTTGCGAGTCGATCAGCAAGAAGACACTATGAGAACGAAGAGCTGAGTGAAGGTTCTTGCGTTAGGATTGTGCTGTGTTGTGAGTTGTGCTTGGTAAAGGTTCTCCTTCACGCTTTCTGTGCTCGCACTCTGTAAGCCTTCTCTTTGTCTCTGTGCTTTGATTGATATCATTCTGAGAATATCTGTGGAGAGGTTTCTCCACCGAGAAGGAGACTGTTTTATCCGGATTTCCGGGGCTTGATCTGCCAACGATCAAGGGATCGCCCCACCTCACGGGCACGCCAAGGAGTAGGGGCAAGTTATCCCCGAACCTTGTACATCTCTGATTTAGCGTTTGTTCGTCATTTCTGTTTCTATGTTATCTATCTTTCTGTTATTTGTTTTCTTCCGCTGCTAACTTAAGTGCAGAAAGAACAAAAAGGAGCTAATGTTTAAGTGTCTGGCTATTCACACCCCTCTCTCTAGCCATCCAAGGTCGAACAAGTGGTATCAGAGCCTAGGGTGTTGATGTAGTCTGGCCCTGATTGTTGTTTTGGTGTTGACACCGATTCTAGTTTAGGTTGATTATGATTATGATTATGATTAAGACCTGATCGGGGATTAGGCATGGGATGATTGAAATCCTAACCTGGAGGGTTAGGTGTTGGAAATCCCGGTGAGTGAAGCCGGGTCCTGGTGAGTGAAGCCAGGTGTTGGAAATCCCAGTGAGTGAAGCCGGATCCTGGTGAGTGAAGCCAGGAGGTGAAAAGTCCTAATTCGGAAGGTTAGGTGAAAAATCCTAGCTTGGAGGGCTAGGTGAAAAGTCCTAACTTGGAGGGTTAGGTGAAAAGTCCCAACTGGAGGGTTAGGTGAAAAATCCTAGCTTGGAGGGCTAGGTTGGATGAAGTTCTAACTCGGAAGGGTTGGGTGAAAAATCCTAGCTTGGAGGGCTAGGTGAAAAGTCCTAACTTGGAGGGTTAGGTGAAAAGTCCCAACTTGGAGGGTTAGATGGAAAAATCCTAGCTTGGAGGGCTAGGTTGGATGAAGTTCTAACTCGGAACGGTTGGGTGAAAAGTCTTAGCTTGGAGGGCTAGGTGAAAAGTCCTAACTTGGAGGGTTAGGTGAGAAGTCTCAACTTGGAGGGTTAGATGGAAAAATCCTAGCATGGAGGGCTAGGTTGGGTGAAACCCTAGCTTGGAAGGCTAGGTTTGCATCCCTGGATCGGTCTGGTGACCAATCAGGGAGATTGGCACGCTGCTCCCTCGTGGATCGGTCTGGAGACTGATCCAGCGATGACTGATCGGTCTGGTGACCGATCAGGGAGCAGGTTGTTGCCTTGTTGCTTGGCTCCTGATCGGTCCGATGACCGATCAGGGAGCTGGTAACTTCCTCACTGCCTTGCTCCTGATCGGTCTAGTGACCGATCAGGGAGCGAACAGTGAGTTGAGTTCCCCCGCGGATCAGCTCCTGAACGGTCCGGTGACCGATCAAAGACTTAGGATATGATTTCCGGGATTACTGTTCATTGGACCTGATCGGTCTGAGTGACCGATCAGGCTTCACTCTGATCGGTCCGATGACTGATAAGTATCATTTTATTGATCATTTCATATGCTAAAATTTGTGTTTGACCCATATTTCACTTGCGTAATTGTGGATTTACCCTAGGTTCTAGGATTTATATTCTTTTTGGACCTAATTACAAATTTTTATATATTTGAGTTGTTTTGTCACTAAATTTTTGATCTACTTTTGTAGGCTTGGAAGGATCATGGACCTAGGTCATGTTGGGTCAAATGTTGAGTCAAAAGTGGACTGGATCAAGTGATCAAGCGTCGACCAATATGGACCGTCCGATGCAAAAACAGTTAGATCTAGGCCATCTGAGAACTTCTGATCAATCTGAGCTGTGATTAAGTCTAATCGAGCGATCAGATCAAGATCTGAAGGTTTCAGCCCAATCGGAGATTATCTAGCCGTTGGATCACGATCAGGGAGATCTAGACTATTCATTCAAAGATCAGCTTGATCTGAGCCATCCGTTGCAAATTTGGAAGATCCGAGCCACTGAGAGATAGATCTTGACCCTTGATCAACATCTGAGAGTTTTGGTTCAGATCGGATAAGGATCAACCGTTGGATGGAGTGGTGTTAATCTGAGCCATCCACTATTTAAACTACTTAAACTGTAATCAGCTCCCGATCTCTCTGTCGCGTCCTCGCCGAGCTTCAGCCACTGTCTTCGTTCTTTCCGAGTTTTTCATCGTTTTCCTTCAAGTTTTCTTTATCAGAGGCATGACCATCTCGATCACAACCTTGGAATACGATCTGGATCATTGGGAGAAGGTTTCCATTGCGATTCTAGCTCAGATTCTCACCGGGGCAGAGTGGATTGAGGGTTTCGTCCATTTTTGTGATCTGATCAACTAAATCGCGATCGCATCAATCGAAGTTGTCCGAAGGGTCTTCTGATGGTTTCTGATGAACACCAAATCTCCATAGCAATTCTACCTCGCGAGATCTAGGAGATCGGATTGGAATTCTCCAGCCGAGTGAAATCTGTGAGCATATCTGAAATTGAAGCTATTTTCCCAGTGATTTGCGAGTTGAAGGGGTTCTTGGCTTGCTCTTGTGTGACGGCAAGGAGGTCTTGAGATAGGGAATGATCGAGGCATAGTTTTTATGGCATTTCTTGTTTTCCTTAGCTGTAATTTCAGTTTCAGCAAAACAGTTGTAACGCCCGCCTTTTCCCCCCACCTTGTGGTGTGGCGAGAAAGGCGCCGTTACGCTCAACATACATGAACTTATAGAACATCTTAATGCAGCGGAATCATTTTTTTTTCTAAACATGCTTACATGGAATATCTATATATGCCTAAACTTGTCATTCATAAACTTACATGCATAGCATCATAACCTAACCGTTCCATAACTTATTCATCATCATCATAAGTAGCAAGTAACTTATCCGTAACATAGCATCATGAGTCTTAAGTCATTCACTAGACATAACCATTATAAACGTAGCATAAAATCTAAGGGAGGCATTCCCAAAACTCGACATGCAATATGTGTAAATAAGAGGAATCCTTCTTGCCAAGTCACCGCCACACACACACATGCTTTTGCCCCTCCTGCTGCTTCCCTTAGTAACCTCTTGCTTGATCTGCGGTACGAGGAAGATAAGACTATAAGCACACAGGCTTAGTAAGACCCTTTCCTACTCACTAAAATCATACGTCACATAAACATAAGCATATCAAGTATCTTGACATAATATAACTCTGAACATAAACATAAACATAGTCATGGCATAAGTCATAAGCATATGAACAGCTACATAGCATGATTCCTAACATAACCATAAATCTACAACATACTTAGCATAGCATAAATCTTGACATACATGAACATGAAACATAGCATGATATACTTCTTAACATACATGAGCATGAGACATACTTATACATGGCATAATTTCTCGGCATACAGGAACATGGAACGTAGCATGATATATAAGCATAAGCATAACATAAAACATAATTACCCTGGCGCGATGCATAGCATGGATGTATGTATGAGTCAAATGCATTTACTACATAAGGATGCTTAGCTTTAAAACCATACTTTTAAATACTTAGCATAAACATAACATCATTGGGGTTCCCGGCTTGTACCACATACATACATCATAAGCGCGCATCCCTAAGTAAATACGAGGTAGCTAGCCTCGACCTACTAGGGTAAGGACAGCATAGTCGGTAGTCCCAGAACCGGGGCGTTCTTAAGGTGCCCATCCCTGTTGCACAGCTTCGGTAGTGCCAGAACCGTGGACAGCTTCGGTAGTCCAGAACCGGGCCGTTCTTAAGGTGCCCATCCCTTGGACCCTTACTTCGGTCCGGTACAAGCCCCATTCATAAAATAAAATAACCATGCATGCTTCATCATTCATACTTGTCATTCATACTTATTTCATATCATCGTTATGCCTTTATCATTCATACTTATCATTCATACTTAAGGCATAACCATCATCTTCATTCATACTTATCATTCTTTATTCACAAAATAGGACATACATACATAATCATGTTTCTAGCCATAAACATTACCTTGGTTCCTAAAGCTTGCATAATCTTGATACATAAATAAACATGCACTTCAGACATGATACATTTCATCTAGCATACATAATCCTAGTATTCATCATAAAGCATGGATGATAAGCCACGTATAAATAGGACGTATACTACTAGGGTTCATGACATTCATTCTAAAACATGCACATACCTTCATAAACCATAAATCTATTATAATCATTTATCATCATACATGCATCATTCTAATTATCATAACATATTCCTATCTCAATTACATATAGTCATGGTATATGATCTAAATATTCATGGATGAAACATAACATAAAATCTAACATGCATAATCATGTGATATTACACATAAACAAAGATTTTTGTACATAAAGGTCCTTACCTCATGCTTTAACTATCTACTATTATCATGGTGACTTATAAACATGCATTCTTGAGATCTTAACCCAAACCAAACCCTAGGTTTGGGTCTTGACCGAAACCTTAAGGGGCCATGGGTCCTTAGAAAAATTTGCATAGTCATAGTCAACATCCAATCCCTTGCATATTATGTCATAGGAACCCATTGTGACCCTTGATTGGTTTTAACCCTAAGTCCTAGACCTTATTCATGCTTTGGCCGAAACCCTAGGGGAGTAATAGGCCCATGAAAAATTCATTTAAGTCACCATTTTCATTAATAACATATCATAGCAAAACATACTAATCGTGCTTGGAGGTTTGAAAGTTAAACCTAGCCCTATACTTGATGTGGCCGAAACCCTCAAGGGGTTTTAGGGTGCCAAAAACTTCCCTAAATCATAAGTTATGTCCTACATACTATCATAAAACTTTCAAGAGCACAAAAGAGAATTTACATCATCCCTAACCCCACAAAACATCCTTGGCCGAAACCCTAAGGGTCCTCTTCATGGTTTCCTCAACTTAAATCTTAAACAAAAATTCTAAATCTTGTTAAGCATCAAGGAACAATCATACCACAGGTGAGAAGGGTCTTACCTTGGGTTGTCCTTGGTTTTTAGACCTTAAAAGAGAAGGAAAAATGGAAATCCCTTTGATACTTGAACCCTTCTTGCCCTTGTAACCTTGGAAGAGAACCTAGATCTTCCAAAATAGAGCCCTTGGTGGAACTTTTCCTAAGGGGGAGAGCACCTTGAAGTTTCGGCTAGAGCATGGAGGAAGAAGAAATGAAGAGGAGAAGGGAAATTGTAACTTCCTAACCACCTTTATACCACATTAAAAGAGGCAAGTGAAGAGTCATGGTGTCTCTTCCCTTGATGACTCTTCATTTTTCCCAAGCTTTAACTAAGATCCACTTCATTCCCTCATAGCACTCCCTTGCTAGGTGAATTGGTTAGTGCATGCTTGGTTGTACAAGAGGTCCAAGGTTCAATCCTTGGTGCATGCACTAATTTCCTATTTTATTTTTATTTTATTTCCTACCATTTCGAAATTTCCTTAAAAATTTCCCCATAATTATGTTAATATTTCTTATTAAAATCCATTTATTTTTATATTAAATTCTACCTAAAATCCACTCATAATCATGGTACTAGGAAGCCCATATAAGGCCCATTCGTACTTAGTTTTCTCAATTTAAATGAGAAAACCATGGGTTTCTAGGCTAAGGTTCGTACTAATATTTCTAGATCCTTCGAAAAATTATCTAGACATGCTTAATATTTTAAAGAAAATATTAAGGAAATTTTCCGGGTCGTTACAACAGTTTCTGTTCTGTCTTTGTATCAGCTATTTCGTTTTCGTTTCTGAATTTTTCCAGCCTTAATTAGGTTCCATTTTGCATGTAATTAGCTAGGGATATTGTTCAGTGATTAATTTGAACTTAATTTCAGTTTAATTTCTGTTTTGTCTTTGCATATCAGATTTGTTGTAGCTGCGTATCAGCTCTGTTCCTGCCAATGTCAGTTCAATTCCGAATTTCTTTCAGTTTATTTTAAATTCAATTCATGTTTAGTTTTAATTCCTGAGATTGAAGACAACATTTAGCTAGCTAATGCATTCAATTTGAGTTTGATTAGCATTCAATTTCGTTCCTGAATTTCTGTTCAGCTGAGTTGTTGTGTATTAGAATTTCTGTTCTCTGCCCCTTGCGTATCAACACTGGTATTTGTAAGTTTAGCTGCAGTTTTGAGTTGTGTACTAGTGCATCTTTATCTTTTAAATCTCACCTGAGTATTGGTTGTAATTTCTGCAGTTGTTTTGTTAATTTTAGCACTTGGTTTCCCTTTCAATTTCTGCAGACATTCATTTCTGCACAATAGCTTAAGCTCTGAAGTTTTCATTTGAGTTTGTTTTTGCATCCTTTAGCTACCAAATTTTGTTCCTGCATTCAGATTGTTTCTGCATCCAGTTCCTCTAATTTCTTTTGCTTCATTTCAGTTGCTTTGCTTCATTGCTGCATTCAGTTTGCATTCTTTATCTGCTGAATTTCATTTCTGTATTCAGATTGCATCCTTGCATTCGAAATTGCTCAGTCTTTGCTTCATTGTTGCATTGTTCCATTTATCCAGGAGATCATGTCCCTAATAGCTTTGTTTTCCATACAGAAGATCAGCTAGCATTTCATAATTGTCAGTCCACAGTCGAAGTAATTTAGGATCATCTTTGGCACAATAGTTTTCTCATCTTGGTGTATCAAGTTATTAAATTCTGCAAGTTGTATCAAGGAATGCTAGGGAATCGATTGGTATCAAGTCATATACTGTTTTTAGTTTGCTAAGGTGTTTGAAATCAGTTAGTAGTGCATTCGGATTGTTTCTGAACCTTATCATCCATGTATGCAATTGTTGCTCTTAAAGTTTGTAGCTAGCATTTGATTCAAGTTAGTTGGCTTCCAAAAATTTCCATTACTATTTTTATTCACTTTCTGAGCATTTGGATTATAGTTAAATTCAGATTTGTTCTTCACATTCGGTTTGGTGCATTGGTAGATTGAGTTTCCCATTAGTTAACTTCATTAGTTGCATTTATCTTATTAGCTCATTTAGTTAAGTTTCCTTTCTTTCTATTGCATTTTCATTGCTAATTGAAACCAAAACCCCCAAGTTCAATTTGAAACCGAAAAATATCAACGACAATTAAACTCGAGCTCGAATAAAACAATTTTAACTAGCCCTAGGAAAAATACGACCTGTGGCCCCTTTACTACGTTTTCATTCTTTGATAGCAAAAAGGGTTTCCAGCTTTACAAATATCTAAATTTGAGACCCACTTTCGTGACAGCTCTTTTGGGTCCATAAGTGACCGATCAGGCTTGTGTTGCCGCGAGAGCTGAGAGTCCCACCAAAGCGGGAGATCGGTTTGGTGACCGACCCAAGAGTCCTGGATCGGTCCGGTGACCGATCACTTTAATTCAAATTGCATTGTCAGACGCTCTGATTGCGTCTGACCGTATCTGATCTTTTGTGCTTAACATCTGATGCTTGATTTTCTGATTGATACACTGCTCTAATGCTCTGATTAAGCTGCAGGTGACAGGGAAGGATTCAAACACTCAAGGAGAGTCAATGGAGGCCTTTCCTTGGAGTAGGTTTGTCCGTTTTCCATCTCAGGTTGCAACGGCCGGAGCTGCAAACTGGAGCTGCTGACTGGAGCTTGGCTGAGGGAAGCTTAGGGAGTCCAGGGAGAGCTCAGTGGTAGCTGGCGTTGGCAGGTGAACAGCTGGAGGCTGCAGGAGATGGCGTCACCTGTTGCTAAGTGGAGAAACAAAAGGGCACAAGAAAGCTTCGTGGAAGCAGAGTTTGCTAATTCAACTTCTGGCTAGTTCTTGCTGCGCGATTGTGTTCTCCACATCCTTGCTTGTGTGTTCTGTGATCCCATCATCTTGAGCAAGTAATTGTAATCAGTGAAGCGACCATCCCTTGCTTGAGCACTTGGAGGAAGGAACAAGAGGCTTTGAGTCCGACAGCGAGAAGACACGGGGAAAGAGTTCTTGCATGAGATCGTCGCTGGGTGGAGCTCGGGAAAAGCTTGCTGTGTTCTTGTCTTTGCTAAGTGCTAAGTAAGATCTTTCTTGTGTTTCATTGTGCTTAAAACTATATCCTTGATTGAAACGCTGTGGAGAGGTTTCTCCACCGAGAAAGAGGTTGCTTTCTATCCGGTGTTCATCGGGGCTTGATCTGCCGACGATCAAGGGATCACCCACCTTACGGGCACGCCAAGGAGTAGGGGCAAGTTATCCCCGAACATTGTAAACCCTCCTTGTTAGCGATCTTGCTAGTTGTGTTGGTTTTCTTTCGTTTTCTATTTTTCTGCATACTCTGTTTTTGCTACTTCCGCTGTGCTACTAACAAATCTGAGTGCAGAAATTCGATAAGTGTCAAAGTTCAAGTATTTGGCTATATTCACCCCCCCTCTCTAGCCATCCGGGTTCCAACAAGTGGTATCAGAGCTTGGGGCTCTATTTTTGCGGATTAACAACCGAGAGCTACATCCATGGCGTTGAGAGAAGGCTTTTCCACCACCCGACCTCCATTCTTCGATGGCGCAGATTTCCAATATTGGAGATCGAAGATGAAATATTACTTGAAGATGGACATCAACACTTGGTTCGCGGTGAAGGAGGGCTTCACCCATCTAAGGATGATGAAGGCAAAGAACTTGAGTCTTGGTGGTGGACGGCTGAACAAACTCGGAAGAGTGAAGCCGACGCGAAGGCGGTTGTCACCCTACAATGCGACATGAACAAAGACCAACTCATCAAGGTTGGTCCTTTCACAAGTGCAAAGGACTTGTGGAACAAGCTCATAGAACTCCACGAGGGCACCCAGATTCAAGAATCTCCAAGAGGGATTTGTTTCTTAACCAATTACAAAACCTCTCCATGAAGGAAAATGAATCGGTAAGTGAGTTACATAGCCGGTTCAAGGAAGTACTCAATGGGCTTTATTCGATTGATGAAAAGGTCGAGAATCGCGACCTTGTGAGGTATGTACTAAAAGCTTTTCCAAGGAATGCTTTGTGGTCATTCATGGTGGATGCCTACAAAGTATCCAAGAACTTATCAATTGTTAAGTTAGATGATTTGTTTTGTGAGATGGAATTGCATGAAATGGCTAACAAAGGCCCCAAGGAGAAGGGGATTGCCTTAGTTGCAGGGGACCGATCCAACAAGAAGAAGAAGGAGAAGAAGAAGGAGAAGGAAGTCTCTTCATCTTCATCCTCTTCCGAATCTGAGTCCGATTCTGAGGAAGATGGCAGCGGCTCCTCATCCTCCGAGATGGCGAATTTTGTGAGAAGGATGATGAGAAGGGGTCGACGGTTCAAGGGTAAAGGTAATCCTAGTGAAGCTAAACTTGATAAGACTAATGCTTCTTGCTATGAGTGTGGTAGGAAAGGGCATTTCAAGAGTGAATGCCCAAAGCTAAAGAAGAAGGAGGAGAAATCAAAGAAGAAGAAGAAGGCCTTGAAGGCCACTTGGGATGAATCCTCTTCAAGCTCATCCGATGAAGAGAAGGAGGAAAAGAGCACAAGGCATGTGACACTCATGGCATTGGGAGATCAAGAGAGCAGTGATGAATCTTCCAACACCTCAAACACAGCTTCATCATCTTCGGATGATGAATAGGTAACCTCTCCCGAACTAGAAAAATGATATAGAGCTATTGCATGTTTAACCAATATGTTAAAGAAGTCAAAGAATAAGGTTAAATCATTGCAATTAGAAATTGAACAATTGAAAGCATCTAGGGATGATAACATAGATGACTTGCATGTTGAAATGTTAGAGGATGAAATTAAATCATTGAAACTTGAGGTTGAACACTTGAAATCCTCTAAGGTTGAGGATGTAGATGATTTGCATGATGATTTGCTAGAAGAAGAAAACAAATCATTGAAGAGTGAAGTTGAGAAGCTCAAGAATATTCTTGAGAAGTTCTCAACTAGCTCTAAGACCCTAGACATGATCTTGAATGCCCAAAGGGCAGTTACAATAGGGCCGGTATTGGTTACCGACCCAAAGAACCTTCATTTGTGTCTCTTATGTCTAGGACTAATATGAGACAATCTAGGACACCGAAGGTTCAAAAGAAAGTTGTTAAGGTATGGGTGCCTAAGTCTTGTTTAGTAGGTGCTTTAGGTCCCAAGGTTTGGGTACCTAAATCTTCCATTTTTCGAATTGTGTAGGTTATGATTGAGGGGGAGCATCTATCAACTTGGTTCGTTGATAGTGGGTGCTCCAAACACATGACCGGGGATAGATCATTGTTCACCACACTTCACAAGAAAAGTAGAGGTAATGTTTCATTTGGTAACAATGGTAGTCTTAAGGTTATAGGCATAGGAGACATTCAAATATCCGAATGTCTTAGAATTTCAAATGTCCTTCTAGTCAAGGGGATGACATTTAATTTCCTAAGTGTCAGTCAATTGTGTGACACGGGTTACACAATTGATTTTCAACCAAGTCAATGTCTAGTTAGACAACATGACACCTTGGACACGGTACTAGTAGGAGCAAGAGTAGACAATATTTATCATGTTTCATTTAAAAGTGCTACTAATGTGTTTGCTAAGTGTCTCATGTCAAAAGAAGAAGAGTCCACCCTTTGGCATCGGAGACTTGCACATGTGAACATGAAGAACATCCGGAAGTTGGCCAACAAGGGATTAGTTCGTGGCTTACCAAGCATCAAGTATGAAAAAGACAAACTTTGTGATGGATGTCAAATGGGTAAGCAAACAAAATCTGCATATAAAGGTAAAAGCGTTGTAAGTACATCTACCGCTTTAGATTTACTTCACATGGATCTATTTGATTGTAGTACTATCATATCATTGAATGGAAGTAGATATTGCTTTGTTATCATTGATGATTTTACTAGATATACAAGGACTTATTTTCTGAAATTTAAGGACCAAACCTTAGATGTTTTCATTTCTTTTTGTAGAAGAGTTGAAAATGAAAAATCATCAACTATTAAGACAATTAGAAGTGATCATAGAGGTGAATTTCAAAATCAACGGTTTTTAGAATTTTGTCAAGATAGAGGTTATAGACATGAGTTCTCCACTCCTAGAACACCACAACAAAATGGTGTTGTAGAGAGGAAGAACCGTGTTTTACAAGAGGCTGCACGAAGCATGCTTAATGAGTACTCACTACCGAGTTACTTATGGGCCGAAGCTGTAAATACAGCTTGCTATGTGTAAAATCGAGTCCTCATCCATAGGTTTTTGGGTAAGACTCCCCATGAACTTTGGTTTGGGAAACCACCTACGGTTAAATACCTTAGGGTGTTTGGTTGTAAGGTGTTCATCCTAAACACCAAGGATCATCTTGGGAAGTTCACAACAATGGTTGATGAAGGGATACTAGTCGGGTACTCCCTCGTTAGCAAAGCCTATCGAGTCTACAATAAGAAATCTAGATTAGTTGAATAGTCTTCTGATGTTGTCTTTGAAGAAATTCCAAAAGTCAATGGTCAACCAGAAGATGGAGTTCAACTCGAACTTAGGAGACTAAGTTTGAATGAAACTCAAAATGTTGTTGATGGTGATGAGTCTGATGACGGGGAGCCTAGACAACCCATAGATCAGCTGGATCCTGAGGCTGAGCTTGTGTCTAGTGAACCCATTCAAGAAGCACCACCAACACCTAGGCAAACTAGATTAGCCTCTAGTCATCCCCAAGACCAAAGTGTTGGAGACATCCACCATGGGGTTAGAACTAGATCATTCTTCCGGAATGAGGCTAATGAAGTTGCCTTAATTTCCGAGATTGAACCTAGGAAAATTGATGAAGCATTAAATGATCCCGATTGGATCATTGCAATGCAAGATGAACTAGTCAATTCGAAAGAAGTCAAGTTTGTGACTTAGTCCCTAGACCTAGGAAGACCACCATTATTGGAACCAAATGGGTCTTCAAAAATAAATTGAACCATAAGGGAGAAATCATTAGAAACAAGGCATGCTTAGTAGCCAAGGGCTATAGTCAAGTTGAAGGTCTTGATTATGATGAGACCTATGCTCCCGTGGCACGATTAGAATCCATCCGATTGATGCTAGCATTTGCAGCACATCGTGGTTTCAAATTATATCAAATGGACGTCAAATCTGCTTTTCTAAATGGTTTAATTAGAGAAGAGGTCTATGTTGAACAACCACCGCGGTTTGAGAGTACCGAATTTCCAAACCATGTATTCAAACTCAAAAAGGCACTTTATAGCCTTAAACAAGCACCCCAAGCTTGGTATGAGCGGTTGTCGACATTCCTAATTGAGAAGGGCTTCGTTAGAGGCCAAATAGACCCTACACTATTTCTACGGAGAGATGGTGACAATATTTTTTAGCCCAAGTATATGTCGATGACATAATTTGTGGCTCAAATAACAAGGGCTATTTAAATGAGTTCATTGGACACATGGAAAGTGAATTTGAAATGAGTCTAGTGGGAGAGTTGACTTTCTTCCTTGGACTTGAAATCAAACAAACCCGAGATGGGATCCATGTGCACCAATCGAAATACACACAAGAAATGCTTCGAAAATTCAATATGAGTGATTCAAAAGAGGTAACCACTCCCATGGCCACAAACACAAGATTAGACAATGATGAGAGTGGTAAACCCGTTGATTTGACTCAATATCAAAGCATGATAGGTAGTCTGCTATACCTCACAGCTAGTCGACCTGATATTCTTTTCGCTGTGGGTATGTGCGCTAGGTATCAAGTCTGTGCCAAGGAATCTCATTTAATCGCTGTTAAGCGAATTTTGAGATATCTCAAAGGCACAATAGGAGTCGGTCTTTGGTACCCCCGTACCGAATCATTTGATCTAATTGGCTATACCGATTCCGACTACGCTGGATGTAAGTTGGATCGGAAAAGCACGAGTGGGGGTTGCCAATTTCTAGGATCATCTTTAGTTAGTTGGTCAAGTCGTCAGCAACATTGTGTTGCTCTCTCCACGACTGAGGCAGAATATATTGCTATGGGAGAGAGTGTATCACAATTGTTGTGGATGATTCACACTCTAGAGGACTATGGATTGAGTTACAAGAGTGTGCAAGTGTTGTGTGACAACATTAGCACAATTAACCTCACCAAGAATCCAGTCCATCATTCTAGGACCAAACATATTGAAGTGCGTCATCACTTCATTAGGGATCATGTTGCTAGGGGAGATATTGTACTCTCACATGTAGAGTCCAAGTCAAACTTCACTGACATTTTCACTAAACCACTCCTCGAAAATGAGTTTAGCTTCTTAAGAAGGGAGTTGGGAATGTGTCGTGCTTCATAAATTTTAAAATGCATCCAAAACCCTTCATGATAAGTTCTAATTGTTGAGATACAATGGGTAACTTTGGGGACATCTCACACAAACTATAAGGTTTACCAAAATGTTTTTGTTTGCTAGAAATGGGGTGAGATGTTAGGTTCAATTCAATTTCTCAAAATGTCATTGCATCCCTTGAGAAATTAAGTTGACGAGATAAAAATCACTTTGACGACCAAGTATGGGGAAAACCAATGCATACATATGTGTATTTGGCTCCATGATCATACTTGGACATTCCAATCAAGGAAACTTGATTGGAAACATGAATTTGGTACAAAACTTGATTGAATTTGCTTGGATGATTGTTGATTGAGTCTGACTCCACTTGGGTGGAGCAAAGTGATTGTTGAACCTCTAAGGACCTTTGATCCTTGTTTAGGGATCAATTTTAGTCATGAGATCATGTCCAAGTTCGATAAACTTCATCAGATCTCGTTGGAAAGATTCTGAAAATCTGAAACTGAATGTTTCAGATCGTATCAGGGAGTATCAGGAACCCTGATCGATCACCGGACCGATCAGGCGTAGGGCTGATCGGTCCCCAGACCGATCTGGCTCCTTTCGGTAGTGATCGGTCCACAGACCGATCAGAGGGGTCACAGAAACTTTGCGACATTTCTTCCACATTCTGGCCTAGCCTGGATCGGTCCCCAGACCGATCTGGCACACTATTGTGATCGGTCCATAGACCGATCAGGGGGCTTCCAAGATTTCATCTGACCCTACTGTTCGCTTCCTGATCGATCATCCGATCGATCAGGAGCCTGTCTAATCGGTCACCCGACCGATCAGGACCAGGCCAGTCCGATCAGGCTAGAGCCTGATCGATCTGGGCCTATCAGATCGAACGGTCATCCGTTCAGACGCATTAAAGTTTGGTTGGTGGACCGATCCACCAACCGATTAACTCCTCCAAAACCTCTCATTGCCGAACCCTAGCGCCGAAAACTCCCACTTGCGCCTCTTCAACCTATGCGAGAGACATTCTCATCTCTTTCTTCCTCTTGCGAGTAAGTGTTTGTGTGCGCGCGTGCGGTTCTTAACAGATTTCCTGCGAGGTTTCCTTGTCTTCTGCAAGTTTTCCTTCCTTGCTCACGGTGTTGCGCTCCTCTCTTGCGTCAAGGTCTTCTCTTGCGCAAGCTCATCTTCCAGACCCCGAGTTCTTCTGCATTACACCTAAATGGCACCTAAGTAAGCATGTTTCGTTAATTTCGTTTCGGATTAGTTGATAGATTATGTATTTGAGGCTAACTGTGTTTTGGTATTTGCTTGTTGTGTCGTGACCTCCTGTTTTGGCCGTGACCTATCTTGCCATGTCTTACCTTTGATCAAATGTCTTACCCTATGATTATCACTCTATGATCAAATCTTGTTTGCTTTTTGGTTAAATTCTTATCTTGATTGTGTCATGATGATGTTCACTGATTGGGTCTTACCTTGTCTTGATCAATTTGATCGAATCTTATTCTTGTGATTGGTGTTTACCTCTCTTGATCAAATCTTTAGAAAGTCATCAAAGGGTAAAGAACCTGCAGAGGGCAGCGCGAAGGGGAAAGCCCCTTCCTCATCTGCGCCCTCCAGAAGGCCTCAGCCTTCCTCAAGCTCTCGCTTTCCAAATGCAGCCTGCGAACAGGCTTTTCAATCACGAACTTTCAAGTTACTTCCCTGCCGATCCATTGACGTTCCATTTCTATCCGAGTATTGCCCTTCCATCATGGAGATAGTCACTTTTTACAACCTTGGCTTCCTCCTTACCCTTGAGAGGCCAATCAATCATGACCTTGTCTCCGAGTTTTACAACAACCTCCAGCCGGGTCCTTAAGGCGGCTTCGAGTTCACTACTCGAGTCGCCAAAAGGACTCTTGATTTTTCCTATGACATTCTAGCAGAGTTTCTGGCTGGTAGACGATCACCCAACCTGTATTCGATCTATCCCGAGCTTCCTGACCCCCTATTGGCCCCGTTCGCGGATGTTACTCCTGATGGCATCTATCAGTATTTCTTTGGTCATCCCCGCCCGACCGGTCTCGATGAGTTGGGTCCTGAGTTTCCTACCTTTGCAGCACTTCTTCTCTCTCCCACTAGTTACATCTTGTTCAAGATTATCACAAATTGTATCCTACCAATCACTTCCAAGCCCCTAACTGAAATCCCACCCTATTACTGCCTGATGCTCTACGGCATGCACCACCGTTTGGACTTCGATATCATGGAGAGTGTCACGCCCCGAGACTCTGGAGCCGCTGATCCAATAGAAAATCGGACAACACCTCCCCTGTCCGGCGGACAATTTACACAAACACACAGATACAAATAGCACAACCATGCAGTTAAATGGCCTCAGGCCTCAAATCCATGCAGAAACAACGGATATATAACTATAACCATCGTAAAACCAAAGTACGAACTCACCTGAGCTGCCAGGGGGCAGGAACAAAGCCAAAACCCCACGAAGTCCAACATAGGACTCAAAAGTATAATCCCATCGAATAAAATAGGAATACATGTCCAAACAGGGCAACGGAAGCAAAGTACATAATACAGGGTCCATAACCGTAAATCAACGTCAAATAAAATGAAGCTGAGCTCCTCTCGAGCTGGGGACTGGCGGCTAGGGCTCTCCTGGCAGACATCAACCTGAAAGTAAGGAAAATAACCAATGGTGTGAGTCCCAAGGAACTCTGCGGATACCCAGAATAGATATGCATAGAAAGTTATACTAACAATAAGAGTTATGCTAATACAGTCTCATATCAACAATAGGGAAAGACTAGTACTGAAAATAATGAGGTAGATACATACCAGAATCCATCTAACCTGAAAAAGAGGGTAATAAATACCAATGGAACACCAATAGACATATAATCTCAGATAACAAGTCTCCAGTATATGCATGTCAAACAAGTGCAGAAATCAAGTGCAGCAAACAATGCACGATGCAAAATATGCACATGGTGCAATGACATGTGTCACCCCTGACACCAGTCAGATCATCGTACACCTGTCATAGGTGACGTCTGAGAGGGTAGAGCTATGACAACTGTACGCACCCTGCTATCACTGCTCCTGAGTGACCGGGTGGACAAGATGCTGGTGGAGACTCCGCTCCTACCCCAAGCAATGGGGGAGTCTAGCTCTCATCTCCTCGTGGCTCAGTACGAAAAGGGATCCCTGGCTGCTACCACGCCCGGAACCACACTCCAAATAGTGGCCGAAAGGAGCAATACAAGGCAAATGCATACATCCTACGGTATCCACTAACCCATGAGTGGCCGTGTGCGCATATCGTGTACCGGAAGACGATAGACTCAACCACAAGGGAGTCGCTGATCGTCGGCATGCAACAATGCAAAGATGGTGTATGATAGGTACACATACCTCCCTCACCAAGTCCTCAGTATACTAAGTCTCAGTCTGAATCCTATAACAGTAAATATAGGTAACCTACAAGGTATACTAGCCGGAAACTACTGATCCCTCGATGTCAAATGCAAGAGATACATCCCGATATCTAAGCATACATATAGATATGACAATACTTGAGACTGTATGGAACTGTCAGCATAATAACTCAGGGATAAACAACAAGTATCCAGAACAAGCCTAGTAATCAAGGATAGCGTATAATCTTACTGCTATCTATAACAGTCTATGCATAACAACATGACAATATCAGAAAAGATAAGTCAAAAGGTACCCGCCTCCACGAGTAGAAGTCCGTATCAAAAGGGGAGAACCACCTGTCCAATATAATCCGCAACCGTAAAGCAAATCAAGTCCCTGTATCAGGGATAGATTTAATTAGCTATTACAAAAATAACAACTAGCTAATTAATCCCTAATCCGTTTTAGGGTTAACCTAATCCGTCCTTTTCCATTTAATTACCCTTGGTATTTAAGATTAGATTTACTTTAAAGGTAAACTCGAATTCAAGTTCCTTAAGCTTAGGTTGTTAGGTTTAAGTTTCAAATTAAACTTAACCCCTCCCAATTCCAAATTCTGGAGTAAATCCAATAATTAGTCATTTATTAACATGCCATTTTACCTCGATCTTGTTGTCTAATTGATCCCTAAATCAAAGCACTGTAGAGCTCAACTTAGTTGGAGTTCTTCCACCCAGTGAGTTCCGGTGGACCTGAAACCAACATGCCTGAAGTGAAACAGGGCAGGACTGATCAGAGAACCCACCTCAGCCAAAACCCTTACCTATTATCCCCAGCAACGTCCACAGCTCCAAGCAGGGGAAGAACAGCCGAAATCTGCTACACAATCCAACCCAAACTCCAATTCAAACTCCGAATCCAACAAACAAAACCAATTTATCAATCAAAGAGAGGCAGGACCCTGAGCTACACGATCAACCCATTTCTTACCTCAATTTGGTGCCTCGGTGGAATTCAAATCAGAGAAATAGATTTCCAGCCACTAAGGAAGATCCTAGCCTGCCCAGCCTTGGATCCCAGCCTGAATGCAGGGCTCGACTCCGCTAGAACACGCGAGGAGAGGAGGTGAAAGAATCGGTTACTTCCGCTGCGAGCTAGGGCTCCTCGGCGCCGGTGGACACTCTATAGAAGTCCAATCGAAAGAGAAGCGATGAAAAGTAGTCGCCGGCGACGGTGGTTGCTGCGACTAGGGCACGCGACGAGAGAGGGGAAAGAAATCGGGAGAGAGAGGTCGGGGCTCGTGTGGCTGTGGCTGTGGAGGAAACGAATGTGGCCAAAGCAGTGAGCCCTATCCGGCTCTTAAGGTGGCCTTTTTGCAGTTTAGTCCAGCAGTTTACACACAAATCGCAAGTCCACCCCTAGGGTTTAAGGTTATATACTCATTAGCCCCTTGTATCCATTTGTCCTATTACATTTTGGTCCCTACGTTTGTGTCCAAGGACTCGGAAGCCCCGGAACCTATCTGGTACTCCCCCGGAAATCACCGGGGCCTAGTCAAAAGTGTCGGATTTAACATCCTCCCCCACTAATAAAAATTTGGTCCCCAAATTTCGATATTCACTATAGTAAAACACTATCAAGAAGTGTGCTGATATAAATACTGAACCGTAACTAACCATACATACCTCAAGTGAATAGGTGAGGGTAGCGAGCTCGGATGACATCCTCAAGCTCCCAGGTAGCTTCCTTATCTGAGTGATGCTGCCATCCGACTTTAACCAGCCGGATTATCTTGTTCCGCAACTGACGCTCTCGGTGACCCAAAATCCGTACAGGAATCTCCTCGTAAGTCGCGTCAGGCTGAAGTGGAACCAAGACATCCGACAACACGTGGGAAGGGTCTGGTACATATCTCCTCAGCATCGATACGTGGAATACATCATGTACGCTGGTAATGGATGGTGGAAGAGCCAAACGATAAGCAACTGCTCCAACTCTCTCCAGAATCTGGAATGGACCGATGTAACGCGGAGCAAGCTTCCCTCGAAGACCGAATCGTTTCACCCCTTTCGTGGGTGAAACTCGCAGAAATACATGATCACCTACGGAGAACTCCAGAGGTCTCTGTCTCTGGTCGGCATAGCTCTTCTGACGATCCTGCGCCTCAGATATCCTGCGTCTGATGGTACGGACTAACTCTGCCTCGTGCTGAGCTCTCTGAGGTCCTAACAGCTGGGATTCCCCAACCTCCTCCCAGAGGGTGGGTGTCCGACAAAGCCTACCATACAACGCCTCATATGGTGCCATCTGTATAACTGCATGGTAGCTGTTGTTGTATGCAAACTCAACCAGGTGTAGATGATCCTCCCAACTGCCTCCAAAATCCATAACACAGGCTTGCAGTAAGTCCTCCAAGGTCTGGATGGTACGCTCTGACTGACCATCGGTCTGCGGATGGAAGGCAGTACTAAATCTGAGCTCGGTACCCATGGCCTTCTACAGACTCTGCCAGAAGCGTGATGTGAAACGCGGATCTCGGTCTGATATAATACTCATCGGAACACCATGCAACCGAACAATCTCTCTACAGTATAACTCTGCTAGTCTGTCCAAGGAGTCTGTCCTCCGAATGGCCAAAAAGTGTGCGGATTTGGTTAATCGATCAACGATCACCCAAATCACATCGTGTCCTCGCTAAGTCCTCGGTAATCCCACCACGAAATCCATAGTAATGTGTTCCCACTTCCACTCGGGAATGGGAATACTCTGAAGTAGCCCAGCAGGTCTCTGGTGCTCTGCCTTAACCTGCTGGCATACTAGGCATCGGGCTACGAAGTCGGCGATATCCCGCTTCATTCCGTTCCACCAGTAGGAACGTCTCAGATCCCGATACATGCGGGTGGCACCCGGATGGATAGCAAATCGGGAGCGATGAGCCTCCTGAAGTAACTCCTCTCGGACCGGATGTGACTCGGGTACACATAGTCTCCCGCGAAAATACATGACATCCGCATCGTCTCATGTAAAATCAGACTGCTTCTCTATGGCTGCTCGACTGCCGAGGAACTACAGATGCTGATCGCTCGCCTGAGCCTCTCTGATCCTCGTCCGGATCGACGACTGAGCAACCATGGTCACAAGAATACCCTGCTCAGTCCGTCTCTGCTCCTCTAAGCCCAACTCTGAGAAACCCTGAACTAGCTCGGTAACTGATGCCCGGAGGCAGGCCAAAGTCCCTCTGGACTTCCTGCTCAATGCGTCTGCCACAACATTAGCTTTCCCTGGATGGTAGCTAATGGTGCAATCATAATCCTTAAGGAACTCCAACCATCTCCTCTGTCGGAGATTGAGTTCCTTCTGTGTAAATAGGTATTTGAGACTCTTATGATCAGTGAAAATCTCAAAAGTAATACCGTACAGGTGGTGCCTCCAAATCCGTAAAGCAAAGATGATGGCGGCCAACTCCAAATCATGAACCGGATAGTTCTTCTCATGCTCCTTCAGCTGTCGAGAAGCATAAGATACTACCCGTTCGTGCTGCATCAAAACTGCGCCTAACCCCTGATGAGATGCATCGGTATACAGCACAAATCCATCCTCTCCCGAGGGTAATACAAGAACGGGTGTTGTCACCAATCGCCGCTTCAGCTCCTGAAAGCTGGTCTCGCAAGCCTCTGTCTAAATGAACTTCACGCCTTTCCTGGTAAGGTGTGTCAACGGCATAGCTATGCTCGAGAAGCCCTCAACAAATCGTCGGTAGTAGCCGGCTAGTCCCAAGAAACTGCGAACCTCTGAACTGACTTCGGCTGCTCCCAACTGGTGACAGCCTCGACCTTCTGGAGGTCTACTGAGATGCCACTGCTAGATACCACGTGTCCCAGAAAACCTACTGATGACAACCAAAAGGCACATTTGCTGAACTTCGCATACAGACGCTCTCGTCTGAGAGTCTCCAATACGATGCGAAGATGCTGTGCATGCTCCTCCTCGGAATGAGAGTAGACTAAGATGTCATCAATGAATACTATGACGAACTGATCCAGATACTCCAGAAATACGCGGTTCATCAAGTCCTTGAATACCGCTGGAGCATTGGTAAGCCCAAATGACATTACCAAAAACTCGTAGTGTCCATATCTGGTGCGGAACGCTGTATTCTGAACATCTGACTCTCTGACCCTCAACTGATGATATCCAGATCACAGATCAATCCTGGAATACACAGATGTGCCCCTGAGCTGATCAAACAAATCCTCAATCCGTGGCAGGGGGTACTTGTTCTTGATGGTCACTGCATTCAACTGTCTGTAGTTGATGCACAACCTCAAAGAACCGTCTTTCTTCTTCACGAAGAGAACTGGGGAACCCCATGGTGAGACACTAGGTCTGATGAATCACCTGTCCAATAACTCCTGGAGCTGGACCTTCAGCTCGTCCAACTTTCTCGGTGCCATACGATATGGAGCTTTTGATGCTGGCGAAGTCCCCGGTATCAACTCAATAGTGAACTCCACTTGCCTCCTGGGAGGCAAACCCGGTAGCTCCTCTGGAAATACGTCCTGATATTCTCGGACCACTGGAACGTCCGAGAGCGGAGGGCTACTGCTGTCGTCGGTGCTAATAAATGACAGTAAGAAACCCTGACAATCGTGAGATAGCAATCTCTGTGCCTGAAGCGCAGAAATAACTGATAAGCCCTCATCCCTGATGCCAGTGAAATCCCACGAGGGTTGGTCCAAAGGCCGAAAAGTGACCACCCTCGTCTGACAATCGACTGTGGCATGATAAGCGGTAAGAACATCCATACCAAGAATAATATCGAAGTCCACCATCTCCAGAACTAACAAATTAACCGTGAGGGTAATATTACCAAAATCTAATGGGCATGCTCTGACCTCCTGTGTGATACTCAAGATCTCTCCTGAGGGTAAGGATACAGATAACTGCTGTAATCTAGCGGTAGCCAATCTACCAATCCTACTCATGAATATCTGCGATATGAAAGAGTAAGAACTACCAGTATCAACTAATAGCTCAGCAGGAAAGGCATAAAGAGAAATAGTATCGCGAAATACCGATCCGTCGGCCCGCTGGGCCTCCTCTCGAGTGACAGCATAAATCCGTCCAATCTCAGGCGGTGGTGGTGGCACTACTGAGTACTGCTGAGGTGGGAACTGCAACTGAGACTGAGGCTGCTGAACTGACCCTCCTACCGGGTACTGAGGCTGCTGCATCACAGACTGATAAGCTGGATAAGTTTGCTATAGAGGTCCTGAAGCTGGGCTCTGAGATAAGGCTGGGGTGTAACTAGACTCATGTCCTGGCATAAAGTATGCAAGTGCTGGTGGGGCAGCATGCGGCTGGCGGAATGAAGGCTGAGTCCTCCGTCCGTCTCTATGAGCTCCCGACTATCCCGAATGTCCAGTCTGGCTAGTGGCTCCCATCCTCTCATTCTGTGCCTTCAAGGCACAGTCCCGGCTCAAGTGTCCTAGTAGTCTGCAGTAGTAGCATACGGCCTGCTCCAGGTGACAATCTGCTACAATGTGCTCTCAGGATCCGCAACGGGTACAGTAAGATGTCGGTGCAGTCTTCTTCTGGTCCTGCTGAGAAGACTGGAAGGATCCGTTGGAAGAACGTCTCGACTTCTGGGGCTTAGAGGATGCCCCAGAAGTGCTAGAAGCTGCCTGAGTGTGGCTGCCGCGCTTTTGTCCAGTAGTCTGCGGCTGCTGCGTCTGAGTTGAGTCCGTCGCAGTCTGCTTCCCCTTCTTCTTACCCCCAAACAATCTGTGCTGAGTCATCTCAATAATGAGCGCTCGCTCTAATGCCTCTCGATAGGAGGTCGGGACAAATCCTGACATACGAGTATGAATGTATGCCGCAAGACCCTGATGAAACTGAGTCATCCTCTCCATGTCGTCAGCAACCATATAAGGGCAATACTCTGATAGGCGGTTAAACTCCACCTCATACTCTAGTATTGATAGGTCTCCCTGCTTGTGAACCATGAACTCCTGTCGCCTAGCCATGCGGAACGCTGCTGGAAGGTACCTCGCCTCAAATGCCTCCCGGAATGTGTCCCAGGTGACGTACTCCTCGCCAATGACGGTCTGCTGCGTAGTCCACCAGGCATACGCCTAATCTCGCAGATGATAAATGGCCAACTCAGCCTTCTCCCATTCCGAACACGTCAGATAACGAAAAGTACTCTCAAGTGTCCTGATCCACTCTCGGGCCGCAGCTGGATCCGGTCCTCCCTGGAATAAAGTGAATCGGCCCTTTACGGACGCCGCCAACATCGGAATCCAGCCTCGATCCCTAACTCCATCAGTAAGAGCAAACACCGCAGGGGGCACGGTGGAACATCCCGGTGCAGGAATCATAGAAGGAGCAGTAGGCATGATCGAGGTGGACACCACAGGTGATACCATAGGTACAGTAGGAAATCCGGGGGCAACAAATGCCGGTGGAACTGAAGGGAGCACCGAGGCCTGCATCGTAGTCTGAGTAGGGGGATACGCTGCAGCAGTCATAGTCGGGGGTGCAGTAGCATACGATGGTGCCGGTACTGCTGATGGCGTAGTTTGATAATACAGACCCGGTGCTGCTGGTGGAACTGCAGAATATATCGGAGCAAGTACAGGCGTCTCCGATGGAATAGTGGGGATAACTGGGGTAGGTACCACCGAGGTAACTGCGGGATGCGTCGGAATAGGTGTCTCTGATGGAACTGCAGGGAACATCGGTGCAGATCCTACCGGTACTGAATGTGTCGGCAGTGGTACGGCCGCTAACACAGTGAATACTATCGGCGTAAACACAGCAGGAGGGGCAGTAGTGTAACGCCCCAAAATTTCCATTTTTAGTTCTTAAAGTCCTTAGAATTATTTAAAAATGGTTTAGAAATATTCTAGATATTTTTAGGGATTTTTAGAATATTTTTATGGAATTTTCCGAGTCCGTTTAGTATATAAAAAAAAGAAAAACGTTTAAGGGCAGCCGAGGGTTCGAACCCGCGACCAGCAGGAGACCAGGCGAGAGCGCGACCAGCCGGGCTAGGGTATCAAGCACAGCAAAGGAAGGAGAGAAATATATTTAAGGTGTAGTTAGGTTAATCCGCCCCATAAGTATAAATAGGTAATTAAAGAGAGAAGTTTTATTTCTCTCCTCTCCAAACCCTCACGCCGACCTCTCCTCTCTTGGGCGAAACAACACCAAGCTCCAGGGGGCCGGCCAAGGCTCTCCTCCAAGAGATATTCCTATATTCGGGATCCCCGCGAGGAGAGGAACGCGTAGGCGCGAAGAATTCTCCGAGATCTCAAGTTTGTCCCGAGCCCTAGACGTCAATCTTGGTTGTAAGTCCAAGATATCAATGTAAGTACTGCTCACCTGCAGTAAGAGGCGGTTTTTCCGCAAGAATTTCCCTTAAAAGTTTTTAAAAGAGATATTTACTTCTTGTTAAGATTTTTGCATGTGATCTTAGTTCATTATATGCTTATATATTTTATTGAGTGCCCTATATGAGGTTAGGGTCCATGAAAAGCTATGAGAAAAGAAAAGAGAAGATAAAGATAAGAAAAGAAAAGGCCAAGGCCTTAAGAAATTCCCAAAAGTCAAGACTTAGGGATTTTAGCACGCAAGGTGCTCAAGAAAATGCCAAGGCATTTACAGATAAGAAAAGAAAAGGCCAAGGCCTTAAGAAATCCCCAAAAGTCAAGACTTAGGGATTTTAGCACGCAAGGTGCTCGAGAAAATGCCAAGGCATTTACAGATAAGAAAGAAAAGAAAGAAAAGCAATTTTATTTTCTAAGGCCAGTACCCGGCGTCCAAGGGCGTCGTTAAAGAAATCCAGGTGTCCAATTCCAAGGTCTTGGCCCTGGTAGACCAAGGTCTGCTCTATTAGGATTGGTGGCTCGCTACCCCAACCTTTTAGGGAACGCGCATGAGATGGTACTTACGTCTTCAGTGGATCCAAGTGATTATTATTTTCAAGTATATGCTTTAGCAAAGTTTTCTAAAGTTTAAGAAAGTTTTCAAAGAGTTAAAGAAAGACTTTAAGTTAAAGAATTGCTAAAGTTTTAAGTTAAGCCAAGAAAAGTGAGTTGAGATTTATTAATGCTTGAGTATGCATGTTTTGAGTTACACATGTTCTTAGTTTTCTTTCAAGCATATAAGTATCTCATGTGATTTCATATTGTTCAAGAAGCATGTTTGCACATTTCGAGATTTTGTGAGCTAGATAGTACTTACTAAGCTTTTTGCTTACTAGTTGCATTTCCTCTTACTGCAGATAAAGGTAAAGGCAAGCAATTCTGAAGGAAGGCGACGAGGCGGTGCTGAGTAAAGTGTGTGTGGTGGCTGATTTTGGAGAGATCCTTGAGACGAGACAATTTAGTTATTTGAATTACAATGTTTTAGTTTATTCAAATTTCAAGTTCTTGCTTTATGGAGTTTAGCGAACATTTAAGTTTTGGATAGTTTTACATGCTCAATTTCTTAGAGTAAAGATTCCATGTCATTTCATTTAGCATACGTATCCTTATGATTGCATTGGATGAGTAGAAGTGTGAGTAGTTGGAAATATTGATACTTTGTTAGAGAAATAGATGCATGTGCCAAGATAGTATTAATTTCTCTTTGAATCAAGTTTTTATTGCTTAAATATGTTTAGAAAATTTGCATTCACATTTCATAATGCTTTAGCAAGGTTATAGAACATGTATTTGGTGTTATGAATGCACAGGAGTCAAGATTGGTACAAACTCTATTGTTAAAGTTCATATAAACTTGAATAGCTTATTTTCTTCCGCAAAAGTCCTAATTTCAAGTTTATGGATTCATTTTGATTGGCTAAAGTGTTTAGAAAACTGGCATAGAGTATAGAAATGGTGTCATGATTCTATATGGCTCGAAAGTATAGGTTTGGTGGAGTTTTGAAGCAAGTGCCGAAACCTGAAAATTCAGATTTCAGGCCTATCAGTTGACTGATACAGTATCAGTCGACTGATACCCGAAAGCTGAGTTGGGCGAGGCAGGTTTCAATAAGTATCATTTTATGAGTTTTTGAGAAAGAAAGTGTGACATGGTATCATGCATGACTACTTAAGTTAGAATATCATTCCTAGATGAATTTAAAAGAAAAAAAAAGATTTCCGCATTTTTAGTCGTGCATTAGAGTCGAGAAGTAGACAAAAGTAACGATCCATCTAAGGCAGGAGAAGGCGGGTCGCTACAAGTAGTGACTGCTGATGGGAAAGGAGTAGGGACTCTCTGAGTCGGGGAACCTTGACCCCCCTGGATGTCCTGCGGAGTCTGACCTCGACTATCAGGCTCTCTATCAGTGGTTCTCTCAGATGGCTCTATAGCCGGAGGCTCTATAGTCCTCTTACATGGCCGTCCCCGACCACATCTCGGTGCAGGAATATGAGCATCTCGCGTCATACCTGTTAAATTATTAACGAGTATTATAACCAAAACCAAGAGGCTAACCTTAAATTACCTATTTGCTGCTTGGAGAAGTCCTGTCGCTGCCAAGTCCCAAGTTGTCGTCGCATCGCAACCACGGCCTTAAAGATCCGTAATGTACTCAGATGAATAACATCAGACCCGAGCTCCGACACCTACCAGTTCAGTGTCAGATTTAAATTTCGAGAAAGTCACGAATCGATGGTATCCCGCATCCTAGGCTTGATACCAAAAATAAGATGGTATCAGATTTCCGTAAAACTCGAATCCGAAAAATAAGGATCGCAAAACTTAGGCTCTGATACCAAAAATAAATTGTCACGCCCTGAGACCCTGGAGCCGCTGATCCAATAGAAAATCGGACAACACCTCCCCTGTCCGACGGATAATTTACACAAACACACAGATACAAATAGCACAACCACGCAGTTAAATGGCCTCAGGCCTCAAATCCATGCAGAAACAACAGATATATAACTATAACCATCGTAAAACCAAAGTACGAACTCACCTGAGCGGCCAGGGGGCAGAAACAAAGCCAAAACCCCACGAAGTCCAACATAGGACTCAAAAGTACAATCCCATCGAATAAAACAGGAATACATGTCCAAAACAGGGCAACGGAAGCAAAGTACATAATACAGGGTCCATAACCGTAAATCAACGTAAAATAAAACGAAGCCGAGCTCCTCTCGAGCTGGGGACTGGCGGCTAGGGCTCTCCTGGCAGACATCAACATGAAAGTAAGGAAAATAACCAACGGTGTGAGTCCCAAGGAACTCTGCGGATACCCAGAATAGATGTAAATAGAAAGTTATACTAACAATAAGAGTTCCACTAATACAATCTCATATCAACAATAGGGAAAGACTTGTACTGAAAATACTAAGGTAGATACTGTTGGATCGAGAGAACCGATAGAGGGGGGGGGGTGAATATCGGAAAACGTTCGGATTTAGGGAAAGAGCAATTGCACAGCGGAAGATAAAAGCAAATACGCGAACACAGTACTTTTTTACTTGGTTCGGAGCCTAGGTCGACTCCTACTCCAAGGCCCATGATCGTTGATCGTTTACTTTGGGCAATTCTATATGAGGCGCAAAATCAGTTTACAAATATTGATTTACAAATATTGCACAGAAAACTTTAATAATTAAAAAGGCTCTTCTTTTACCGACGTTTGATTGTAGGTTGACTTTTTCAGAGCAGCGAGACGTCGTCGGCTCGAGTTGGGAGGTTTCCGGAGCGAGGCACGAGAGCAGAAGAGCGTAGAAGCGTTGATTCGAAGTGATGCCTGAAGCTTGGGGTCGAGGGCCCTTTATATAGGGCCTGGGGGCACCCGGGACGTCGGGGGCGCACCCCCC
Organism: Boesenbergia rotunda; assembly: GCA_024364735.1. Taxonomy (NCBI): domain Eukaryota; kingdom Viridiplantae; phylum Streptophyta; class Magnoliopsida; order Zingiberales; family Zingiberaceae; genus Boesenbergia; species Boesenbergia rotunda. The sequence goes on along the minus strand of JAGFNQ010000251.1, from coordinate 794,612 downwards.
CACGTGTCACACGATCCGCCTCGGTCTCGGTCAGCTTCTATCCCTTCAAATTCGGGATCAAACCTTGACCGGGGCGCCCGGAGCGCTGGGGGCGCCTGGGTTGACCGGGTCAAAACTTTATCCCTTGGCTTCGCTTGGTTGAGCTTCGATGCTTTGCTGTTGGGGGCGTCCGGGACAGCGGGGGCGCCCGGGAGCACGGGGGCGCCCGGGAGTTGCACTGTCGAAGCTGCTTTGCTTTTCTTGTGTTTTGTGTTCACCATGGGGGCGCCCGGGACACTCCGGGCGCCCTGGTCAGCTGTTGCCTCATTCCTTTGAGGCTCTCTGAGCTGCAGACACTCGTTCCTTCGGTCCTACATCCAGGGTTAGTCCAAAACACAATAAAATAATAAAATATTAGTTTATACAGCCTTAGCTGTCTTGGTTCTGACTTTGGGTCTCCGAAATAGAACCCTAGGTCGAACCAACGCCTACTGTTCCCTCGACGGGGAACGCGTCCTCACCTACTCCTCTCGGGAGAATGTACCTGATGCCAACCGCTCCTTTGGTTGGACTTTTGCCTGGCGGTCCTTTGCCTGGTCTTGGGTTCTGAGCTGTCCTTCGCCCGTTGCCTAGCAGTTCTTCGCTAGGGCTTTTACCCTGGCATTCCTTTGCCAGTGCCTAGCAGTCCTTCGCTAGGGCTTTTACCCTAGCATTCCTTCGCTAGTGCCTAGCAGTCCTTCGCTAGGGCTTTTACCCTGACATTCCTTCGCCAGTGCCTAGTATTCCTTCACTAGGGCTTTTTGCTCTGGCATTCCTTCGCCAGTGCCTAGTATTCCTTCACTAGGGCTTTTTGCTTTGGCATTCCTTCGCCAGTGCCTAGCAGTCCTTTGCTAGGACTTTTTAGCCTGCACACTAGAGTAACTTGTTAGACAACAAGTAAGACTTAACTTTTGAACCCTGTTGCCATTATCAAAATACAGGTTTGACTGTGGTGCTTTCTGCACCAACAATCTCCCCCTTTTTGATTTATGGCAACCCTAGTTCAAAAAGTTAAGTTTAATCAAAGCATGTAAAAACACTAAGTTTTGTTCCCTCCCCCTGGAAGGATTCTCCCCCTAGATTTTTCAAAAATTCGTGGGGTTCTAAGTTTAAGGGAAAATTTTTACTTAGAATATTTTTTTTCACAGAAAGCTTCTGTATTTTCAAAGATGATTTTTGCACTTTTGAGAACTTAAGTGTAGGTACTTGGAAATCTTTAAACAACTTAAGGTTTTAAAAGTACATAGAAGAGTTTTTGAAAGCATGAGTTTAGAGTACTTTGAAAAAGAATTTTGAAGTCTTAAGTTTTTAAAGTACTCAAAAGGTTTTTGAAAGTTTTAACATAAGTACCAAAAAAAACTTAAATTTTTGAAGAGCTTAAGTACTTGAAATGTTTTGAGTACTTAGAAAATTTTTGTAATTCGAAAAGCTTAAGTACTTAGATACTTTTTTTAAAATTTCAAAAAGCTTAAGTACTTAGATAATTTTGAAAGGCTTAAGTACTTAGAAACGTTTTGAAAAATCTTAAGTATTTAATAAGGTTTTCAAAAAGCTTAAGTATTAAGTTTTGAAAAACTTAAGTATAAAGCTTTGAAAAAACTTAAGCTCTCTCCTTTCCTATCTTGGTATCAGAGCCTTAAATGAAGTTTTGAAAAAGTATAAGTACTTAATAAAGTTTTGGAGATGCATGAGTGTTTTGAAAAACTTAGTACTTTTTGAATAAAGGATAGAGTTAAAAAAAATTTGAGTTTTAAAAAAAATTTTAAACTCTCTCCTTTCTGTCTCTCCCCCTTTGCCATATATCAAAAAAACAGATAAATATAGCAGAAATTAAATTTCAGAACGGAAATAAATTTTATAAAGAAAAATATTTGCATGACTTTGCTGTACTGAACCAGGACTTAGACCAAATCAGTTGATTTTTTTTTTCTTGTAGGGACCTGTCTAACCCACTTAGGTACTCACTAACTGTTATAAGCAGTAGTTTTCGCTAGGGTTAGTCAAGTTAAGTGTTTCTGTTCAAGTTAGATTTTCTAAACTTGACACTTAACTTGATTGCTGTATAAGTTGTATTTAGTGCCCCAATTACTGCAGATGCACTGACTTAAAGCATCTTGAATTAAGGCAAAGACCTAAGCATCTCAACCCTTTCTAGGTTATCAATCAAAAGTACCCTAAGGTGCTTGTGAGATGCTGGCTTCTAAATCTATAGGTGCATGCAGTTCTAGGGTTAGGGCCTAGGCTAAGTCCATTTGCGAAAAAGCCTTAGTTTTGAAAGGGGGTAGTTTTGAAGTAAAACTAAGTTGGAAAAGATTTTAAAAACTGATTTTAAAAAAACAACAGTTTTTCAAAATTCTTTTTAGAAACTGATTTTTAAATTAAAGTAAAGCAAAAAAACAAGAGTAGAGTTAATCTATTCTACAGAGCACAATCCTAACTGCCGAATAGAAGAGAAACAAGTACTCATAAGCTAGTCAACATGGCACAGTCAAACATAGAGTAGTCAACACAGTCATACAGTCAAACATAAGTCAACCCTACTGAGTAGGGGCAGTCAGATAGTTACTGGTACAATGCTAGGCAAAACTAAGATGATGGACCGGGATGATCAGATGGGCCAGGCTACCACGAATCGAATCGTGCCATCATTTCAATATATCGTGCATCTGCCACTTCTCGATCGGCTCTACGAGCATCCATCTGCTCGATGTGATAGGCTTCGACCTCCTCTCGGAGACTCTGAACCTGTGTCTCTAAATGTGTCACTCTCTCGTAGAGTGTCGGTGGAGCGGGCTAGTCTATGTGTGCTCGGGCTGCTGCAGCTATGTCTCCAACGTCGACCTCAATCTCCTCATCTGAGTCGATCGGGGCCCCGGCCTGCTGTTGTCTCCAACTCAGAACCCCGGTGGCCGATACCTCTAGACCCGCTAACGAGAAGTTCCTAAATCATATTTCATCAAAGTCAGTCATAGCGGTGATTTCACCCACGGTAATGTCACGATCGTGATGATGAAGAAGGGAGGTGATGATGTGACAGAATGGAGTGCGCACTCGTCCCTGGGTCGTGACACTGGACGCATGCAGAATAGTATGAAACATGTGTAGTCCAATGTCAATGTCAAGGTGATGGACTAGGGCATATAAAAGAAAAGCATGAAAGGGTCGCATGGTCCCGAGATCTCTAGTGGAGAGTGGCAAGATACAGTGGACCAGGACTCTGTATAGGGCATAGTCCTGTGCCTGAAGGTCAACGGCTTGGAATCATTTATTTGCGGGGAGTCTAGCTTCCCTATAGAAGAAGGCGTGGATAGTGTCTAAGGTAATGTGAGAATAGGGAGGGTCAAATGGAGGATTCCTAGGTGGATAGCAGCAAAATGTGGGCTGGGAGGCTCATAGTCCAAGGAATCGATTCAACAAAGTAGGGGTGATAGATAGAGGTATCCCTTGGACAGTAGTGTGAAACATGAGATTATCTTGTCGAATTATGTTATTGTAGAATTCTGCACATAAGGATTTATTAATGGTATGAGTGCAGAAGACAAGATTATCTAACTGATAGACGTTTATAATATTCATGGCTACGGGGCATGATTGAGTAAAGAAATGTCTATTAAGATAGCTTGTCTTAATAGGCTTGTAAATGGTTTGAGCAAACTTATTACATAATTCTAGGGTAGGGAACCTAGGGTCAGGACTTGGTTCGGCACCGGGGTTGGCCGAGTTTGGTCGACATCGTCTAAGAGAAGGAATTGAAAAGAAGCATAAAGGTATTGCATTTAATAAAATTAAAAATTAATTTAAATGCAATAAAAATTATACCGGGCAGCTCGGGGAGGCATGGTTGAGGACGAGAGCTTGCAAGGTCTCTTGATCTTCTTGTAAGGAAGGAAGGGAGGAAGGAAATTGGTTTTGGTGTGGGAAGAGAAGGGGAATTCGGGTTCCTTTTATAGGCCTTTCAAGGGGGGCGCCCGGGAGCTCCCGGGCGCCCGAGTCAATGGTCTCTGTCTTTGGCAGAGACTGCAGCTGGATGGGGGCGCCCAGAGTGCTCTGGGCGCACGGGTCAGGGCGTGTTTGCAGCTTTTGCTGCAGTGACTGTGATGGGGGCGCCCGCGTGGTTCCGGGCGCCCGGGACTGTATAAGAAAGGACAAGTTTTATGTCTTGTCATCGTTTGACCATGGTTTAACCGGTTTGACCATGGTATGAATTGCTTTGACTGCTTTGACTTGTGGTTTGACCATGTTGACCATGGTTTGACCATGGTTTGACCATGGTTTGACTATGATCTGAACTACAGGATTAACTCATGATAGAGGTATTAAAGAATTTACAATTAAGTCTTAGTCCTACTGTCTCACCCAATCTAGGATTTTCAATCACGTTAGCCTTATAGGTTTCGTGAGACTGGTTTTGGTAGATAGAATTGAGAAACATGATTTATTTTGAAAACTTAATTTTGAAAACAATTAAATTTTGAAAGCTTAATTTTGAAAATAATTAATTTGAAGGAAATGTTTGAATCTATACTTATTGAAAATTGTGTTAGATTTGAATTTGACAAAAAGTAATTTGAATTTGAAATTCAAAAATTGGCTTCCAGGTCTTGGCGAGGCACTAGGCCTTCTTTGGCCGTAGCCTTATTAGATCATCAACCCTTTCCTTGACAAAGCCGTTTAATGAAATTTCATTTTCAAAATTAATCTTTGAAAAATTTCTGGTCTAACTAGTTTGAGTTTTGGATCGGTAGCTTCGGCTAGTTTCACCAGTCTAAAGAGGCCAAGTAAACTTGATCTTATTAGAATTGGTTTCCCTAACGTACTATCATCTCACCTCCACCCAATACTATGTTGTCAAATTTCAGTTAAGTTTGTTCAGTCCTTAAGCTAATCATTCCTAACTCTAAGCATGGTAAATTGTAGAATTTTAACTAAACAATCAAACATGCAATTTGCAATCAAGAATTAAATTTTATCTAACAATGAATATAGTTTTCAGTTTGGCTCCCCCTGGACTAAAGCCACGGTAATGGTTGGGCAAGATGTGAATCTTGTCCTTGGGAATCCAATACTGATTTGATCCAGTTGGTTTGTTCAGGTACAGTTTAGGTACCCATGCCTGAACTTTACCTCTGGACTGATTCAGTACAGCAAAATAAGATCTTTGTCGGGATTTGGTTCTATAACCAAGTCCGGATCGATTTAGAACTGATTTCTATTTTCCAAGAATCATGTCAAGATTCTTGGAACCAGATGTAAATCGTTCTAAAACTGATCTAAGATCCTTAACCTGAGTTTTCAGGGAGGTGTTCTCCTTCTCAAGTTTTTCAACTTGAGTAGGAGTTCCTTCTTGAATCTTCTCGGTTAAGGGTTTAGATTCAGCTCCCTCTTTCAGGAGTTTTACTTCCTGTCGGAGGGACTCGACTCGGAGTTTGGCTTTCGCCAAATCTCGAGAAAGATAGGAAATGAGTTCGTTTAATTGACGTCTATTGAAACCACTTACCTTGATTTCACCGTCTTCTGAGAAGGTTAGTCTGCCGTCGTCCTGTTCTGATTCTGACTCGGTTCCGACTTCTTCTGAGGCGGTCAGGGCTAGAAGGTTGGACTGGGGTGCTTCTTCTTCTTCTTCTGAGGAAGATTCATCCCAGGTTGCTTGTAGTGCTTTCTTTCTTCTTGTCTTTTTGGTCTCCTTCAGGTTTGGACACTCCGTCTTGTAGTGGCCCTTCTTCTTGCACTCGTAGCAGGTCACGTTGGGCTTGTTTTTGTAATGCGCGGGTTCAGTTGGTTCGTCCTTTCTTCGGCTGACTTTCCGTTTGTTGGTTTGGTTCTTCAGCTCCTTGTAGTAGTTTCGGGCTAGTCGGACCAGTTTAGGTCGATCTCCTTCTTCATCTTCTGAGTCTAAGTCAGAGTTAGACTCGGGTTCAGGTTGAGGCTTTTTCTTTGTTGACCTTCCAGTTTTACCTGCAATGAAGGCAATTCCTTTCTCGACCATATTGGTGTTAGTTTGTTCGTATAGTTCTAATTCGGAAAATAATTCGTCTAATTTTATTGTGGAAAGATCCCTCGAAACCTTGTATGCATCTACCATAGATGCCCACAAGGTGTTTCTAGGGAAAGCGTTTAGGGCATACCTGATTAGGTCACGGTTTTCACCCTTGTGACCTATAGTGTGAAGACCGTTCATTAATTCTTGGATTCGTGCATGAAGTTGGGCTGCTGTTTCGTTGTCGGCCATCTTGATGGTGTATAGTTTGTTCAGGAGCAGATCCCTCTTGCTGATTCGAGTGTCTGATGTTCCTTTGTGCAGTTCGATCAGTTTTACCCACAGCTCCTTGGCACTGTTGAAGGGGCCAACCCAGTTCAGCTCCTCCTTTGTTAGACCGCATTGAAGAGTCTGAGTTGCCTTTGCATCGGCTTCAATTTTGCGCTTCAGGGCGTTGTCCCATTCTGAGTAGGTCTGCGGTACTCCTTCAGCGTTCTTGGGGATTTCCAGTCCGGACTGGATGATAATCCACATGTCCACCTGAGTTTTCAGGTGGACCTCCATTCGACTTTTCCAGTAAGAAAAGTCTTCTCCACTGAAAAGTGGAGGTCTGGCGGTGCTAAATCCTTCTTGCATGGCCATTTAACCTGAAAAAGATAACTAAAAGAAATTTCCCAAGACTTGGTCTTGGATTAGTAGTGCGGGATAATGAAAATAAAATATCGAGGGGTGTTGCACCAACCTCGATTAACGAAAAAAAATTGAACGAACAACTTGGAAGAAATTCGAACGAGAATAAGAAAATAAAAATAAATCCGAAAAAAAATTTTCAAACTGGTGGTTGCACCAAGTTTGAACTTCCCCGCTCTGATACCACTTGTTGGATCGAGAGAACCGATAGAGGGGGGGTGAATATCGGAAAACGTTCGGATTTAGGGAAAGAGCAATTGCACAGCGGAAGATAAAAGTAAATACGCGAACACAGTACTTTTTTACTTGGTTCGGAGCCTAAGTCGACTCCTACTCCAAGGCTCACGATCGTTGATCGTTTACTTTAGGCAATTCTATATGAGGCGCAAAATCAGTTTACAAATATTGATTTACAAATATTGCACAGTAAACTTTAATAATTAAAAAGGCTCTTCTTTTACCGACGTCCGATTGTAGGTTGACTTTTTCAGAGCAGCGGGACGTCATCGGCTCGAGTTGGGAGGTTTCCGGAGCGAGGCACAAGAGCAGAAGAGCGTAGAAGCGTTGATTCGAAGTGATGCCTGAAGCTTGGGGTCGAGGGCCCTTTATATAGGGCCTGGGGGCACCCGGGACGTCGGGGGCGCCCCCCCACGTGTCACACGATCTGCCTCGGTCTCGGTCAGCTTCTATCCCTTCAAATTCGGGATCAGACCTTGACCGGGGCACCCGGAGCGCTGGGGGCGCCCGGGTTGACCGGGTCAAAACTTTATCCCTTGGCTTCGCTTGGTTGAGCTTCGATGCTTTGCTGTTGGGGGCGCCCGGGACAGCGGGGGCGCCCGGGAGTTGCACTGTCGAAGCTGCTTTGCTTTTCTTGTGTTTTGTGTTCACCATGGGGGCGCCCGGGACACTCCGGGCGCCCTGGTCAGCTGTTGCCTCATTCCTTTGAGGCTCTCTGAGCTGCAGACACTCGTTCCTTCGGTCCTGCATCCAGGGTTAGTCCAAAACACAATAAAACAATAAAATATTAGTTTATACAGCCTTAGCTATCTTGGTTCTGACTTTGGGTCTCCGAAATGGAACCCTAGGTCGAACCGACGCCTACTGTTCCCTCGACGGGGAACGCGTCCTCAGCTACTCCTCTCGGGAGAATGTACCTGATGCCAACCGCTCCTTTGGTTGGACTTTTGCCTGGCGGTCCTTTGCCAGGTCTTGGGTTCCGAGCTGTCCTTCGCCCGTTGCCTAGCAGTCCTTCGCTAGGGCTTTTACCCTGGCATTCCTTCGCCAGTGCCTAGTAGTCCTTCGCTAGGGCTTTTACCCTGGCATTCCTTCGCCAGTGCCTAGTATTCCTTCACTAGGGCTTTTTGCTCTGGCATTCCTTCGCCAGTGCCTAATATTCCTTCACTAGGGCTTTTTGCTCTGGCATTCCTTCGCCAGTGCCTAGCAGTCCTTCGCTAGGACTTTTTAGCCTGCACACTAGAGTAACTTGTTAGACAACAAGTAAGACTTAACTTTTGAACCCTGTTACCATTATCAAAACACAGGTTTGACTGTGGTGCTTTCTGCACCAACAGATACATACCAGAATCCATCTAACCTGAAAAAGAGGGTAATAAATACCAATGGAACACCAATAGACATATAATCTCAGATAACAATCTCAGATAACAAGTCTCCAGTATATGCATGTCAAACAAGTGCAGAAATCAAGTGCAGCAAACAATGCACCATGCAAAATATGCACATGGTGCAATGACATGTGTCACCCCTGACACCAGTCAGATCATCGTACACCTGTCATAGGTGACGTCTGAGAGGGTAGAGCTATGACAACTGTACGCACCCTGCAATCACTACTCCTGAGTGACCGGGTGGACAGGATGCTGGTGGAGACTCCGCTCCTACCCCAAGCAATGGGGGTGTCTAGCTCTCATCTCCTCGTGGCTCAGTACGAGAAGGGATCCCTGGCTGCTACCACGCCCGGAACCGCCCTCCAAATAGTGGCCGAACGGAGCAATACAGGGCAAATGCACACATCCTACGGTATCCACTAACCCATGAGTGGCCGTGTGCGCATATCGTGTACCGGAAGACGATAGGCTCAACCACAAGGGAGTCGCTGATCGCCGGCATGCAACAATGCAATGATGGTGTATGATAGGTACACATACCTCCCTCACCAAGTCCTCAGTATACTAAGTCTCAGTCTGAATCCTATAACAGTACAAGGTATACTAGCCGGAAACTACTGATCCCTCGATGTCAAATGCAAGAGATACATCCCGATATCTAAGCATACATATAGATATGACAATACTTGAGACTGTATGGAACTGTCAGCATAATAACTCAGGGATAAACAACAAGTATCCAGAACAAGCTTAGTAAACAAGGATAGCGTATAATCTTACTGCTATCTATAACAGTCTATGCATAACAACATGACAATATCAGAAAAGATAAGTCAAAAGGTACCCGCCTCCACGAGTAGAAGTCCGTATCAAAAGGAGAGAACCACCTGTCCAATATAATCCGCAACCGTAAAGCAAATCAAGTCCCTGTATCAGGGATAGATTTAATTAGCTATTACAAAAATAACAACTAGCTAATTAATCCCTAATCCGTTTTAGGGTTAACCTAATCCGTCCTTTTCCATTTAATTACCCTTGGTAATTAAGATTAGATTTACTTTAAAGGTAAACTCGAATTCAAGTTCCTTAAGCTTAGGTTGTTAGGTTTAAGTTTCAAATTAAACTTAACCCCTCCCAATTCCAAATTCTGGAGTAAATCCAATAATTAGTCATTTATTAACATGCCATTTTACCTCGATCTTGTTGTCTAATTGATCCCTAAATCAAAGCACGGTAGAGCTCAACTTAGTTGGAGTTCATCCACCCAGTGAGTTCCGGTGGACCTGAAACCAACATGCCAGAAGAGAAACAGGGCAGGACTGATCAGAGAACCCACCTCAGCCAAAACCCTTACCTATTATCCCCGGCAACGTCCACAGCTCCAAGCTGGGGAAGAACAGCTGAAATCTACTACACAATCCAACTAAAACTCCAATTCAAACTCCGAATCCAACAAACAAAACCAATTTATCAATCAAAGAGAGGCAGGACCCTGAGCTACACGATCAGCCCATTTCTTACATCAATTTGGTGCCTCGGTGGAATTCAAATCAGAGAAACGGATTTCCAGCCACTGAGGAAGATCCTAGCCTGCCCAGCCTCGGATCCCAGCCTGAACGCAGGGCTCGACTCCGCTAGAACACGCGAGGAGAGGAGGAGAAAGAATCGGTTACTTCCACTGCGAGCTAGGGCTCCTCGGCGCCGGTGGACACTCTGTAGAAGCTCATTCGAAAGAGAGGCGATGAAGAGTAGTCGTCGGCGACAGTGGTTGCTGCGACTAGGGCACGCGACGAGAGAGGGGAAAGAAATCGGGATAGAGAGGTCGGGGCTCGCGTGGCTGCGGCTATGGAGGAAACGAATGCGGCCAAAGCAGTGAGCCCTAATCGGCTCTTAAGGTGGCCTTTTTGCAGTTTAGTCCAGCAGTTTACACACAAATCGCAAGTCCACCCCTAGGGTTTAAGGTTATATACTCATTAGCCCCTTGTAACCATTTGTCCTATTACATTTTGGTCCCTAAGTTTGTGTCCAAGGACTCGGAAGCCCCAGAACCTATCTGGTACTCCTCCGGAAATCATCGGGACCTAGTCAAAAGTGATGGATTTAACAGAGAGCATCTTCTAGTCCATCTTATCCTATCGCGAGCCGAGTCGCCGCACGATCTACATGCCATTTGGTCATGTCATCACCGTTTGACTTATGTCAATAGGTGTTGATGTCACCAAGGGCAGGACCATGCCCATAGTGAAACAAGATTGCAAACTTGGCCGACGGGCATTTGCTAAGTCCGGCATCATTGTTCGGGAGCACGATCGGGCGTTGGTTTGGAAGGATGGTAGGGTTCTTGGTGAGCTACCGAGGGGAGGTCCACAGGTTCAGGCGCCAGCCGATGCTGTTGCTGATTACGACGATGAGCCCGAGCCAGATCTGCGCTGGCAGCTCTTAGAGCTGGATCAGACCATCCAGCATGATTTTCATTTGTGAGAGGTCTATCGCGAGGAGGTCCGATCACAGTTCCGATCCATCGATAGCAGACTGACCTCGATCGAGATCGACGTTTCTAGAGCTTGCACTTTACAACAGACATGGTACGATGAGTGGCGCCAACACACATTCCCTAGAGTTGCGCCCTCTGCCAGTACTGCACCAGGGTCCTTTGTTCCTGCCGACATCACGATGGATGATTCTATGCAGGATGACGACCCCCCCCCCCCCCCCCCCCCCGCTGATAGTTGAGTCTGGATGTCCTCTGCCTCGGGTTGGGATTTGCCTATTTGTTTGCTTAGCTTGTATGACTATTGGGCTGTATGCCTTGTGACTTGACTTTTATGGCCTTGTGTCACACTTGCTTTGACTTCGATGCATTGGTATGCATCTATTTGGTTTTGATGCACTGAGTTGCATCTAATTATCTGTCTGGATATTTTTTTTATATTACCACTATGACTGTTTTTGATGTATCTCTTGTCATCTTATGCTCTTTAGTAGCTTGAATGGTGTTATTTTGCATGTATTTCTTATCATGTTTAGGATGTTTGGCTTACATGTGTGTTCACATGATTACTGTCTGCCTGTTTGCCTCATTCTATATCGCTATGTTCATGCTTATAATGCCATGTCTACTTGCATATGACTGTTATGCCATGCTATGTGTGTTGTTACTCCATGTTCATATGATGCATGTGGTTGCTTCATCTTGATCTATCCTTTTCACATGATATCATATGCTTTTTAAAAAAAAATTCAATATACCTTTGTTGTTTGGGGATACCCCTAGGGTTGAGGGGGAGTATGGTTAAACTTAACAGCCCCTCTAGACCCTTTTCGGTGTTCAACAAAGGGGGAGAGTGTGGTTGGGTAAGTTTAGGTTTGATATGCTGTAGGGGGAGGATCCTGATTTCCCTATGATTCTGGATTTGAGGAAATTGATTGAGAATCCTTAAACATAAAATCGGGTTGTCAAACAACAAAAAGGGGGAGATTGTTGATGCAGTCTAGCCCTGATTGTTGATTTGGTGTTGACACCGATTCTAGTTTAGGTTGATTATGATTATGATTATGATTATGATTAAGACCTGATCGGGGATTAGGCATGGGATGATTGAAATCCTAACCTGGAGGGTTAGGTGTTGGAAATCCCGGTGAGTGAAGCCGGGTCCTGGTGAGTGAAGCCAGGTGTTGGAAATCCCGGTGAGTGAAGCCGGGTCCTGGTGAGTGAAGCCGGGTCCTGGTGAGTGAAGCCAGGTCCTGGTGAGTGAAGCCAGGTGTTGGAAATCCCGGTGAGTGAAGCCGGGTCTTGGTGAGTGAAGCCAGGTGGTGAAAAGTCCTAATTCGGAAGGTTGGGTGAAAAGTCCTAGCTTGGAGGGCTAGGTGAAAAGTCCTAACTTGGAGGATTAGGTGAAAAGTCCCAACTGGATGGTTAGGTGAAAAATCCTAGCTTGGAGGGCTAGGTTGGATGAAGTTCTAACTCGGAAAGGTTGGGTGAAAAGTCCTAGCTTGGAGGGATAGGTGAAAAGTCCTAACTTGGAGGGTTAGGTAAAAAGTCCCAACTTGGAGGGTTAGATGGAAAAATCCTAGCTTGGAGGGCTAGGTTGGATGAAGTTCTAACTCGGAAGGGTTGGGTGAAAAGTCCTACCTTGGAGGGCTAGGTGAAAAGTCCTAACTTGGAGGGTTAGGTGAAAAGTCCCAACTTGGAGGGTTAGATGGAAAAATCCTAGCTTGGAGGGCTAGGTTGGGTGAAACCCTAGCTTGGAAGGCTAGGTTTGCGTCCCTGGATCGGTCTGGTGACCAATCAGGGAGATTGGCACGCTGCTCCCTCGTGGATCGGTCTGGAGACCGATCCAGCGATGACTGATCAGTCTGGTGACCGATCAGGGAGCAGGCTGTTGCCTTGTTGCTTGGCTCCTGATCGGTCCGGTGACCGATCAGGGAGCAGGCAGCTTCCTCACTGCCTTGCTCCACTGCCTTGCTCCTGATCGGTCTGGTGACCGATCAGGGAGCGAACAGTGAGTTGAGTTCCCCCGCGGATCAGCTCCTGAACGGTCCGGTGACCGATCAAAGACTTAGGATCAGATTTCCGGGATTACTGTTCAGTGGACCTGATCGGTCTAAGTGACCGATCAAGCTTCACTCTGATTGGTCTGGTGACCGATCAGGCTTCACTCTGATCGGTCCGGTGACTGATCAGGCTTGTGTTGCCGCGAGAGCTGAGAGTCCCACCAAAGCGGGAGATTGGTCTGGTGACCGACCCAAGAGTCCTAGATCGGTCCGGTGACCGATCACTTTAATTCAAATTGCATTGTCAGACGCTCTGATCGCGTCTGACCGTATCTGATCTTCCGCGCTTAACATCTGATGCTTGATTTTCTGATTGATACACTGCTCTAATGCACTGATTAAGCTGCAGGTGACAGGGAAGGATTCAAACACTCAAGGAGAGTCAATGGAGGCCTTTCCTTGGAGCAGGTTTGTCCGTTTTCCATCTCAGGTTGCAACGGCCGGAGCTGCAGACTGGAGCTGCTGACTGGAGCTTGGCTGAGGGAAGCTCAGGGAGTCAGGGAGAGCTTAGTGGTAGCTGGCGTTGGCAGGTGAGCAGCTGGAGGCTGCAGGAGATAGCGTCACCTGGTGCTGAGTGGAGAAACAAAAGGGCGCAAGAAAGCTTCGTGGAAGTAGAGTTTGCTGAATCAACTTCTGGCTAGTTCTTGTTGCGCGATTGTGTTCTCCACATCCTTGCTTGTGTGTTCTGTGATCCCATCATCTTGAGCAAGCAATTGTAATCAGTGAAACGACCATCCCTTTCTTGAGCACTTGGAGGAAGGAATAAGAGGCTTTGAGTCTGACAGTGAGAAGACACGGGGAAAGGGTTCTTGCGTGAGATCGTCGCTGGGTGGAGCTCGGGAAAAGCTTGCTGTGTTCTTGTCTTTGCTAAGTGCTAAGTAAGATCTTTCTTGTGTTTCATTGTGCTTAAAACTATATCCTTGATTGAAACGCTGTGGAGAGGTTTCTCCACCGAGAAGGAGGTTGCTTTCTATCCGGTGTTCACCGGGGCTTGATCTGCCGATGATCAAGGGATCGCCCACCTTACGGGCACACCAAGGAGTAGGGGCAAGTTATCCCCAAACTTTGTAAACCCTCCTTGTTAGCGATCTTGCTAGTTGTGTTGGTTTGCTTTCGTTTTCTATTTTTCTGCATACTCTGTTCTTGCTACTTCCGTTGTGCTACTAACAAATTTGAGTGCAGAAATTCGATAAGTGCCAAAGTTCAAGTATTTGGGTATATTCACCCCCCCTCTCTAGCCATCCGGGTTCCAACATGGGGCTCTTGCCAACGGTTTAACATCTGAAGAGCAAAAGAAGAATGGCTATGAGGGAAGGCTTCAGCACCAACAGACCCCCATTTTCGATGGAGTCGATTTCCAATATTGGAGATCACGAATGGAGTACTACCTCAAGACTGATATTGGTATGTGGTTCTCAGTGAAGGAGGGATTCACCCCTCCAAAAGATGTTGAGGGAAAAGAGCTTGACTCATCAAGATGGTCACCGAACAAACCCAGAAGGGAGAAGTTGATGCAAAGGCTGTGGTCACCCTGCAGTGTGGGATGACTAAGATGTTGGGACCGGGTGAATGTTGACATGGATACGGGTTCGTAATTTTAAAATTTAATTACGTGCAGCGGAAGAATTAGCATAAATAATTTCTTAAATTATTTTAACCTCGTATCTAGCATGCAACTTTAAGTTGTGGAGACATAATCATGCAATTAAAATTTTTGCAAAAGTAAACTAATTTACTTAATATCTCTCGTAACTCGAAGTAAGGGACGAGATCCAACCGTAGCGTCCCTTGGAAGCTCCGCCTCTATTCACGTCCACGCCGAGTTCTCTTCGGGATGACTTCGCAAAGTCACGAGTTTTGTGCCGATGAGAACTACTAGATTCTCTAAAGGCACAACTAGAATAACAAGAGAGAAGGATGGAAACTAACCACCAAGTAACGGAATCAAAATTCCGGGAAGGAAGGAGTTGCGACCCGCTTCTTCTTCTTCTTCTTTGGCGCCTTCTTGGTGGAGGTAGCTCACGCCAACCCTAGGAGGTGAAGGTGTGCCGGCCCTAGGAGGAGTGGGCGCTGGCCCTAGGGTGAAGAGTGGGCGCTGGCCCTAGGGTGAAGAGTGGGCGCCGGCCCTAGGAGGAGGAGAGAAGGAGAGGGAGAGAAAAGAGAGAGAGAGAGAGCTACTAAATCTCTTGATAACTCAATTGAGGAATTCAAGCCTAGCCTTGGTTCCTTTATATAGTAGCCTCTCCCTTGCCAAGTCTCCCCTTTAACGGAATTTTTCATAAGAAATTTATCCTATAAATTTTCTTATGAATTATTCCGTTTATGCCAAGTTTTATTATAACTAAATTTATAATAAAACAAATACATCTCCCCTTTTATTATGGAATAAAATTTACAAGAAATTTATAAATTTTTTTCTTATCATGGAAAAATCAATTCATAATTGATTTTATAAAATTAAAATAAACCGTTCCATGGTTCATTTTAATTTCCATAAAAGGAATAAATTTCTATAAATTTCTTTATATAAATTTCTTTATATAAATCTCTTTATATAAATTTCTTTATATAGATTTATTTATCCATAATTTTATAAAACAAATCGCGCTTGATTTATTTTATAAAATAAACCAAATAAATTGGTTTTCTCTCCTTGTAGTGGCCGACCAAACCAAAAAGGGTGGGTACCCTCTTTGGCCGGCCACATCAAGCCAAACTCTCGCGAATTAAACTCATTTAATTCGCCCAATAAGCCTTCAAAAGACTTAGCCATTTTAAGCTTCCGTTGCGTCTCTGATTAATTCAGATTCGACTTATTTCTCTTGATCAGAAAATCCAATTTTCAACTCGTTTTAAATCCCTCGGATTACTCGTAGTGCGTGTGACTAAATAGGCTTTCGATATATGTTGGTCGTCTATAATCAACCAATTATAGAACGATCATGAGTGGCACCTAGTAGTACATCATGACCCCCAATTAATCGAAAGATCAACGGTTGACCTCAGAAATAATTCTGAAACCCTTCAACAGCTCTAATGAATCGTGCCTCATTCCCTTCACCATCTTATACCCACTTGGATCAGGACACGGTCTATGTGTGTCAGTCCCCACTAGGCTGACTATGTCACACCTAGCCCAAGTAATGTCTTTCTCGTCCAACGGATTCTAATTACTCTCATGTTTCCTAGAGATTCATACTCGGAACATGTTATGCTCTGGCCAGAGGCTTTGAGTAACAATCCGAGGATAGGCCTTGGGTATACATCTCCTCGCAAGGAGTGGTGAGTCCTTTGTAGGCTGTTCAAACATCTTCGGGCACTTTGGCTTATACCCAACCATCCTGGGTCCACACCTCCTTGGAGATGCTTGCTTAAGATGTTAAAGATAAGTCTCCATGACCAAGATGACTTGAACACCGCAAGTCAGGAACATCGCACTTAAGCTGCAGTAAGAACTTCACTGACATGTCTATATATAGACTACCAAGTGAAGTTTTACAGTCAGTCACTCCAATGAACTAGTTCCCTTAACTAGCATTCATGTTTATTTTTAGACATCCCAATGTCACCAGCCAGTGAGAATCAGCTGATTAGAGAATAACCCATGCTAGTCTCAACAGAATTGATAGTGTCCGTGTTTATCAATTCATCGACTAGGGACAATTTCAATACTTCACAATTGCACATGTAGAGATAATCACTAGTTGTGAATTCATCACAAATTCTCTCATGCTGTGAATTGTATTGCGGGCATTCAGTAAATGAGTTTAAGATCCCAATCAAATACACAAACATGTATACTCAAATAGTGAATTATCATTTATTAAAATAAATGTTTATAATCATAAGGCGATTGCCTTAGGACACTTCTCTCATATTACTAACATAAGAAGCAGTTGATCAAAGTTGGTTCTTTCACCAGTGCCAAGGACCTATGGAACATGCTCATTGAGCTTCATGAAGGCACCCATGATTCACGAATAGCAAAGAGGGACCTCTTCCTCAACCAACTCCAAAACCTCTCCATGAAGGAAAGTGAAACGGTAAGTGAACTTCATGGTAGATTCAAGGAGATTCTCAATGGGTTGCATTCCATTGATGAGAAGGTCGAGAATCGCGACCTTGTAAGGTACGTACTAAAATCCTTTCCTAGGAATGCCTTGTGGTCATCCATGGTGGATGCCTACAAGGTATCCAAGGACTTGTCGATTGTTAAGTTAGATGACTTCTTTTGTGAAATGGAATTACACGCTAACAAAGGCCCCAAGGAGAAGGGTATTGCTCTTGTGGCAGGGGCAAGGCAAAGAAGAAGAAAGAAAAGAAGAAGGAGAAGGAGGTCTCATCTTCGTCATCCGAATTCGAGGAGGATGGAAGCGAGTCTTCATCATCCGAGGTGGCTAACTTTGTGAAAAGGATGATGAGGAAGAGCCAACTCTACAAAGGGAAAGGTAACACTAGTGAGGTTAAAGTTGATAAATCTAACGTCACATGTTATGAATGTAGCAAAAAGGGGCATTATAAGAATGAATGTCCAAAACTAAAGAAGAAGGAGGAGAAATCAAAAAGGAAGAAGAAGGCCTTGAAGGCCACATGGGATGAGTCTTCATCAAGTTCATCCGAGGAAGAAAAGGAGGAGAAGAGCACTCGCCATGTAGCTCTCATGGCCCTAGAAGATATGGAGAGCAGTGGCAAATCAAGTGAGCCATCAACCACGGCTTCATCATCTTCAGATGATGAAGAGGTAATCTCTCCCTAATTAGATAAGTGTTATAGAACAATAGCATGCTTAACCAATTTGCTTAAGAAGTCTAAGGACAAGGTTAAGTCTTTAAAGTAGAAGTAGAGCAATTAAAAACCTCTAACGATAAGGATATTGATGATTTACATGTTGAAGTCCTTGAGGATGAGAACAAAGCCTTGAAGAGTGAAGTGGAGAAACTCAAGAGTCTTCCTGAGAAATTCTCAACTAGCTTCAAGACTTTGGACATGATCCTTAATGCTTAAAGAGCGGTTTACAATAAGGCCGGTATAGGTTGCCGACCTAAAGAACCTAGCTTTGTCTCATTGATGTCTAGAACTCATTTTAGATCATCAAATGCCTCTAGAGTTCAAGGAATTAAAAAGAAAGTGATCAAGGCATGGGTCCCTAAATCTTGCATTGTAAGTGTATTAGGTCCCAAGGTTTGGGTACCTAAATCTTCCATTTTTCGTATTGTGTAGGCATTGATTGAGGGAGAGCATCTATCAACTTGGTTTGTTGATAGTGGGTGCTCCAAACACATGACTGGGGATAGATCATTGTTCACTACCCTACAAAGCAAAAGTAGAGGTAATGTATCATTTGGTAACAATGATAGTCTTAAGGTTGTAGGGATAGGAGACATTCAAATATCCGAATGTTTTAGAATCAAAAATGTCCTTCTAGTCAAGGGGATGACTTTTAATCTCCTAAGTGTTAGTCAATTGTGTGATGTGGGATACACAATTGAGTTTCACCCAAGTCAATGTCTAGTTAGACATAATGACACACTTGACACGGTACTAGTAGGCACAAGAGTAGACAATATCTATCAAGTTTCATTTAAAAGTGCTACTAATGCTTCTATTAAGTGTTTCATGTCAAAAGAAGAAGAGTCCTCACTTTGGCACCGGAGGTTGGCCCACGTGAACATGAAGAACATCCAGAAATTTGACAACAAAGGACTTGTCCGTGGCTTACCAAGCATCAAATACGAAAAGGAAAAGCTATGTGATGCATGTCAAATGGGTAAGCAAGCGAAAGCTTCTCACAAAGGTAAAAGCGTTGTAAGTACCTCTACTGCCTTAGATATATTACATATGGATTTATTTGATTGTAGTACAATTGTTTCATTGAATGGTAGTAGGTATTGCTTTGTAATCATTGATGACTATACTAGATATACTTGGACTTATTTTTTAAAACATAAGGATCAAACTCTTGATATTTTTATTTCTTTTTGTAGAAGAATTGAAAATGAGAAATCGACAACAATTAAAATAATTAGGAGTGATCATGGAGGAGAATTTCAAAATCATAGGTTTTTAGAATTTTGTCAAGAAAAATGATATAGACATGAGTTCTCTACTCCTAGAACACCACAGTAAAATGGTGTTGTAGAGAGGAAGAATCGAGTCTTACAAGAGGTTGCACGAAGCATGCTTAATGAGTACTCTTTACCGAGCTACTTATGGGATGAAGCTGTAAACACAGCTTGCTATGTACAAAACCGGGTCCTCATTCACAGTTTTTTAGGGAAGACTCCACACGAACTTTGGTTTGGAAAACCACCTACAGTTAAACATCTCCGGGTGTTTGGGTGTAAGGTGTTCATTCTAAACACCAAGGATCATCTTGGAAAGTTCATAGTAAAAGCTGATGAAGGGATACTAGTCGTGTATTCCCTTGTCAGCAAAGCTTACCGAGTCTACAACAACAAATCTAGGTTAGTTGAAGAGTCTTCTGATGTTGTATTTGAGGAAATTCCAAAAGCAATTGATCAATCAGAAGATGTAGAGGGAGTTCAATTCGAACTTAGGAGACTAGGTTTGGATGAGAGTCCGAGTGTTGGAGATGTTGCGGATGAATCTGATGATGATGAGCCTAGACAACATGGAGCTCAGCAGGACCCTGAGTCTAAGCCTATGTCTAGTGAAACCATCCAGGAAGCACCCCCAATACCAAGGCAAACTAGGTTAGCCTCTAGTCATCCCCAAGACCAAATTGTTGGAGACATCCATCATGGGGTTAGAACTAGATCATTCTTTAGGAATGAGGCTAATGAGGTTGCCTTGATCTCTGAAATTGAACCTAGGATAGTTGACGAGGCATTGCATGATCCCGATTGGATTATCGCTATGCAAGATGAGTTAGGTCAATTTGAGAGAAGCCAAGTTTGGGATTTAGTTCCTAGACCTAAGAAGACCACGATTATTGGAACTAAATGGGACTTCAAAAATAAATTGAACCATAAGGGAGAAATCGTATGAAACAAAGCACGCTTAGTAGCCAGGGCTATAGTCAAGTTGAAGGCCTTGATTACGATGAGACCTATGCTCCCGTGGCACGATTGGAATCCATTCGGTTCATGCTTGCATTTGCAGCACATAGAGGTTTCAAACTCTATCAAATGGATGTAAAATCGGTCTTCTTAAATGGCTTCATTAGAGAAGAAGTCTATGTTGAACAACCACCGGGGTTTGAAAATTCTGAATTTCCAAACCACGTGTTTAAGCTCAAGAAGGCTCTTTATGGGCTTAAACAAGCACCTCGTGCTTGGTATGAGTGGTTTTCAACATTTCTAATTGAGAAAGGCTTCGTGAGAGGACAAATAGACCCTACACTATTTCTACGAAGAGATGGTGATAATATATTTGTAGCCCAAGTATATGTCGATGACATAATTTGTGGCTCTAACAACAAGGGTTATTTGAATGAGTTTATTGGACACATGGAGAGTGATTTTGAGATGAGTCTAGTGGGAGAATTGACTTTCTTCCTTGGACTTAAGATCA
Source organism: Boesenbergia rotunda (assembly GCA_024364735.1). Lineage (NCBI taxonomy): Eukaryota > Viridiplantae > Streptophyta > Magnoliopsida > Zingiberales > Zingiberaceae > Boesenbergia > Boesenbergia rotunda. Next base: position 774,212 of record JAGFNQ010000251.1, on the reverse strand, counting down.
AACAAACTCGAGATAGAATCCATATGCATCAATCTAAATATACTCAAGAGATGCTCAAAAAATTCCACATGAGTGACTCTAAGGAGGTAACCACTCCCATGGCGACTAACACACGGTTAGACAATGATGAGAGTGGGAAGCCCGTTGACCTAACCCAATATCGAAGTATGATAGGTAGATTGCTATACCTCACAGCTAGTCGCCCGGATATCCTTTTTGCTGTGGGTATGTGCGCTAGATACCAAGTCTGTGCCAAGGAATCTCATTTAATTGTTGTAAAGAGAATTTTGAGATACCTTAAGGGCACAATTGGAGTCGGTCTTTGGTACCCCCGTACAAAGTCGTTTGACTTGATTGGCTATACCGATTCCGACTATGCTGGGTGCAAGTTGGATCGGAAGAGCACAAGTGGGGGTTGCCAATTTTTAGGGTCATCCTTAGTAAGTTGGTCAAGTCAGAAGCAACATTGTGTTTCTCTCTCCATGACCGAGGCAGAGTATATCGCCATGGGAGAGAGTGTATCACAATTGTTGTGGTTGATACACACATTAGAGGACTATGGATTATCCTACAAGGGTGTGCAAGTGTTGTGTGACAACATAAGCACAATAAACCTTACAAAGAATCCAATCCATCATTCAAGGACCAAACACATTGATGTGTGTCACCACTTCATTAGGGATCATGTTGCTAGAGGAGATATTGTACTCTCATACGTGGAGTCAAAATCGAATCTAGCAGACATTTTCACTAAACCACTCCCTGAAAATGAATTTAGTTTCTTAAGGAGGGAGTTAGGAATATGTCGTGCTCAATAGGATTGTAAAACCCCTTCATGATCATTTCAAATTGTTGGGCAACTTGGGGACATCTCACACAAACTGTAAGGGTTAATAAAATGTTTTTGATTGTTAGAAATGGGGTGAGATGTTAGGATCAACCTAATTACTCAAAATGTTCATGCATCCCTTGAGCAATTAGGTTGAAGAGACAAAAATCATTAATTTGATCAAGTATGGGGGAAACCAATGCATAATACATGTGTATTTGATTCCAAGAACATACTTGGACATTCCAATCAAGGAAACTTGGTTGGAGATTTGTTTTTGATACAAACTTGATTTTAATTGGTTGGAGATACAAACCCGTTTCGAAATTTTTTAAATTCATAAGGACACAACCTTATCTTGATTACAAATATGGAAAAATACAATATCGGTTAAGGGAACTCTTTTAGGGTTAGAGGAATCAATTCTGGTTGTATTAGAGGTTGAGAGGGATGTTTGAGTTTCTGAAATGCATCAGAGTTTCAGAAACCCATCTGAAATCTGATCGGTCCATAGACCGATCAGATATCCCCTCAGAATACTTCTGTGTCGATCAAACGTCTTAATAAACCAAACTTGATCGGTCCATCGATCGATCAGGCTTTTCCTGATCGGTCAGGCAGACCGATCAGAGCTGATTCTGATCGGTCAGTAGACCAATCAGGAAGTTTTTGTAAGAAAAATCATAGAAGGCCTATGTATCCGACCTGATCGGTCCACCGACCGATCAGGCTATTCCTGATCGGTCAGGCAGACCGATCAGGGATGCTTCTGATCGGTCAACAGACCGATCAGGGGTATACGTATCGAAAATTCAACATTAAGGTCCTCCACCGACCGATCAAGCTATTCCTAATCGGTCAAGCGGACCGATCAGGGCTCCTCCTGATCGGTCTGCCGACCGATCAGATCGATTCTGATCGATCAGGGAACACCCTTATCGGTCCCAAAACATCAGACCGTTCGACCGTCCGATCCCCTCATTAAAGTTGGTTGGTGATCGGTCCACCAACCTATTAAATCCATCTTCCCCTTACTTCTTCAACCCTAGGCGCCAAAACCCCCCTCCTCTTCCTCCTCTTCCTACACGATCTGCTTCCTCTGAGTGAGTTCTCTGCGAGTTGCGAGTCCTCTGAGTGAGTTCTCTGGAATTCAATCATCTGTGAGTGCTTCCTCTGTGAGTTCTCTACCACATTTTCTCTTGCGCAAGTTCTTGCGAGCTCTATGAGGGTTCTCCCAACCTCTTGAACAATATCTCGGAGGTGTTCTTCCCAACCTGTCTGAAGTTTCTCTCAGAGCTCCATTCTCTGCATCTTCCACTCTTGCGCAACCTCTAGGTGTACTTCCCAACCAACCAACTCCAATGGCACCCAAGTAAGTTGGATTATCATTCTTGTGGTTTTCCTTTTCTGTTTGTTTCATAATTTGTGATTTTTGTGCTAACCATAGTGTTTAATCTTGTGTCATGCCCTTAAACCCAAATCCGAATCTTATTTTGGTATTTTGGTTGTGTGGTTGTCGTGACCTTAACTTCACTTGAACAAATCAAACTTTATGTCGTGACCCTATTTCCCACCTTTAGAAAATCTTCGAAGGGGAAGGCCCCTGCTGAGGGAATCTCGAGGTCCAAAGCCCCTTCATCATCCTCCAGACCTCAACCCTCTACTAATCCGAGATTTCCTAGTAAATACTTCGAAGAAGCATTTCAAAATTCTACCTTCAAACTTCTTCCTTGTCAATCATTGGACCCGTCTTTTGTTAACGACTACTGTCCCTCCGTAAAACAGATCATTGAGTTTTACAATCTTGAAACCCTTATTTTTATGGAACGAACTATAAACATTGATCTGGTCTCTGAATTTTATAATAATCTGCAACCGATTGATGGATTTTTGGCGTGTAAGACTAGGGTAGCCAAGACGAACCTGGACTTCAATTATCACATGTTTTCTGAGTATCTTGGCTATCATAGATCAACACATCTCTTTGCGTTCTACCCTTTTCTTCTGAACCCTTTACCACTTTCGTTCGAAGGTGTCACTTCGGACTCTATTTATGAGTATTTTTTTGGACAGCCTAGACCTGGTGGGGTTGATGAGCTTGATGCTAGTGAGTTTCCTACCTTTGTTGCCCTACGTCTCTCTGCCTCTGACTATGTTCTATTCAAGATCATCACAAACTGCATCCTACCTATCACTTCAAAACCTCTCGCTAAAATTCATCCCTATCACTGCCTGATGTTATATGGGATGCATCGCCATCTTGACTTTGATATCTTGGCGAGCGTTTTCAATTCTATTGTCTACTACAGTGGGGTCGGCTGTCGTACAGTTTACATGCCTTTTGGTCACATTATTACTGATTGGCTCCAGTCAGTCGGTATCGATGTGTCCAAGGGCAGGACTGTGTCGATGGTTCGGCAAGACTGCAGACTTGGGAGACAAGCATTTTCCAAGTTCGGCATTATTGCCGATCCTCATGGCCTTAGGTGGAAGGATGGGAGGGGTGTGGGGGAGCTCGCATGGGCGGCACATATTCAGGTAGCAGCAGCTCCAGCTGGACATCATGATGCGCCCGCTACAGCAGAGGACGACTACGGGCGGATCCAGATCTCAGATGGCAGATCGTCGAGTTCGAGCAGACGTTCGACCACAGATTTCACATGTTGGAGCTCGGGCAGTAGGAGTTTCGGTCTGAGATCTAGTCTGAGATTTCTGGGTTACGTGTCGATCAGCAGGAGATCCGGTCTGAGATTTCTGGGATGCGTACCGATCAAAGGGAGATGTTTGCTGAGTGGCGCGCTTGGATGGCAGGTCATCAGCCACATCAGACATTTCCTGGCTTTCCGTCATCCAGCAGCACTGCTCCGGGGAGCTTCCTACCTATCGATGACACCTCGTTCGATCCGATACAGTATGATGATCCCGCTGATCAGGAGTGATACTTTTTGCTATATTCTAATTATGACTACTATTCCATGACTTTATGTGTGATGACTTTCTGATGGATTTTCTTTGGTTTGGTGACCATTTCTGATCTATAGTCCATGTTTCCTTTCATATGATGCATATGAATATCTTGTGTTGCTGTATTTATTTCATATATTTTTAATATGCTTTCCACTTATTATCTCTTGTTTATTTTGGGGGGAGACCCCTGTTTAAGGGGGAGTTGTTTAAAACTTAATAACTAGACCCTTTTCGGTGTTTGACAAAGGGGGAGAGATTGGTTAGTTAAGTTTAGGGTTATTACGAATATAACTATCGTAGGGGGAGGACTCTGATTCCCTTGCAATAGTGAAATTTGATTTCAGGTGACTTCTGATACCTTAACATAGAATCGGGTTGTCAAACAATAAAAAGAGGGAGATTGTTGATGCAGTATGACCTGATTGTTGTTTTGGTGTTGACATCGATTTAAGTTTAGGTGAGTAAAAGAAGTTCGGCTTAAGTCCTGGTCGGGGACTAGGCACGAATCCCAGTGAGTGAAGTCGGCTCCTAGTGAGTGAAGTCGGGTGACGAAAACCCCGGTGAGTGAAGACGGGTCCTAGTGAGTGAAGCTAGGTGAAAGAAAACCCCGGTGAGTGAAGCCGGATCCTATCGAGGGAAGCTAAGTGAAGGAATCCCTGGTGAGTGAAGTCAGGTCCTAGCAAGGGAAGCTAGGTTGAACAAAGTCCTGGTGAGTAAAGCTGGGCACGAAGTCTTGGTCCGAGGGACTGAGCATTGAGTGTACGGGTCAGAGAGGGCATGTGAGCTCTGTCTTCGGGACCAGAATGAGTCAAAGAAGGCAAGGGAGCATGTTCTCTGGACTTAGGGTGGAAATGGTCGGAGCTGGATCGGTATGTGGTCCAATCAGGGAGTTGGCACTAACTCCTACGGTTGTGGTTCGGTCTGGAGTCCGATCAGGGAGTTGGCACTAACTCCTGCGGTTGTGGATCGGTCTGGTGACTGATCCAGGGCGTCTGATCGGTCTGGTGAGCGATCAGAAACATATCAGAAACATTCTGTGGGGTGACTGAATGGTCTGATGATCGATGAGAATACGAACAGAAAGCTGATTAGTAAGACCCTGATCGGTCAGCTGGACCGATCAGTCAGGTCTGGACCAATCAGGCTGGGTCCTGATCGGTCCAGCCACATGCTGATCGGTCAACTGGACCGATCAGCAGTACCTTGATCGGTCTGGTGACCGATCAGGGCACTTTGGCTTGGATCCCAGTGGGCTAAGGAGGGATCGGTCTAGTGACCGATCCCTAGTCTCTGATCAGTCAGGAAGACTGATTAGACGTTCACCGGATCGATCAGGGTTGAGCCTGAACGATCAGGTCCATCATTGATCGGTCTCTTTGACCGATCAGTGCCTTGCTGGAAATCATTTGAATTCACACAGAAGGGTCTCAGTTTGAGGATCGGTCTGGTGACTGATCCCTGGTCTCTGATCGGTCAGTGAGACCGATCAGATCCTTACTGGATCGATAAGAGGTGAGTCTGATCAGTCCGGAGGGTAACTGACCGGTCAGGGTGACCGATCAGTGTCTGATAACTTTAATTTAAATCGTTGTCAGACTTACTGATCACTTCTGATTTCGCTCTAATTTCTTTCTGATACCTGCTGATACACTTTGATTTGCTGTGCTAATATTCTGATGAGTGTGTAGGTGATACAGGGATGACACAAACCAAGAAGAAGGGTCAATTGGCGACTTTCGCTTCGGGCAGGTTTGTCTCTTTTCCATTCGCAGGATTCAATGGCTTCTGGTGTGGGCTGGCGACTGTCTGGCGGGAGCTGGCAACTGACCTGAGGCTCGGCTGAAGAGGTTTCTATGGACTGAGCCCAGTATAGGTCAGTGGTGACGGAGCTATGTTCAATGGTTGCAGACGCACCTGGTGATGAACTGGTTATAGATGCGCCTGGTGATGACCTGGTGATGAGCAGATGCTTAAGTGAAGGCTGGCAAAGAAGAGACAGTAACTTTGAAACTTTGAGAATTTTGTGAGTCGATCAGCAAGCAGACACCACGAGAAGGAAGAGTTGAGTGAAGGTTCTTGCGTTAGGGTTGTGTTGTGTTGTGAGTTGTGCTCGGTAAAGGTTCTCCTTCACGCTTTTTGTGCTCGCGCTCTGTAAGCCTTCTCTTTGTCTCTGTGATTTGTTTGATATCATTCTGAGACTATCTATGGAGAGGTTTCTCCACCGAGAAGGAGACTATTTTATCCGGATTTCCGGGGATTGATCTGCCGACGATCAAGGGATTGCCCACCTCACGGGCACGCCAAGGAGTAGGGGTAAGTTATCCCCGAACCTTGTACATCTCTGATTTAGCGTTTGTTCTTCATTTCTTTTTCTGTGTTATCTGTCTTTCTGTTGTTTGTTTTCTTCCGCTGCTAACTTAAGTGCAGAAAGAACAAAAAGGAGCCAAAGTTTAAGTGTCTGGCTATTCACACCCCACTCTCTAGCTATCCAAGGTCCAACACACTAATGGTCTCCTTTTCGGACTTTCCAGAGGCGGAGAAACCCATCTTACAGTGCAGAAATTACAATCAAAATATATGAAAAATAAGTACAGAATTGTAAAATTCAAACCAAACAAAAGTTGAAGACTCGGCCGATCTGGAACTCCGAAGTGCCGCGTGTTGGATCGAGAAAACCGATAGAGGGGGGGGGTGAATATCGGAAATCGTTTTTCGGAAACACTTAGAGTAAGTACGCAGCGGAAATTAAGAAAATAAAGTCACACAGAGACACGTTCGATTTTACTTGGTTCGGAGCCTGTGCCGACTCCTACTCCAAGGCCCTCGGTCGTTGACCATTTACTTTGGGCAATTCTATATAAGGCGCAAATAGTTTACAAAAGATAATTACAGAATTAAGTACAGTAAACTTAAATCGCTCTTTTACCGACGTCCGGGGTAGATCGACTTTTTCGGAGCAGCGGGACGTCATCGGCTCGAGTTGGAAGGATTCCGGGGCGAAGCGCGAGAGCAGAAGAGCGTAGAAGCGTTGATTGGAAGTTGTTGTTCTGAAGCTTGGGGTCGAGGGCCCTTTATATAGGGCATGGGGGCGCCCGAGATGTCGGGGGCGCCCCCCCCACGTGGCAGTTGATCCGCACAATGCTCGGTCAACATCTGATCCCATTACCTTCGGGATCAGGTTTGACCGGGGCGCCCGGAGCGCTCGGGGCGCCCGCATTGATCGGGTCAAAACTCCTTCTTCTTGGCTTCGCGAGGGTGTGCTTCGGTAGCTGGCCCTGGGGGCGCCCGGGACGCTGGGGGCGCCCGGGAGCAGCGGGGGCGCCCGGGAGCATGGGGGCGCCCGCAGGATGTACTGTCGAAGCGTGCTTTTTACTTGTGTGTTTTGTGTTCACCTTGGGGGCGCCCGGGACACTCCGGGCGCCCTGGTCAGCTGTTGCCTCACTCCTTTGAGGCTCTCTGAGCTGCAGACACTCGTTCCTTCGGTCCTGCATCCAGGGTTAGTCCAAAACACAATGAAACAATAAATTGTTAGTTTATACAGCCTTAGCTGTCTTGGTTCTGACTTTGGGTCTCCAAAATGGAACCCTAGGTCGAACCGACGCCTACTGTTCCCTCGACGGGGAACACGTCCTCACCTACTCCTCTCGGGAGAGTGTACCTGATGCCAACCGTTCCTCTGGTTGGACTTTTGCCTGACGGTCCTTTGCCAGGTCTTGGATGCCGAGCTATCCTTCGCCCGTTGCCTAGCAGTCCTTCGCTAGGGCTTTAGTCCCAAGCTGTCATTCGCCTGGTGCCTAGCAGTCCTTCGCTAGGACTTTTTACCCTGGCATTCCTTCGCCAGTGCCTAGCAGTCCTTCGCTAGGACTTTGTATCTTGGTAGTCCTTCGCCAGGTGCCTAGCAGCCCTTCGCTAGGACTTTGTTTCCTGGCAGTCCTTCGCCAGGTGCCTAGCAGCCCTTCGCTAGGACTTTTCCTGCACACTCAGTGAATATTGTTAGATCACAAACAAACTTAACTTTGAATCCTTTGCCAATATCAAAACAAGATTCGATATGGTGCTTCCTACACCAACAATCTCCCCCTTTTTGATTTATGGCAACACAATTCAAGGTTAAGTAAAAATCATATAACAGTTAAGAACATAAGATAAACAATGATGTATAACTGTTTATGAACAGAATAATTGCAGAGTTGAAAAAAAAATTTATTTCTCATACTCCCCCTAAAACCCTGAATACTTGTGTTATAAACCACTTAACACACTTAACTTTGACCTTTCCTCCCCCTTTGACATATATCAAAAGCATACATGGGCGAACAAGGTTCTTAATAGGGAGTTTTAAGTTTTTGTAAAGATTTCTAAGTTTTTTGACAAAGTGTTTTTTTAAAAAAATACAAGCCTTTGCACAAAAAGTTTTTTACACTTAGGCAATTTTCCATTTTGAAGAGCTTTGCAAGCCTAAATTTTGTTTAAAACCTAAAAAAAATTACTTAGGCAAAATTTTGAATTCAAATTTCCCAAAAACAATTTGTTTACCAAAAAAAATTTTTGCACGCTTAGAAATATTTGTTTGGAAACACTTTGTGCATTGTGGAAAACAAGATCTTTAAGAAATTCCTAGACAAGTTTTTTACCAAAAAAAACTTGTTTAAATTTCCAAAAAAAACGTTTTAGACCATTTCTAAGATAACCTTTCTAAAAGAAACGTTTAAGGAAGAATTCAATTTCTAATATCACACTTTTTCTACTCTCCCCCGAAATATATTTTGAAGGAAGGTTTGAGAAGAAATTATGTATCAGAGCCTATGAGTTTTGAAAATATAAAAGTACTTAGTATAACTTTTAATAGCATAGCAAAAAAAACTTTAAACTGCACCAACAAAACTCCACAAAAAAATATTTTATATTTATAGGCAAATCTTTTAGAAACTTCATGCACTTAGAACACTATTGTCTTTACAAGTATTAGTACTTTTCAAAACATTATACTTTGAAAAATAGAAGTACTTTTGAAGATTATGCATTAAAACAAATTAATTTTATTTTGAATAGTTGACTTGATTTCTTTTCCAGTCTGACATAATCCTAGGAAACCTTGTTAACTACAAGGACATTTTCCTAAGTGTCGTGGAAATTTTTCAACCCAAGTAAATATTATTTCACAAGGTATTTCAAAAATAATTTTATAAGCCATAAAACATTTTAAAATAATATTATTTGTAAGATAAATGTTTTCGACACAATTTTGAAAATATAGTGTATGAAAACATATAATTTTGAAATGTTTAATAACTCTTTTAATTTGACCTCCCCCTAAACTTGATACAGTCCTTGGAAGCTTGTTGACCACAAGTATTCTTCCTCTAAGTTCTTAGGGTTCAGTTCAGATCAAAAGAATAATAAAAAATAATTGCCTGCTAGAAATATTTTCTTTTGGTTTAGACTCCCCCTAAATTTGACACATCCTCGGAGTCCTTGTAGATCATTAAGTAGACCTCCTTTGTGTCTTTAGGGTTTACCAAAATCAAAAGAATAACTTTGAAGTATGATAATTTTTAAGAAGATATTTTTGAAAACACAACTTGGAATGATAGCACAGTTTTTGAAAAGCATGATGATAATTTTTCAAAGAGATAGTAATATACGAGGTTTTTGAATCAAATTATTGAAAACCTTATTTTCAGATGATACTAAATTTTAAAGCATAAGGTTTTTGAAAAATCTGAATTTTTTTTAAAACAAAGGTTAACAACTCCCCCTGTATTCGACACTGTCTGACTTTATCTAAGTGCCTTAAGAGACTTCAGTGTTGACCAGTGTTGACTAGGGTTGACAATGTTAACTCGGTTTTACCAATCAATAATTGACTCAATCAAGTCCTAGGTCTTAGTATTAATTCAATCAAGACTTAGTTTGATGAGTTAATTTTGAAAACACATGAGCTTCACTTTTTGAAAAATGTTGAGTGGAGAACATATAGAGTTAATTTAGAATTAATTTTGGAAAACAATTGAGTGGATTTTGAGTTAATTTTGAAAGAGTATTGAACTACATTATTAGGTCCTAGATGTCTCACCTAGTTCTACGTGATCAAGCATGTTAACCTTATGGGTTTTGTGAGACAAATTTAAATAGAAGTAAGGATTTTACTTTGAAAAATCATGATTAATTTTGAAAAATTGAATTAACTTTGAAAACCACTTTAATGAATTTTAACTTTATTTTGAAAAAGTAGTTGATTCTAAGATCAATTGAAATTTGTGTTAGATTTGAATTTGACAAGAAGTAACTTGAATTTGAATTTCAAAAATTGGCTTCCAGGTCTTGGCGAGGCACTAGGCCTTCTTTGGTCGTAGCCTTATTGGATCATCAACCCTTTCCTAGAAAAAGACTTTTAGTGAAATTTCATCTTCAAAATTACCTTTTGATAAATTCTGGTCTAACTAGTTTAGGTCTTGGATCGGTAGCTTCGGCTAGTTCCGCCAAAATGGCTTCCCTAACGTACTATCATCTCACCTCCACCCAATACTATGTTGTTCAAATTTCAATTAACTCTTTTGTCCTTAAACTAATCAATCCTAATTTTAAGCAAAATAAATAAATAAAAAGAAGCATACAAAAAAAATGATCTAAGTTATATCATAATCGTAATAATATTCTGGATTTTCAAAAATAGCAATATTATGAATTAAATTTTTATATGAATTAAAGTTACCCATCTTTCTTTTGCTTGATTGTTTCTTCAGTATTTTGTAGTGGTCGCGAGCCAATTGGACCAGTTTCCAAGGATCCGTTCCTTCATCGTCAGATTCTGAGTCTGAGTCGGACTTAGGCACTGGTTGAGGCTTCTTTTGCAGTTCTTTTGGAGTTTTCCCTGCAATAGAATTTACACCTTCCTCGACCATTACAGTATCTGTTTGATTATCTAATTGTAATTCAAAAAAGGATTCGAGATTGGTTACCATTTTTGTCTTAGTCAATTCGTCTTCTGACTCTGGCTTGAGTTCGCAGTCAGGTGCTAACTCTTCTAATATCTCAATTTCGGAGCTCTCTTCGTGTAGATTGGTTAGTTTCTCCCAAATTTCTCTGGCACATCTGAATGGACCTACTAGTTCGAGTTGCTCCTTGGTTAGGCCACATTGTAGGATTGTTGTTGCCCTTGCATCGGTCTCGATTTGGTTGAGGGTTTGTTCATCCAGTTTGTCCCATTCGATGGATAACTCATCTTCTACGGGAAGAGAGAATCCCGTTTGGATGATCCGCCATAAGTCCATGTGGGCCTTCAGAAGGGACTCCATTTGTCTTCTCCAAAAGCTGAAGTTCTCGCCGGAGAATAGCGGTGGACGAGCACTGTTCCACTCTTGGTTGGCCATTTAAAATAACCTCATGCACACAAAAAGAAACAACAAAAGTGTACCAAGACTTGGTCTTGGATTAGTAGTGCGGGAGAAGGAAGAAATAGCCAAAAAAAAATATTGCACGAATTTCGAGGCGAAATAATAATAAAATAATAAAAATAAGTTATGACAAATTTTTGAAAAATATTGATTTTCTCAATTCTGATTAATAATGAAAAAGTAAGAATTTAACGTTTAAAAAAATTTGCTCGAATTAAAGTAGCACAAATTTCGAGAAAAATATTAAAATAATAATAAAAAAATTATGACAAATTTTCAAAAATTGTTCATTTTATCAAATCAGACTTATGGTGAAAACATGAAAATTCAAAATTGCACCAATCTCGATTAATAAAATTCAAAATTGCATTTTCAAAATTGCACCTACAAATATTATTTATTTGAAATAAAGATCGAGTGGTGTTGCACCAATCTCGATTAACAAGAAAGAAAAGAAATTAAAAATTATTTTAAAAAAATCCGAAAATACTCTCAAATTGGTGGTTGCACCAAGTTTGAGCTTCCCCGCTCTGATACCACTTGTTGGATCGAGAAAACTGATAGAGGGGGGGTGAATATCGGAAATCGTTTTTCGGAAACACTTAGAGCAAGTACGCAGCGGAAATTAAGAAAATAAAGTCACACAGAGACACGTTCGATTTTACTTGGTTCGGAGCCTGTGCCGACTCCTACTCCAAGGCCCACGGTCGTTGACCGTTTACTTTGGGCAATTCTATATAAGGCGCAAATAGTTTACAAAAGATAATTACAGAATTAAGTACAGTAAACTTAAATCGCTCTTTTACCGACGTCCGGGGTAGATCGACTTTTTCGGAGCAGCGGGACGTCGTCGGCTCGAGTTGGAAGGATTCCGGGGCGAAGCGCGAGAGCAAAAGAGCGTAGAAGCGTTGATTGGAAGTTGTTGTTCTGAAGCTTGGGGTCGAGGGCCCTTTATATAGGGCATGGGGGCGCCCGGGACGTCGGGGGCGCCCGGGACGTCGGGGGCGCCCCCCCCACGTGGCAGTTGATCCGCACAATGCTCGGTCAACATCTGATCCCTTTACCTTCGGGATCAGGTTTGACCGGGGCGCCCGGAGCGCTCGGGGCGCCCGCATTGACCGGGTCAAAACTCCATCTTCTTGGCTTCGCGAGGGTGTGCTTCGGTAGCTGGCCCTGGGGGCGCCCGGGACTCTGGGGGCGCCCGGGAGCAGCGGGGGCACCCGCAGGATGTACTGTCGAAGCGTGCTTTTTACTTGTGTGTTTTGTGTTCACCTTGGGGGCGCCCGGGACACTCCGGGCGCCCTGGTCAGCTGTTGCCTCACTCCTTTGAGGCTCTCTGAGCTGCAGACACTCGTTCCTTCGGTCCTGCATCCAGGGTTAGTCCAAAACACAATGAAACAATAAATTGTTAGTTTATACAGCCTTAGCTGTCTTGGTTCTGACTTTGGGTCTCTAAAATAGAACCCTAGGTCGAACCGACGCCTACTGTTCCCTCGACGGGGAACGCGTCCTCACCTACTCCTCTCGGGAGAGTGTACCTGATGCCAACCGTTCCTCTGGTTGGACTTTTGCCTGACGGTCCTTTGCCAGGTCTTGGATGCCGAGCTGTCCCTCGCCCGTTGCCTAGCAGTCCTTCGCTAGGGCTTTAGTCCCAAGCTGTCATTCGCCTGGTGCCTAGCAGTCCTTCGCTAGGACTTTTTACCCTGGCATTCCTTCGCCAGTGCCTAGCAGTCCTTCGCTAGGACTTTGTATCCTGGCAGTCCTTCGCCAGGTGCCTAGCAGCCCTTCGCTAGGACTTTGTTTCCTGGCAGTCCTTCGCCAGTTGCCTAGCAGCCCTTCGCTAGGACTTTTCCTGCACACTCAGTGAATATTGTTAGATCACAAACAAATTTAACTTTGAATCCTTTGCCAATATCAAAACAAGATTCGATATGGTGCTTCCTGCACCAACACCGCGCACTTCCTTTCGGAGCTTCCTTGGTTGCAGAGCATCGCCGTTAGTGCTTTGTCGTCAGTTAGAAGGCTCAGAATGATCTTGGAAGTTGTGTTTTGAGCTGAGGGGTCGAAGCCCCTTTTATAGTCTTCAATAGGGCACCTGTGATGAATGGGGTGCCTCAAAGGGCTTGGTCAAAGTTTATCTCCACGCCGAACTCGTAGCAGCAGATAACACTCTTGACCAGGGTGCCCTAGAGCTTCCAGGTGCCTGACAGAGCCTAGGCGCCTCCTTCAATGAGGCGCCTGGCTCCTTTGAGGCACCTCCTTCAATGGAGGTGCCTAGCAGCCAGTCTTCCAGCCGCTTTGTGTGTTGTTTGCCTGCTTTGTCTTCCATTCTAGGTACCTGCAAGATACACAAATACAAAGCAAATACACACACAATCTTAGCCTTAATGAGATGGTTCTGACTTCGGATTTTCGCGAAACCCTAGGTCGAACCGACACAAGTTCCCACCCTCGGGAATGCGCCTTTCACCTACTCCTCTCAGGAGACGGTTGCCACCCAGTCCATTCGGGTGGACTTTAGCTTAGCCTTCGATACTCTTGGATCTCAAGACGTTCGACCCTCGACCCGTCTCTAGTCCTTAGTCATTGCTCAGCTAAGTTGCTCAATCCCTCGGACCAAGACTTCGTGCCCAAACCCTAGGTTCACAACTTCGGTGCCCAACCCTCGGCCAGGACTTAGTGCCCAATTCCTCGAACTAGGTCTTCGTGCCCAGCTTCACTCACTAGGTCTTAGTGCCCAGCTTCACTCACCAGGTCTTCGTGCCCAGCTTCACTCACCATGTCTTAGTGCCCAGCTTCACTCACCAGGTCTTAGTATTCAATTCTTAGATCTAGGACATAGTGCCTAGGTTAACTAGGACTTTAGTTCACCTTGATCCAGTTTTCTTCACTCACCCTTCCCTTGTTCAATGTATCATTGACTTAAGCATTTTGACAAACATTGAAACACTTAGAGGAGGGCATCACTGATGCAACTTGCACCAACAATTTTCCCCTTTTTGATGTTTGACAATATCTTAAGTTAGATTGGTTGAAGGGACTAAATTTTAACTCTTGGGATCAAATGAAAAAATGATCTAAGTTTTGAAAATACATTTTGATCCTTTGGGGAAAAATAGGAAAAATTTCTAACTTAAGTTCATTCTCCCACTTTTTGAAAAAGCATTTTGATTTCATTTAGATCCTTTGAAAAAAATTCTCTTACTTAAGCTTACTCTCCCCCTTTGTCATACATCAAAAATCATCAAAAACACTTGCACCAACAATGAAACCATTTTGTTCTTTTGAAAATCCTTAGTATAAATTTTTGAAAGCATAGTATAAAACTAAGTACTTAAATTGCACTCAAAAATAATTTTACTTGGAAGGTATAGTGCACTTTGACAAAATATTGTGTATTTGTAGGAAAATATTTTGAGCATCGAAAATTCTTGCACTTAGAAAACTATTGGCATAGAAAAACTTTCATAAGAGATTTTTCAAAAAAATATTTTCACTTGACAAATAGTGCATTTCGAAGAATGCTTTAAAAAAATGTTAGTATTTTGAAAAATATCTGCACTCTTAAAAATATTTGTACTTTGTGAACATTGGTGCATTTTTGAAACCATTTTAAAAAATATTTTGAATATCTTGCAAGTACCTTTGAAAAATATTTGAGCTTTTGAAAAGTGCAAGTACTTTTTTGAAACATATTATGAACTTGAAAAACATAAGTATTTTGAAAAATATTATGAGTTCTTTGAAAATGTTACTTAACTTATATTTTGAAAGTACTTAGAAAAATATTGTTTTAAAACATAATATTTTACTTGACTTGGTTTTTTTCCAGTCTGACACAATCCTAGGAAACCTTGTTAACCACAAGGACATTTCCCTATGGGTCCTGGAAATTCTCCAAACTCAAGTAAACATTATTTCAAAAAGTATTTCAAAGTCATTCTATAAGCCACAAAAATTTTGAAAAATAGAATAATAGTATTTTATTTAATGGAAAATGACTTATATTTTCAAAAGAATTTTGAAAACAAGTGTATTAAAACATATTATTTTGAAATGTTCAATAATTCTGTTAATTTAACCTCCCCCTAAACTTAACACAGTCCTTGGAAGCTTGTTGACTACAAGTACTCTTCCTCTGAGTCTTTAGGGTTTAGTTCAGACCAAAAGAATTATTTAATAATTTCAAAAATAATTACCCAAAAGGAATTTAGAAAAATACTTGTCAGAATGTTTTCTTTTGATTTAGACTCCCCCTAAATTTGACACATCATAGGAGTCCTTGTAGATCATGAAGTAGACCTTCCTCTGTGTCTTTAGGGCTTATCAGAATCAAAAGAATAGTTTTGACTAACATTTTGAGTATGGTAATTTTCTAAAAGGTAATTTTTAAAGCATAAGCTTTTTCGAAAACATAAGTGATAGTAATTAAAGCACCATTTTCGAAAAACATTCTGAAGTGATAATAATGTTTAAGACATGATTTTCGAAAAACACTTTGAAATGCTGATAATTTTAAAGCACCATTTTCAAAAGATTCAAAAGAAACCAAAAAAAACTCCCCCTGACACCAACACTGTTTAACTCTATCTAAGTGTCTTAAGGGACTTTAGTATTGACCTAAGAGGCTTGTGTCTAATTGTGTAGGTCAAATAATTTTTCAAAGGAATATAATTTTTGAAAATCTATCATATATAATCAATCAGACAAGCATGAATTCCATAAAAACATTATTATGTTGAAGCACTATTTTGAAAATAGATTTTTTAGAAAAATATTCTAAGAATTTTGAAAAACAATTTTGAAAAATATTTTTCAACTTATTAGTCCTTAACATCTCACTCATTCTAGATGTCTCAATACAACAAGCATGGTTGTCTTATGGGTGCATTGTGAGATGTTTGAATCATTTTTCTTAATTCATTGTTAAATCTAAGATTTAATTGAAACTTGTGTTAGATTCAAATTTATAAAATAGTAAAGTGAATTTGATTTTCGATAACCGACTTCCAGGTTTTGGCGAGGCACAGAGGCCTTCTTTGATTGTAGCCTTATTGGAGCAACAACCCTTTCATTGACAAAGCCTTTTATCAAAAATTCATTTTCAAATTACTTCATGAAAAATTTTGGTCTAACTAGCTTAGGTTTTGGATCGGTAGATTCGGCTAGTTCCACCAAACGGCTTCCCTAACGTACTATCATCTCAGCTCCATCTAATACTAGGTTAATCAAGTTTCAATTATTCTTTTTCCTATAACCGTTCTAAATCATGCATAAAATTAAACATGAATGACATGACATATATTTAAAAAAATTAGTAGATACATGGCATGACAATTATGCATGAGTCAAACAAGTCAAAACATTTAATTAAGTTTCTAAAGATGTATCAAATTCCCGATTTGATACATGTCGTGTGAACCCACGAATATGCCAACCCACTTTGACATATTTGTTGTTATTTAGTTGGGGGTTTCAGTTGGGTATGATTTTATTTGGTTGCATTTAAGTTATTAAGATTTAAGTAGAGATTAAGAATTAATTAAATTAAGAATTAATTGGATTTAAGTTGAATTAATTAAGATTTAATTAAAGTTAAATTGATTAATAATTAATTGATGATGAAATAAGTAAGATTTAATTAAAGTTAAATTGATTAATAATTAATTAATGTATAAAAATTAAGATTTAATTAAAGTTAAATAGATTAATAATTAATTGATATTGAAATAATTAAAGATTAATTAAAGTTAAAATAATTAAAGATTAATTAATGTTAAAATAATTAAAGATTAATTAAGGTTAGAATAATTAAGGTTGAAATGATTAATTACTAGTTGTGGGTTTAATTTCATCATTTTCATTATTTCGAAAACTTTTGACTCATCTACTATTTCTGCTTTATCTAATTTTTCGAATTTTTCTAACAATTTTGATTTGTTTGACTTTTTGTGAACTTTATTAACTATAGTCTTGATCTCAGAAAGTTCATTTTCCTCCTCATCCTCAAAATCACATCCTTCAATATTCTCAAAGTAGGTGGAGTAATTTGGGTCACTAGTTAATATTTTGTAATAATCTTTAATATTATCTAAAAATTTGATAATTAAATCATTATCTAAAAGAATTTCATTTTCAATATCCTCAAACTTATCCTCATCATTATCTTTAATAGCCTCAAGAATATCCTCAGAAATATCTTCAATATTTTCAGGATTAATCTCACAATTTTCAGAGTCATCAGTAAGATTTTCAAATTTGATTTCAGAATTATCAGTGAAATTTTCAAATTTGAATTCAGAATTATCAGTAACATTTTCAAATTTAAATTCAGGATTATCAGTAAGATTTTCAAATTTAATTTCTGGATTATCAGTAAGATTTTCAAATTTAATTTCTAGATTATCCTTAAGAACTTCAAATTTAATTTCTGGATTATCCTTAAGAATTTCAAATTCAATTTCTGGATTATCCTTAAGAATTTCAAAATTAATTTCTGGAATATCAGATTTAATTTCATAATTAACATTAAGATTAATTACAGAATTAATTTCAGAATTAATTTCAATATTATCAGAATTAATTTTAATATTATCAGAATTAATTTCAGAAATCATTGAATTGACATTAAAGATTAAACAATTAATTTCTGATATTTTAGCAACATCTAGATTTTCTAATTGAGCATGCAAAATGTTAATTTGACCGTGCAGTAATTTTAATTTATCAGAAAAGTTATCTAAATTACCATATGATTGTACAGGAATTTGAAAATTTCTAGGAACGTAAATTTTTCGTACATTGGCCGGACACTTATTCTTGTAGTGTCCGTACTTTTCGCATTTGAAGCATTGTACGTGACTTTTATCGCTCCAGACTCCGGGCGCTGGTGCCTCTTTTACTTCCGGTGGTGTAGACCGAATCTCACGAGTAGGGCACTGATTTTTATAGTGCCCTCTCTCCCTGCACTTGAAGCATGTAATATGAAATTTAAAAACTGACATTAAAAAAATTGTACTTGATTCACCCCCGGGCTCCCCCTCAACTCCTGGCGTCTTTGCTCGGTTGGCGGTTAGACTGGTGAAGAGCGGTCTAGCTCTGATACCAATTGGAGGACCAGTGTCGTCGATAGAGGGAGAGTGAATATCGACCGTAAAAACCTTCAGAAATTTCTTAAAACTTTTCGGTTCATTCTGGACACAAAGTTAGTAGCACGGCGGAAAACAAAAAGAACGAATAAGCAACACAGCGCACGCGGGATATTTTACTTGGTTCCCAACCCCCCAGGGTCAGTACATCCAAGGCCTAAGCACGGGAACGCCCGTCAACTAATGATCTCCTTTCAGTACTTTTCGGAGGCGGAGAAACCCGTCTTACAGTGCAGAAATTACAATCAAAATATATGAAAAATAAGTGCGGAATTGTAAAATTCAAACCAAACAAAAGTTGAAGACTCGGTCGATCTGGAACTCCGAAGTGTCGCGCACTTCCTCCCGGAGCTTCCTTGGTCGTAGAGCTTCGCCGTTAGCGCTTTATCGTCAGTCAAAAGGCTCAGAATGATCTTGGAAGTTGTGTTCTGAGCTGAGCGGTCGAAGCCCCTTTTGTAGTCTTCATTAGGGCACCTGTGATGAATGGGGCGCCTCAAAGGACTTGGTCAAACTTTATCTCCACGTCGAACTCGCAGTAGTAGATAACACTCTTGACCAGGGTGCTCTGGTGCTTCCAGGCGCCTGACAGAGCCCGGGCGTCTCCTTCAATGAGGCGCCTAGCTCCTTTGAGGCGCCACCTTCAATGGGGGCCCCTAGCAGCCAGTCTTCCAGCCGCTTTGTGTGTTGTTTGCCTGCTTTATCTTCCATTCTAGGTACCTGCAAGATACACAAATACAAAGCAAATACACACACAATCTTAGCCTTAACGAGATGGTTCTGACTTCGGATTTCCGTGAAACCCTAGGTCGAACCGATGCAAGTTCCCACCCCCGGGAATGCACCTTTCACCTACTCCTCTCAAGAGACGATTGCCACCCAGTCCATTCGGTTGGACTTTAGCTTAGCCTTCGATACTATTGGATCTCAAGACGTCCGACCCTCGACCCCTCTCTAGTCCTTAGTCATCGCTCAGCTAAGTTGCTCAATCCCTCGGACCAAGACTTCGTGCCCAAACCCTAGGTTTAGCACTTCGGTGCCCAACCCTCGACCAGGACTTAGTGCCCAATTCCTCGAACCAGGTCTTCATGCCTAGCTTCACTCACCAGGTCTTAGTGCCCAGCTTCACTCACCAGGTCTTCGTGCCCAACTTCACTCACCAGGTCTTAGTGCCCAATTCTTAGAACCAGGACTTAGTGCCTAGGTTAACTAGGACTTTGGTTCACCTTGTTCTAGTTTTCTTCACTCACCCTTCCCTTGTTCAATGTATCACTGAGTTAAGCATATTATCAAACATTACACTTAGAGGAGGACATCACTGACGCAACTTGCACCAACACAGAGATCGAAATGATATAGGAGAAGGGGAGGAGATCGCATGGTGTTATCTCAACTGCAAGTGCACAGTTAATTTGTCAAGAAATAAAATATCGATCTCATGCGCATGAACTGTTGATTAAGCACTAATAACTTTTTAAAGCAAATTATCTAGACGGTCGAAGTTGTTTAAAGGCTTGTGAACTAAAGGGTGAGAGAGAGGGAAACAAACAGAGATAAAGTGAGTGAGTGTGTGTGTGTGTGTGTGTGAGAGAGAGAGAGAGAGAGAGAGTAAGCAAGTGAACAAAGAGGGAGAGAGCAAGTTACTAAAGAGAGAAGTTGACTTTGGGAGAGATTCTAGGATATCGATTTCATTATGATCCTAGTTAATGTTGTTGGGGCAATCAACCCAAGTATGATCTGGAGGATCATGGGTTTTGATGTGTGTGTGTCAATATGGTTAAGTTAGGGGTTCATTGTGATCTAATATGTGTATGTGAGTGTACAGGTTTGCAGGATACACATGGGCTTGGCTGGACGGCTTCAGGTATGGTGAAGGGTGGCATGGAGGCAAGCCGTGGGCTTGTGTGCGCATCCGAGGGACCATGGATAAAGCAAGGACGATGAGCCAAGGGAAGCGGACTTTGAGGCGTACGTGAAGGATGGCATGGAGGCAAGCCGAGGGCTTGTGTGTGCATCTGAGGGACGAGGGCCGAAGGCAACAGATCGAGGATGCTAGAGCAGGAACGATGAGCCGAGGGACACGGACTTCGAGGCATGCATGAAGGATGGCATGGAGGCAAGCCAAGGGTTTTTGTGCACATCTAAGGGACGGGAGCCGAAGACGAAGAGGGTGCGAAGGCAACAGATCGAGGCTGCTGGAAGAAGAGTCAGCTGAGTCGTGAGGGTAGGAGTGCTGAGTGAAATGTACTTGGGAAATCCTAGGGTTCGAGTGCTGAGAGAAGTGTACTCGGGAGTGGACCAATCGACTGGTGTTTGGGGCAGTCGACTGGTAAAGACCACAGAAATATCAGTCGACTGGTAATGGACCAGTCGACTGATGGCACTTATAAAGTCGAACATTAGGCTGTAACGGTCGAGTTTAAGTGGGACCAGTCGACTGAATGGACCAGTCGACTAGTAATGGGCCAATCGACTGGTAGTGGTCTTTTCAGCCTCGAGCTCCATTTAAGGGAGCTTGTTTAAGGCTGTTTCTCCTTAGCGAAACTTGCTTAGGTAAAGCTTGTTAGTAGCCTATCTTGCTCAGGGATTGTCCAGAAGTTATGGTGAGGTTTCTCCACCCATAAGGAGCGTCAAGAGCTAGCCGGAGGTGCTCCGGGGAATCATCCACCGAAGGATTAGGGATCGTCCACCTTACAGGCAGCCGTGGAGTAGGAGTGTCATCTCCGAACCATGTAGATCGGTTTGTGTTAGCGTTGTTTTAGTTTTTATTTTGTTTATTCCGCTTGCGCGCTAACTTTATAGGAAGAAAAATCGGAAGATCGCTATTCACCCCCCCCCTCTAGCTTGACGGTCATGGTCCCAACAAGTGGTATCAGAGCGAAGGTTCGCTCATCTACGGACTAACCGCCGAGAGAGCAACAAGCTAGAGGAGATGACGATCGAAGAAAAGTTGGGTGATGACATCAACGTTCCACCTCCCTATAATCCCGAAGATTTCGACTATTGGAGGATGCGAACGAAGACTTGGTTTGGTATGGATTGGGAGTGCATAATGGTACTACTAGAAGAGTCATTCGAAATTCCAAGAGATAAGCATGGGAAAAGACTTCGACCTAGATATTGGATTAAGGAGCAACAAAGTCAATCAAAGGCCAATAAGAAGGTAATTGTAATATTAATTGATATTTTGCCTAAAAATATATTGAGTGGTGTAGGTGAATACGAAAATGCATATGAGCTATGGAACAAGATGGGATAATTTCATGAAAACCCTACACAAGCTCAAATAGTGGAAGAGCCCAAGGAAGCGAGATCAATGGCTCAAGAAGAGGAAGAGGAAAGAAATTCATCCTTTGCATCAAGTGAAGTGGCTCAAGAGAGTGAGAGATCATCCACTTTATCAAGGGAAGAAGGAGAGGTCTCTACTTCAAGGATTAAGGGGGAGGAGAGACTCACTTCAATGCCGGAGCAAGAAGAAGCTCCTACCTCCACCAAAGTCAAATCAAAAGATCACATCATTTGCTTTGGATGCAACAAAAAGAGACACTACAAGGACAAATGTTCGTTAGGTAGAAAGGAGGTAAACCCTAAACCAAAATCAATTCATTTAAAATCTAACATGGGTTGTAGGGAAAAGAAGGAAAAAAGCACATTAGGTGCTATACTTGTGGGGAGCTAGGGCACTATCACACCTGTTGATGTAGTCTGACCCTGATTGTTGTTTTGGTGTTGACACCGATTTTAGTTTAGGTTGATGAGATGATTATGATTAAGTCCTGGTCGGGGACTGGGCTTTGGATGAATGAAAAAGTCCTAGCTTGGAGGGCTAGGTGTGAAAAGTCCTAGCTTGGAGGGCTAGGTGTGAAAAGTCCTAGCTTGGAGGGCTAGGTGTGAAAAAGTCCTAGCTTGAAGGGCTAGGTGTGAAAAAGTCCTATCTTGGAGGGCTAGGTGTGAAAAGTCCTAACTTGGAGGGTTAGGTGTGGAAAAGTCCTAGCTTGGAGGGCTAGGTGTGAAAATTCCTAACTCGGAGGGTTTGGTGATTGAAAATCCCGGTGAGTGAAGCCGGGTCCTGGTGAGTGAAGCCAGGTTGACTGAAGTCCTGGTGAGTGAAGCTGGGCATGGAGTCTTGGTCCGAGGGATCAAGCACGAGTCAGAGAAGGGTTGGAGGCTTATCCTTTTGACTTAGAGTGGATTTGGCCTTGCCTGGATCGGTCTGGTGACCGATCAGGGAAGTTGTCACGGAGTTCCCTCATGGATCGGTCTGGTGACCGATCCAGCTATGTCTGATCGGTCTGGTGACCGATCAGGGAGCAGATAGTGAGTCTGGGAACCCTACTGCTCGGCTCCTGATCGGTCTGGTGACCGATCAGGGATACTGTTCGGATCGTTTTGGTGAACGATCAAACGTCGCGGACTTCTCACTATAACCGATCAAGTTGGAGCTTGATCGGTCAGAGGGTGGCCTGATCAGTCACCAGTCCGATCAGGCCACACCCTGATCAGTCTGGGGATCGATCAGGAGGTTTGGACTGCGAAGCTAGGAAATCACCCTGCAAAGGGGTGGATCGGTCCGGTGACCGATCCACGACTTGGGAACGGTCTGGTGATCGATCCCGGAGAAGTCGCGATTTCTAATTACACGTTGGGGACCGATCAGGTTGGAGCCTGATCGGTCTGAACCCATCCTGATCGGTCTGGTGACCGATCAGGAGTCCCTCTGATCGGTCCAATAACCGATCAGCAGCTGACAGCTTTAATTCAAAAGCGTTATCAAAGCTCTGATCGTGTTCTGATTACTACTGATACGCTACCGAGACTTGTTCAGAGTCCTCTGATATTTGATCCTCTGCTTGATTAGTTGTGCTAATGATCTGATTTAGTGTGCAGATGACAAGGATGAATTCAAACACTCAAGGAGTAGGGGCAATGGATGCTGGCGCTGTTGGAGCTGCTGATTGGGGCTTGGCTGAGGGAAGCTCAGGGAGTCTAGGAGAGCTCAGTGGTAGGTGGGAAGTTGCAGCTGAGCAATTGGTAAGCTGCAGTAGAGCGTCTGGTGGCTGGAGATGTGAGCTGGAGATGCCAGATGCTTAAAAGTGCTGAGAAGTGGAGAAGAGGAGAAGAGACACTCTGCTTTGGCTACAACTTCTGTGATCTTGCGACAACTTTGATCCATATCTTGAGCAAGCAACTGTGAATCTAAAGCAACCTTCTGTTACTTGAGCACTTGGGAAGGAACAAGGAGCTTGGCGAGTCCATCAGCGAGAAGACACGAAGAAGGGAGTTCTTGCGTGAGATATGTGCTGAGTGGAGCTCGGTGAGGAGTTCGCTTGTGTTCTTGCGGTTCTTAGTGCTCAGTAAGATTCCTTCTTGTGTTTCCTGTACTTAATACTTCATTCATCTGTGGAGAGGTTACTCCACCGAGAAGGAGGTTGCATTCTATCCAGATTTTCCGGGGCTTGATCTGTCGACGATCAAGGGATCGCCCACCTTAAGGGCACGCCAAGGAGTAGGGGCAAGTTATCCGCGAACCTTGTAAATGATCCTTGTTAGCGTTTTGGTTTGCTCTTCATTTTTGCACATTTCTATTTGTTTTCTTTGTTTCCGCTGCCTAACCTCTGAAGTGCAGAGAAAATTTAAAAACTGCTAAGCTTCAAGTGTCTGGCTACATTCACCCCCCCCCCTCTCTAGCCATCCACGATCCAACAACACCAAGTGTCCGAGAAAAGGAGAGCTCAAGAAAATGGAGCATTTGAGAAGATGGGAGAAGGATGAGAGGAAGAGAAGCTCACATCAAGGGGGAGCTCCAAGGCTAAGGGAGGTAATCCCTAACTTTAAGAATGTTTCAAACTCCCTTATGCATACTATGAATGATAAAAATTGCTTGCCTATGTGTAATTTTGGTTTCAAGTATCATGATAGAAATAGAGTTACTATTTCATGCCAAAATTCTAAGAAACCCATGTTGTTAGTGATATGAGAGAAGTGTCCTAAGGCAATCGCCTTATGATTGTAATTATTTATTCTAATAAATTAATATTCACTATTTGAGTATACATGTTTGTGTATTTGATTGAGATCTTAAACTCATTTACTGAATGTCCGTAATACAATTCACAGCATGAGAGAATTTGTGATGAATTCACAACTAGTGATTATCTCTACATATGCAATTGTAAAGTATTGAAATTGTCCCTAGTCGATGAATTGATAAATACGGACACTATCAATTCTGTTGAAACTAGCATGGGTTATTCTCTAATCAGCTGATTCTCACTGGCTGGTGACATTGAGATGTCCAGAGATAAACATGAATGCTAGTTAAGGGAACTAGTTCATTGGAGTGACTGGCTGTAAAACTTCATATGGTAGTCTACATATAGATATGTCAGTGAAGTTCTTACTGCAGCTTAAGTGCGATGTTCCTTTGACTTGCGGTGTTCAAGTCATCTTGGTCATGGAGACTTATACTTTGACATCTTAAGCAAGCATCTCCAAGGAGGTGTGGACCCAGGATGATTGGGTATAAGCTGAAGTGCCCGAAGATGTTTGAACAGCCTACAAAGGATTCACCACTCCTTGCGAGGAGATGTATACCCGAGGCCTATCGTCGGATTGTTACTCGAAGCCTCTGGCCAGAGCATGACATGTTCAGAGTATGGATCTCTTAAATACATGAGAGTAATTAGAATTCGTAGGACGAGAAAACGTTACTTGGGCTAGGTGTGACGTAGTCAGCCTAGTGGGGACTGATACACATAGACCATGTCCTAAACCAAGTGGGTATAAGATGGTGAAGGGAATGGGGCACGATTCATTATAGCTGCTGAAGGTTTCAGAATTGTTTTTGAGGTCAACCATTGATCTTTCGATTAATTGGGGATCATGATGTACTACTAGGTGCCACTCATGATCGTGTTGGTGTAGGAAGCAACATATCGAACCTTGTTTTGATATTGGCAAAGGGTTCAAAGTTAAGTATTAATGGTGATCTAACAATGTTACTCAAGTGTGCAGGAAAAGTCTTAGTGAAGGGCTGCTAGGCACCTAGCGAAGGACTGCCAGGAAACAAAGACCTAACAAAGGGCTGCTAAGCACCTGGCGAAGGACTACCAGGAAACAAAGTCCTAGCGAAGGGCTGCTAGGCACCTGGCGAAGGACTGCCAGGAAACAAAGTCCTAGCGAAGGGCTGCTAGGCACCTGGCGAAGGACTGCCAGGATACAAAGCCCTAGCGAAGGACTTCTAGGCACCTGGCGAAGGAATGCCAGGATACAAAGCCCTAACGAAGGACTGCTAGACACCTGGCGAAGGACTGCCAGGATCCAAAGATCTAGCGAAGGACTGCTAGGCACCGGGCGAAGGACAGCTTGGTATCCAAGACCTGGCGAAAGACCGCTAGGCAAAAGTCCAACAGGAGGAGTCAGTTGGCATCAGGTAAATTCTCCTGAGAGGAGTAGGAGAGGACGCGTTCCCCGTCAAGGGAACAGTAGGCGTCGGTTCGACCTAGGGCTCTATTTTGGAGACCCAAAGTCAGAACCAAGACAGCTAAGGTTGTATAAATCTAACATATTATTGCTCTATGTTATTTTGGACTAACCCTGGATGCAGGACCGAAGGAACGAGTGTCTGCAGCTCAGAGAGCCTCAAAGGAGTGAGGCAGAAGCTGAGTAGGGCACCCGGAGTGTCCCGGGCGTCCCCAAGGTAAATACAAAAAGAAGTAGAGAAAGTGAATGCTTCGACAGCTTATGGGCGGGGTGCCCCCGTGCTCCCGGGCGCCCCGTATGGTCCGGGCGCCCCCAGTTCAACCTAACGAAGTGGAAGCCAGCGAGAAGCCAACTGATAAGAGTCGACCCGGTCAACCCGGGCGCCCCCAGCGTCCCGGGCGCCCCCGTCAAAGCCTAATCCCGAGTTTGAAGGGATCAGAGCTGACCGAGAGGAACTCGGATCAGTTGACACGTGGGGGGCGCCCCCGACGTTCCGGGCGCCCCCAGGGGCTATAAAAAGGGCCTCGACCCCAAGGCTTTGGACAATCAAGTTTTCCAACGCATTCACGCTCTTCTACTCCCGCGCTCTGCTCCGGAAACCTCTCGACTCGAGATACAAGCGCCGACGACGTCCCTCTGCTCCGAAAATACAATCTACACCGGACGTTGGTAACGAAGAGCTACTTTTAAGTTTACTGTACTATTCTTGTAATACATTTTGTAAACTGGTTTTGCGCACATATAGAATTGCCCGCAGTAAACGGTCAACGACCGTGGGCCTTGGAGTAGGAGCCGACCGCGACTCCGAACCAAGTAAAAGAACTTGTGTTCGCGTTTTGTATTTATTACTTCCGCTGCATAATTTCTCTAACTCTAATCCGAACGACTTACGATATTCATCCCCCCCCCCTCTATCGTTTCTCTCGATCCAACAAGTGGTATCAGAGCGGGGAAGCTCAAATTTGGTGCAACCACCAATTTGAGAGTTTTTCAGATTTTTACGAAATTTTTAATCTTATTTCTTTTCTTTCTCGTTAATCGAGTTTGGTGCAACACCACTCGCCTTTTTCAATTTTGAATTCTCATTTTTTTACCATTCATTGAAATTGATAAAACGATCAAGTTTTAAAAATTTGTCATAATTTTTTTTATTATTTTAATATTTTTTCTCGAAATTCGTGCCACCCTAATTCGAGCAACTTTTTTTCACTCCTATTTTTTTAATCAGAACATTCATTTTCTAAAAAGTTATATCAAAAGCCTTTATTATTATTTTATTATTCTGCCTCGAAATTCATGCAATATCATTGTTGGGCTTTATCTTCTCTCCCGCACTACTAATCCAAGACCAAGTCGTGGTACATTTTTTTGTTATTTTGTTTGTGTGCAAGGTTTATATTAAATGGCCAACCAAGAGTGGAACAGTGCACGCCCACCGCTATTCTCCGGCAAGAACTTCAATTTTTGGAGAAGTCAAATGGAGTCCCTTCTGAAAGCCCACATGGACCTATGGCTAATCATCCAAACGGGATTCTCTTTTCCCGTAGAAGATGAGTTATCAATCGAG
The DNA here is from genome assembly GCA_024364735.1 of Boesenbergia rotunda. Taxonomy (NCBI): domain Eukaryota; kingdom Viridiplantae; phylum Streptophyta; class Magnoliopsida; order Zingiberales; family Zingiberaceae; genus Boesenbergia; species Boesenbergia rotunda. Next base: position 746,825 of record JAGFNQ010000251.1, on the reverse strand, counting down.
TGGGATAAATTGGATGAACGAACTCTCAACCAAATCGAGACCGATGCAAGGGCAACTGCAATTCTATAATGTGGCCTAACCAAAGAGCAACTCGAGCTAGTAGGTCCATGCAGATGTGCTAGAGAAATCTGGGAAAAATTGATTAACCTTCATCAAGAGATCTCAGATGAAGAAGAAGATCAGGTAAGTTATCTTGCCCTTTCGGTCCAAGCACAAACAGCCGAGTCAGAGTCTGAACCCGAATCCAAAGTCGAACCAGAATCTGACGACGAATTGACTGAGATGATAACCGATTTTGAATTCTTTTCAAAATTAGAATTAAATAATCAAACAGATACTGTAATGGTCGAGGAAGGTGTAAATTCTATTGCATGGAAAAATCCTAAAGAACCACCAAAGAAGGAGCTTCAACTAGTACCTGAGTCCGACTCAGACACAGAATCAAAAGATGAGCCTAGATCCGAGGCGGCAAGAATCAAGGGGGAGATTCCCAATAAAGAACCAAAAGGTAAAAGTGTAAATTTAGATTTTAAAAATCATGTAATTTGTTACACATGCAGGGAGAGAGGGCACTACCAAAGTGAGTGTCCTACTCGTAAGATTCAAACGACACCACCGATGGCGACAAAGGAACCAGTTCCAAAAGCACGAAGGGACAAAAGTCACATCCAATGCTTCAAGTGCCAGGAGTTCGGGAATTACAAAAGTGAATGCACAGATAAAAGAGCTACCAAGAATGCCGGACAAACAATTGACAAAGGTAATTTATAGTATTTGAAAATCCGTTATTTACCTTGAATAATGTGATTGATTCATGTAAATTAATTAAGGCAAATTTTAGAAAATTGAAACAAGAAAATGATACCCTAAAACATAAGGTCAATATGTTAGAAAATTTAATTCATAATCTTGCTAATTTCGAAAATCCAGAGTATTACTCCAATTGTAACCTTACTTAGATAATTGTTTGCTTTAATTGTGTGTTTCTTTTTATTTTTAAGTTTTGTTTTTTTTTGCTTAGAATTAGGACTGGTTAGTTTAAGGACTGAACCAACTTAACTGAAATTTGAACAACATAGTATTAGGTGGCGGTGAGATGATAGTACATTAGGGAAGCCTTTTCTAATAAGGTCAAGTATACACTACTTGGTCTCTTTAGACTGGTGAAACTAGCCGAAGCTACCAACCCAAGACCCAAACTAGTTAGACCAGAATTTACCAAAAAGTAATTTTGAAGATGAAATTTCACTAAAAGGCTTTGTCTAGGAAAGGGTTGATGATCCAATAAGGCTATGGCCAAAGAAGACCTTGTGCCTCGTCAAGACCTGAAAGCCAATTTTTGAAATTTAAATTCAATTTACTCTTTGTTAAATTCGAATCTAACACAAATTTTCAGTTAATTTTAGATTCAAATATCTCTTTTCAAAATAAATTTAAATTAGGTTTAAAAATTAATTTAACTTTTCAAAATTAATCATAGTCATTTCAAAATAAATCTTTCTATTAAAATATGCATCTCACAGAACAGTTAAGGATATCCTGTTTTGTCACTTAGAAATGGGTGAGATGCTTAGGACCTAAAAGTTGAGTCCAACCCAACCAACTAATTCAGATTAATCAAACTAAAATTAATTTAATTAAATCAAAATCAAATCTTAATTAAATCAATTAAATTCAATTAAATCCTAATTAAATCATTAAATTCAATTAAATCTTAATTAAATCAATTAAATTCAATTAAATCTTAATAAATTAAATTTAATTCAATCAAATTCAAATTTAATTCATCTGACTTTTAAATTCAAATTTAATTATCTGCCTTTTAAAATTCAAATTTAATTCATCTGACTTTTAAAATTCAAATTTAATTTAACTAACTTTTAAAATTCAAAGTTAAAATTCTAATTATTTTCAAAATCCTCAAAAATCATTTTAACTTTTAAACTAAGGTTTAATGTTTCAAAATTAACCATTTTTTTAAAAATTAAATATTTATCTTACACAACCCATAAGGTTAACATGTTTGACCACGTAGAACTGGGTGAGACATCTAGGACCTAAGAGTATGATTCACTATCCTTTTAAATAAAAAGTTTGCAAAAGTTATTCAAACTTACCTCTAATTTTTAATTTATTGTACTGTACCCTACTTTTTCATTCCTAACATTTTTTTTCAATTTCATGTCAAATATCACAATAAATAGAGTCTAGGGCTTGTTCTGATTTAGTCATTAACTTGGTCAAAATAGTCAACCCTAGTCCACATAGTCAAACCTGGTCAACGCTGATATCCCTTAAGGAACTTAGATAAAAGTCAGACTGTGTCGGATACAGGGGGAGTTCTTCTTAATCTTTTTCAAAAATTCAAATTTTTCAAAAACCTTATGGTCTAAAACTTATTATCATCTCAAAATAAGATTTTCAAAAGTTGATTCAAAAACCCTCGTATATTACTATCTCTTTGAAAAATTATCATCATGATTTTCGAAAACTGTGCTATTATTCCAAGTTGTGTTTTCAAAAATTTATCTCCTTGAAAGTTATCATACTCAGAAGGTTATTCAAAATCATTCTTTTGATTTTAATAAACCCTAAAGACACAGAGGAAGATCCACTTCATGATCTACAAGGACTCCTAGGATGTGTAAAATTTAGGGGGAGTTTGAGTCAAAAGAAGAATTTCTGAAATATTCTTTTTGGCAATTATTTGTTAGATAATTCTTATAATTTAAATCAAACTTTAAAACTCAGAGGAAGATTGCTTGTAGTCAATAAGCTTCCTAGGACTGGGTCAAGTTTAGGGGGAGATCAAATTAAAAGAATTATTGAACAGTTTCAAAATTAGATGTTTTCATGCACTGCACGTTTAAAATCTTTTTGAGAACTTAAATAATTTTTTTTTTCAAAATATCGTTATTTTATTTTTCAAAATTCTTATGGCTTATGAAATTATTTTTGAAATAATATTTACTTGGGTTGGAGAAATTTCCAGGACACTTAGGAAAATGTCCTTGTAGTCAACAAGGTTTCCTAGGATTGTGTCAGACTGGAAAAGAAACCTAGTCAAGTAAAATATTATGTTTTCAAAATGCATAATACTTTTCAAAAATTATTTATATTTTTCAAAGTCTAATAGTTTTCAAAAATAGTACTTAGACTTTCCAAAAAGGCTCAATCTATTTTTTTCAAAAGTACTTGCATATTTTTCAAAAATGCATATTTTTTTTTAAAAGTACTTATATTTTTCAAAAATTACATAATATCTTTCAAAAGTACTTCTATTTTTCAAAATATAATATTTTCAAAAAAGGTACTAATACTTTTCTAAGGCAATAGTATTCTAAGTACGTGAATTTTCTAAAGATTTGCCTATAAATACAAAATCTTTTTTCAAAATTGCACAATACCTTTCAAAGTGGAGTTTTGTTGGTGCAATTTAAGCTTTTTGCTAGGCTTTCAAGAATTATGCTAAGTATTTTTATGTTTTCAAAACTCATAGGCTCTGATACACAAATTTTCTCACTTAAAATCTCTTTCAAAATATATTTTTCAATTCTTTATTGATATATGGCCAAGGGGGAGAGTAGAAAAAGTGAAATTAAATTCTTCCTTAAACCTTTTTTCCCTTTTTAATGAAAGTTTATCTTAGACATGGTCTAAAACATAAGGAGAAGAGTTTCACAATAAGGGGGAGAGAAAGAAAGAGAAAAAGGATTTTTTTTTAAAACAAAAATTTCTAAGTATCTAAGTGTTTCAAATTTTTTAAGTGAAAATTTCCTTTGTAAACAAGATTTTTCTGAGCAAAACTTTTTGAAATTTTGGCAAATATTTCTAAGTAAAGTTTTCTTTGGGGAAAAACTTGCCTAGAAATTTCTTAAGAATTATGTTTTTCAAAATGCACAAAGTGTTTCCAAGCAAATTCGTCTAAATGTGTAAAATTTTCTTTAGTAAACAAATTTTTTTCCTAAGTCTAAAAGTTGAACTTTTTTTTGGAAATTTGGCTTCAAAAATGGAAATTTTGCCTAAGTAAATTTTTTTTGCCTTATAAGTAAAAGTTTTTTTAAAAATTTAGGCCTGCAAAACTTCTCATAATGGAAAATTATCTAAGTGTAAAAAGTTTTTCTAATAAAAATACTTTTACTCTATTTTTGGAAAACACTTTGTCAAAAACATGAAGCACTCAGAAAAACTCAAAAATCCCTATTAGATACCTTGTTCACCCATGTTTGTTTTTGATATATGTCAAAGGGGGAGGAAAGGTCAAAGTTAAGAGTTAAGTTAATTATTGTTTTATAAAACAATTATTCATGGGGAGTATGAGTATGAGAAATTTTTTCAAAATTACATTGGTTTGAGACTTTATACTATTGCTATGTGTTATTGGTCTTAACCTTCTTGCTTAACTGTTATAATTTTTACTTAACTTTGAATTGTGTTGCCATAAATCAAAAAGGGGGAGATTGTTGGTGCAGGAAGCACCATATCGAACCTTGTTTTGATATTGGCAAAGGGTTCAAAGTTAAGTATTAGTGGTGATCTAACAATGTTACTCAAGTGTGCAGGAAAAGTCCTAGCGAAGGGCTGCTAGGCACCTGGCGAAGGACTGCCAGGAAACAAAGACCTAGCGAAGGGCTGCTAGGCACCCGGTGAAGGACTGCCAGGAAACAAAGTCCTAGAGAAAGGCTGCTAGTGTGACGACCCGACTTCTCTACCCATGGTTCACTTGTGCCAGAAAAATTCTCGGGCTTCAGTCTCTGCCACTGGATCAGATATGCTTCCTGTCTCACTTCTCTTGTCAGAGGTATTGGGGGAGTCTCTGTCACCGCTGGTGCCACTACTTGTGCCACTGGCGCCACTGGCATGGCAACAGGAGTGGCCTGCTGATTAGCCATCAAGGCAGCAATAACTTGCTGCTGTTCAGCAAGTTGCCTCTGAAGCTGGGCCACCACTCCTTGAAGATCTGTGGGTGGTACTGACTCAGTTGACTCCTGTTCTCTAGGAGCTTGCTCCTCGTTGCGGACAATTCTGGGACGTCCTCTTGTCATCTCTCTTGCTCTATGGTGTACAGAAAATAAATAAGAAATAAATGCTCATTATCTCTTACTAACTTACTTCACTATCTCTATGCATACATTAGCATATAATAATAATACTCACATACTTTTCGATCATCATGCACTTACTGATACTAGCAGTCAATAAAGAAAGCATATAATACTACAATACATGAACTTCTTACTTGGCAGGCGGCAGGTTTGATGCTTGATGTCAGTGTGGCGGAAGGATGGAAAACTGGCTCTGATACCACTCTGTGACGACCCGACTTCTCTACCCTATACTTAAGCCGGATCGCCGCTCTTTACTGCCTTTACCTTTCCTCACTTAACCTTAACCTTTGACTTCACCTTAGACCTTGGCCTTAGGTTACCACTACATGACTTCAAGAACTGAAAACCATTTCCAAAGATCCACAATTCATATACTTTCAAGACATACAAAGATATAACACCATGTCTATACTCTATGCTAGTTTTATAAACATCCTAGCAACTCAAAACAAATCTATTGACTTGAAATTAGAATCTTTGCGGAATTTAACAAGACTACCAAACCATATGAAATCATGCTAAAGATTGTATCAACCTTTGACTCCATGCGGAAATAAACACAATATTCACATTTTACCAATCAAAATATTAAACTCCAAGTTTCTAAACTTCAGAATCAAAATATTAAATATCTAAGCCTTAACCCAACGGATCTCTTCCATAGTTCCACCGCCACTGAGCATCAATGCAAGTCCTGGTCACCTCCATAACTTATGCTTTTTCTTTACCTTTATCTGCAATAGGAGGAAATGCAACTAATAAGCAAAATGCTTAGTAAGTAAATCCTAAACTCACAAATCCATGCTATCAACAATAAACATGTTCAGTTCCAAGAATGCTTACTTCCAAAATACATGCACATGGGAAAACTTTCATATTCTTATCATGCTCAATCATGTTAAAAAACATTACTTGCATAAAACATTTGCAAACTTAACATGCTCATACATTAAAACACTAACCTCCTTACTCTTACTCCTTATCATGCTTGCAAAGTATCAATGTGAACTTATTGAAATAAAGACATGTACTCAAAGCTAAAACACTTGTAAATACTTATATACTTGAAAATAATATTCAACTTTCTTTAGGCCTTGACATTGTACCATGGTATCAATGTACCAATTGCGCGCTTCTCTAATAGGTTGTTGGGTAGCTAGCCACCACACCCTATTAGAGCTTCTTTCGAACTTTCGGTGGGCCTTCCATTTGCCCGGTACATGTCACTTTCTGAAAATAAAATACTTTCTTACTTACAGTACTTATACTTATCAACTATCTTACTTTTGCATAAATTTTGCACTTAAAACCCTTTACCTTTCTTACTTGGGACTTTCATCGAGCACCTTGCGTGCCCTTAATCCCAATCTCATTTTTGAGACTTTTCAAAAATTAAATCTTATCATGCTTAGCTTACATACACCAAATCTAAACCAATTAAATTTCTATCATGAGAAAACATGCATCTTTAAGAGCTTAAAACACACGATAACCATAATCTTAAAGCATGCATCATAAAACATGGTTCTACAACAAGAACTTACATACGAAAACTACTCCTATTGCAGGTGAGTGATCTACTTACCCTTTCTTGAAGAAAACTCACTAAATATGGTTTAAATCCCAACGTAGCCCTTCTCTTCCCTTTCTTCGCTCAAATCTCCTCCCTCCTTGACCCTAGGGAAGAAGCCCTAGATGTTCTACTCAAGAGGAAGAAGGAGGAGAAAGAGATTTCTTGAGTTCCCTTTGGTTTCGCAGCCCCTCGCCCTCTCCTTGTCGCGCAGCCACCAACCCTAATTTGCGGTTTCACGCGACTTAAGCGGGGTTTAAATACCTCTTCATGAAAAAGCCTAACCACCTATAACATAATTTCGCTCCTCCCCTTTCTGTGCTTGATACCCTTGCCCTTCTGGTCAGCTGGGTGCCCTTAAGGACCTGCCTGTCCCTGTGGTCGCGAGATCAATCCCTTGCTCGACCCTTAATTTTTTTTCATTTATATTCCGAAAAATTGCCAAAAATTCAGAAAAATTCCTAATTATTCATGAAAATTATTGGGTGTTACAGCTAGGCACCTAGCGAAGGACTGCCAGGAAACAAAGTCCTAGCGAAGGGCTGCTAGGCACCTGGCGAAGGACTGCCAGGATACAAAGCCCTAGCGAAGGACTGCTAGGCATCTGGCGAAGGAATGCCAGGATACAAAGCCCTAGCAAAGGACTGCTAGGCACCTGGCGAAGGACTGCTAGGCACCGGGCGAAGGACAGCTTGGTATCCAAGACCTGGCGAAGGACCGCTAGGCAAAAGTCCAACCGGAGGAGTCGGTTGGCATTAGGTAAATTCTCCTGAGAGGAGTAGGTGAGAACGCGTTCCCCGTCGAGGGAACAGTAGGCGTCGGTTCGACCTAAGGCTCCATTTTGGAGACCCAAAGTCAGAACCAAGACAACTAAGGCTGTATAAATCTAACATATTATTGCTCTATGTTATTTTGGACTAACCCTGGATGCAGGACCGAAGGAACGAGTGTCTGCAGCTCAGAGAGCCTCAAAGGAGTGAGGCAGAAGCTGAGTAGGGCGCCCGGAGTGTCCTGGGCGCCCCCAAGGTAAATACAAAAAGAAGTAGAGAAAGTGAATGCTTCGACAGCTTATGGGCGGGGCACCCCCGTGCTCCCGGGCGCCCCGCATGATCCCGGATGCCCCGGATGGTCCGGCCGCCCCCAGTTCAAGCTAACGAAGCGGAAGCCAGCGAGAAGCCAACGGATAAGAGTTGACCCGGTCAACCCGGGGGCCCCTAGCGTCTCGGGCGCCCCCGTCAAAGCCTGATCTCGAGTTTGAAGTGATCAGAGCTGACCGAGAGGAACTGGGATCAGTTGACACGTGGGGGGGCGCCCCCGACGTTCCGGGCACCCCCAGGGGCAATAAAAAGGCCCTCGACCCTAAGGCTTTGGACAATCAAGTTTTCGAACGCATTCACGCTCTTCTACTCCCGCGCTCTACTCCGGAAACCTCCCGACTCAAGATACAAGCGCCGACGACGTCCCTCTGCTCCGAAAATACAATCTACACCAGACGTCAGTAACGAAGAGCTACTTTTAAGTTTACTGTACTATTCTTGTAATACATTTTGTAAATTGGTTTTGCGCACATATAGAATTGCCCGCAGTAAACGGTCAACGACCGTGGGCCTTGGAGTAGGAGCCGACCGCGACTCCGAACCAAGTAAAAGATCTTGTGTTCGCGTTTTGTGTTTATTACTTCCGCTGCATAATTTCTCTAACTCTAATCCGAACGACTTATAATATTCACCCCCCCTCTATCGTTTCTCTCGATCCAACAGATCGTTCTATAATTAATTGATTAATTATAGACAACCAACATAAATCGAAAGCATATTTAGTCACACACACTACGAGTAATCCGAGAGATTTAAAACGAGTTGAAAATTGGATTTTCCAATCAAGAGAGATCAAGTTTGGTTGAGCCAAACGATAAGTCGAATCTGAATTTTTCAGAGACGCATCAGAAGCGTAAAATGGCTAAGTCTTTTGAAGACTTAATAGATGAATTAAATAAGTTTAATTCATTGGGGCTTGGCTTGGATGGGCCGGCCAAAGAGGGCCTCCATCCTCTTTGCTTGGCTGGCCACAACAAAGGGAGAGAACCAAGTTTTTGGTTCAATTTATAAAATAAACCAAGTGTGATTTGTTTTATAAAATTATGGATGATATAAATTTTTATATAATAAACCAAGGTTTGGTTTATTCTTCATGGAAATTAAAATGAACCATGAATTGTTTATTTTATAAAATCAATCATGGATTGATTTACCATGATAAGGAAATTTATTCCATATGAGAGAAGATTTTTTATCATGAATTAAAATATGATTTTAACCATAATATAAAATCAAACTTGGCATGATGGAATAAGTTATTCCATATTTGAGAGGCTTGATGGTTGAGAGGCCACTATATAAAGGACCGAAGGCAAGGCTTGGGTGAAAATAATAGAGATGAAGGCATAGGCTCTCTTCCTCTCTTTCTCTCCTTCTCTTCTCCCCTTCTTGTCGTGCGCCAACCAACCCCAAGAAGGAGCACCAGCCGGCCGCCCCTGCCCTTTCCCTGCCGACCACCACCTGCTGCTGGAGAAGGAAGCTCCGGCCATCTCTTGGCCGGAAGAAGGTACTGCCGGAATTAGAGTTTGCCGCAAGGATCTTTTTGCCGCAAGCCTCTTCTTTTGCTTCGCCGGAATTTTGATTCCGGCCATCCTTTTGTGGTTAGTCTTCCGACTTCTCTCTTGGTTTTTCTCGTCACGTTCTCGGAGAATCTAGTAGTTCTCGAGAACACGAAACTCGTGGCTTTGCGAAGTCATCCCAAAGATACTCGGCATGGACGCGAATAGAGGCAGAGCTTCCGAGGGACGCTTACGGTTGGATCTCGTCCCTTCCTTCGAGTTACGCGAGGTAATACGTAAATTAGTTTATGTTTCTGCAAAAATTTCAAATATATGATCATGTCTACACAAGATAAAATTGCATGCTTAGATGTGTGGTTAAATGATTTAGAGAAATTATTTATGCTAAACCTTCCGCTGCACGTAATTAATTTTGAAATTACGAACCCGCATCAATGTCAACATGCACCCGGTCCCAACAGTGGTATCAGAGCCAAGTTTTGTGTTCGACATAATCATATAATTGTTTTGCGGAAAGCTTTGTCATGATCTCAATTTTGGAAAATTTTCCAATTATGGAATCTTTCCCATTATGGTAAATTTTCGATTTAGGAATTTCAAAGTTTGAAAATCCTCATGAAATTTCGCAAACTTTTGAAATATCTCTGTTTCTGAAATTTTATGATAATTGTGAAAACATTCCATTTTTTAAAACTTTTCAATTTTGGAAATTTCCTATTTTGGAAACTTTCCAATTTTGAAAAAACGTAAGTTTTCTTTGTACCAAAAACTTACAATTATTCTGAAACCCTTTTATTTTTGGAAACTTTCCATTTATGGAAAGCTCGCAATTTTGGGCACTTTCTTTCAAGAAAGTCTAGACAAATTATGGGAATATTAATTGGCATTTAAATTTATAATTGAAAATTAAATTATTTACAAAATTCTTTATTTTGGATTGAGCCTCGGGGAGCCGTCCAATTTAAAGTTAGTTGTTATAATTAAATTTCCTAAATTGAATTTAAACGGTCAAATGCTTATTTTGGATGAGCCTCGGGGAGCCGTCCAAATTAAGTTATTGATATTAATTTTCCATAAATAAAATATGTGATCAAATCTTGAAAAGGTCATTGCGATATTTTGGGAGCTGTACTTATGCAGAGTGGTAAGGTCATTGCCTACGCTTCTAGACAACTCAAGGAACATGAACAGAATTACCCCACTCACGATCTGGAACTGGCCGTTGTGGTCTTCGCTCTTAAGATATAGAGGCATTATCTGTATGGAGCGCAGTGTAGGATTTATACAGACCACCAGAGTCTGCGATATTTCTTCACTCAGAAAGACCTGAATATGAGACAACGCCGATGGCGATTTGGTGTTCCTCAAAGTGGCCCCTATGAAAGGAGTGACGAGATTTGGGAGGAGAGGAAAACTAAGTCCGCATTATGTGGGACCGTACCTAATCCTGAAAAGAGTCGGCAAGGTGGCATATGAGCTAGAGCTGCCTCAAGAGATGTCGGTTATTCATAACGTGTTCCATGTGTCAATGCTTAAGAAGTGTATTCCAAATATGGATCAAGTGATCGAGCCACAGACAGTACAAGTTCAGGAGAACCTAAGTTATGAAAGCCGACCTATCCAGATCTTGGATCGGGAAGTCAAGAAGCTAAGGAACAAGGAGGTACCCTTAGTCAAGGTCCTATGGCAAAGTCAACGGTTCGAGGAAGCTACCTGGGAACGCGAGGACGAGATGAGACGCAAGTACCCGGAGCTATTCTAAGTTCGAGGACGAACTTTCACGAGGTATGGGGGATTGTAACGACCCGGAAAATTTTCTCAATATTTTCTTTAAAATATTGATCATGTCTAGATAGTTTTTGAGGAACCTAGAGATACTAGTACGAACTTTAGCCTAGTTATCCATGATTTTCCCATTTAAATTGAGACGCTAAGTACTAATGGGCCTTATATGGGCTTTTCTAGTACCATGGTTATTAGTGGATTTTAGGTAGAATTTAATATAAATATAAATGGGTTTTAATTAGGAATATTAGCATGATTATGGGTGGGTCTTAGGGGAATTTTTGAAAATAATAAAAAAAATAAAATAAAATAAAAATAAAGTGCATGCACCAAGGATTGAACCTTGGAACTAGTATACCATCATGCATGTACTAACCAATTCACCTAGCAAGGGAGTGCTAGTGGAAAAGGGAAGGGATTTTAGTTGAGGCTAAAGGAAGTGAAGAGTCATAGCATCATGTCTCTTCACTTGCCTCCTTCATCTAGTATATAAGAGGGAGGAATGGAAGAGACAACTTAGCACTTAAGCATTTGTCTCCTCATCCACCAAAACTCCTTCTTCCTTCTTCTTTCTTCTCCTAGCCGAAACCTACAAGGTGGGTTCTCCTTTGGAAAAGTTTGACAAGGAGACCTCTTCTTCAAGATCTAAGGGCTTTCTACAAGGCTACAAGGGATAGGGGTAGTCTAAGGTCAAGGGAAATTTCTTTTGGCTTCTCTATTCAAGGTTTATAATCAAGATCAAGAAAGGTAAGACCCCCTCACCTGGGGTATAATTGTTTCTTTGATGGTTATCAAGATTTGGACTTTTGTTTAAGATCTAAGTTGAGAAAATCATGTGGTAGGGCCTTTAGGGTTTCGGCCAAGGCTTGAAAGGGGGCTTAGGGATGATGTAAACTCTTATTCATGCTCCTTAATGTTTTATTATGATAAGTAAGGTATAAATTATGATTTAGGGAAAGTTTGTGGCACCCTAAAGTCCTTTAGGGTTTCGGCCACCCTTCATGTCCCATGGTTAGGTTTAAATTCAACCCTTCAAGCATGTTTATATGTTTCCTCTATGATCTAATGGATATTAATTGTGTTATATGAATTTTTCCCATGGAATTATGACCTTTAGGGTTTCGGCCAAGAGCATTTCTAGGGCAAGGAAATTAGGGTTAGCTTCAATTATGGGGTTTAATGGCTCCCTATGGTTTTGTATGTAATGTATGGGTTTTCTTTTACTCATGGAACCTTTCATGTTGATTGAATGATGGAGCCATCTCCTATGGAACTTTCGTCCAACCTTGTAATTTAGGGTTTGGGTTGGGTTAAGTTTTCAAAGATATTTGTGATGGTTTACTAGGATGTATGTATATGGTTAAGTATGTTGTAAGAATTTTTATGTGACCCAAAACCCTAGCTTCATGTAAGATGTATCATGACTTTGTATGTTAGGTCATGTGCTATGATTATTCATAAATGTTTAGACCATGTGCCATGAACCTAGGGAATATGTATCATGTATGAAAAGATCTATGTATGTTTTCCTATGTACCATGATCATGCAAGCTTTATGAATTAAGATGCTAATTATGTATGTATGCCATGTTTTATGAATGATATGTATGTGTGTCATGCCTTATGAATGATATGTACGTATGCCATGTTTAAGAATGAAGATGATGAATGAAAATGATGATCATGGCTCTAAGACAGAATGATGTATGCATGACATACCTTATGAATGAAGATAATGAATGATGATGAATGTTCATGCCTTTAAGACATCATGATGTTAAGTATGAATGATGAAATGTCAAGTATGTTTATGTCATGCTAAGGGATGGGCACCTTATAAATGCCTCGGTTCTGGACTACCGTAGCTGTCCACGGTTCTGGAACTACCGTAGTTGTTCCTATTCTTATGTCAAGTTTCATGAAACAATATTATGTTTATGCTAAGAATGTTCTATGAATGATGAAGCATGTGAAGTATTTTATTTTTATGAATGGGCTTGTACCGGACCGAAGTAAGGGTCCAAGGGATGGGCACCTTAAGAACGCCCTGGTTCTGGACTACCGAAGCTGTCCACGGTTTTGGGACTACCGAAGCTGTCCAACAGGGATGGGCACCTTAAGAACGCCTCGGTTCTAGGACTACCGTAGCTGTCCTTACCCTAGTAGGTCGAGATTAGCTACCTCGTATTTACTTAGGGATGCGCGCATATGATGTATGTATGTGGTACAAGCCGGGGACCCCTATGATGTTATGATTATGTTTAAGTATTTACAACTACGGTTTTCAAAGTAAGCATCCTTATGATATATGCATTGACTCATGCATCCATTCATGTTATGCATTACGCCATGATAAGTATGTTTATGTTTATGTTCATGTTAAGAATGATGTCATGATAAGTATGTTTATGTTTATGATTCATGTTAAGAATGATGTCATGATAAGTATGTTTATGTTTATGTTCATGTTAAGAATGATGTCATGATAAGTATGTTTATGTTTATGATTCATGTTAAGAATGATGTCATGATAAGTATGTTTATGTTTATGTTCATGTTAAGAATGATGTCATGATAAGTATATTTATGTTTATGTTCATGTTAAGAATGATGTCATGATAAGTATGTTTATGCTTATGTTCATGTAAGAATTATGCCATGATAGGTAAGTGTATGCTTATGGTGATGTCGAGAATTATGCCACGATAAATAGGGTTTAAGAATTAGGTTTATGTTTATGTGACGTATGGATTTTCGTGAGTAGGAAAGGGTCTTACTAAGTCTATGTGCTTATAGTCTTATTTTTCTTATACCGCAGATCAAGCAAGAGGTTACTAAGGGAAGCAGCAGGAGGGGCAAGAGCATGTGTGTGGCAGTGACATGGCAAAGGATTCTCCTATTTACACTTATCGCATGACTTATGTTTGAAATGTCTCCTTTGGTTCTATGCTAAACTTATGATAGTTATGCCTAAGAAATAACTTACTACTTATGATGCTTATGGATAAGTTACTTGCTACTTATGATGCTTATGGATAAGTTATGGAATGTTTAAATCATGATGTTATGCTGGTAATATGTTAAGTTACAATGTCACCATGTTCATGAATGATAATTTAGGCATGTATAGACGATTCAAGTATTAGTTTAATGGTAACGCATGTGTATAAGAAGAAAAAAATTATTCCGCTGCATTAAGATATTCTTATGCCCTATGTATGTTAGCGTAACGCCGTCTCTCGCCACACCGTAAGGGGTGGGAAAAAGGCGGGTGTTTCAAAAGGTTTCTCCACCTCAAGGAGACATAGCGAAAAGTGGTGCTCGCGGCGTGGATCCTTGGACTAGTCACCCATCTGGGTGGATACCAAGTAAACGATGAGTGTTAGCATTGTTACGAATTTCTTTTGCATATTATTTTCGTTGCGCTAACAATTCTGTAGAGATCCAAGATCCGAAAAAGTGCATTCACCCCCCCCCTCTGCATGCCATAAACGATCTTTCTGTTGGTATCAGAGCCGATGCGTTTTGGAAGATCTAACAGTCAACCAGAACAATTGTGATGGCGTTTCAAGAGGGATACTCCACCGCACGACCTCCGTTCTTCGACGAGAATGACTTCGCCTATTGGAAAGGTAGGATGCAATACTACCTTATGAATGACATTGAAAATTGGATAAGTGTTGCAGATGGCTTCGAGGCGCCCGTCGATGAAAGAGGAGATCCAACACCGATGAGATCATGGTCAAAGGAGGTGATGAAGAGGGCGCAATCTAATGCCAAGGCCACCACCACACTGTAATGCGGGCTCTCGAAGGAGCAACTGAACAAGGTGGGGCCGTTCAAGAGCGCCAAGGAACTATGGGACAGTTGGTTGAACTGAACGAGGGGTCAAACGAGTCCAGAAGAGCCAAGAAGGACTTGCTAGTGGCCCAACTTCAATCCCTTTCCATGAAGAGCAACCAGACCGTCAGCCAGCTACATGGAAGGGTAAAGGAAGTGATAAACGAGCTCCATGTGATTGGAGAGAAGATAGAAAATCGGGACATCGTCAGGTATGTTTTACAAGCTTTCCCGAGAACCACCTTGTGGGCATCCATGGTTGATGCATACAAGGTATCGAGAGATTTGTCAATTGTTAAATTAGACGATCTTTTCTGTGAATTTGAGCTACACGAGCAAGCTAATGTCTCGTCAAAAGAGAAAGGTATTGCTTTTGTTGCAGAAAAGGAGAAGAAGAAGAGGAAGGAGAAGAAGAAGGTGGTTTACTCATCCTCGTCAGACTCAGAAGAATCTAGCACCTCTTTGGATAGCGATCAAGAGGTGTTCAAGGTAAGAAAGTTTTGTAGAGCATTTAAAAGTTTATCTAACAAATCCTATGCTAGGAAAGGGGCCAAAGGTAAGGGTAAGGCCAAGGACATAATATGCTACAACTGCCATCAAGAGGGGCATATGAAGAACGAGTGTCCCCAATTGAAGAAAAGGGATGACAAGAAGGAAGAGAAGAGGAAGAGTGACAAGAAGAAATCAAAGGGAAAGGAGAAGGGTGCCACCAACCTCAAGACAACTTGGGATGATCCCTCATCCTCAGAGGAAGAAGAAGAGCAAGTCTCCCACTTTGCTCTTATGGCACAAGATCACTCAGACTCATCAGATGATGAACGAAGCTCAAGCAGTGAAGATGAGAGCTCCTCCACTTCATCATCAGAGTCAGAAGCTTCGGTAAATGATGTATACCACTTACCCTCCTCTACCTTAGTGAAAATAATTTCTAGTACGAACATGGACTTAGCTAAGGCTAGAAGTAAAGTTAAGGATCTAAAAGAACAAATTGCCATGCTTAGAGTAGAAGCTACTAAACTTAAAAGATTTGCATGCTAGTTCTCCCTCTTCACATGCTTCACACCTTGAAAATGAAAATAGGGAATTAAGGAAACAATTAGATGACCTCACAAAGGCCCTTAGGAAATTCCAAGTAGGATCAAGTAACCTAGATATGATCATCAACAGTCAAAGGGTTGTGTACAACAAAGCCGGATTGGGTTATAGGCCTAAGACAAAGGAGGTAGCATTTGTCTCACTTACCGGTAGGATTGGTGCATCTAGGAGACTAGGGACTAGGGGAACCACAGAGAAGGCATGGGTACCTAAGAGATTTCTAAATGGTGCTTATGGCTCAAAGATTTGGGTAACAAAAGAGTATATTTTCCGTGTTGTTTAGGTAAAGGTGAAGGAGGCCCCAACAATATGGATAGTAGATAGTGGATGCTCAAGACACATGACCGGGGATGTGAGCAAGTTCTCCACTATTAGCTACCTAAGAGAAGGGACCGTCTCCTTTGGGAATAGTGGAAAGTTGAGAATCATTGGTAGGGCCACAATTGAGGTATCTCCCACTATTTCCATACATAACGTACTTTTGATCAAAGACATGAAGTTCAATTTATTAAGTGTAAGTCAATTATGTGATGCTGGGTTTAAAGTTGAATTTCATGTTAGAAAATGCGTCATTAGACATAATGAATCAAGTGCTATCATATTAGAAGGTTTAGAGAAGCGAATCTATATTATCTTGATCTTACCTATGCTACTAACAATGTTGTTAAGTGTTTCATGTCTAAAGAAGAAGAAGGGTGGTTGTGGCACCGGAGACTTGGACACGTCAACATGAGGAACATTGCAAGAGTGGCCAAGAAAGAGTTGGTGAAGGGGATACCAATGATTAAGTATGAGAAGAACAAGTTATGTGATACATGCCAAGAGGGTAAGCAATCGAAAGCATCACACAAAGGTAAAACTCTAACCACTACCTCTTTGCCTTTAGAACTTTTGCACATAGATTTATTTGATTGTCATAGTACTCCCTCACTTGTGGGGAGTAAATATTGCCTAGTGATAGTAGATGACTTTTCTAGGTTTACTTGGGTTTACTTCTTGAAACATAAGGATGATACCCTAGAGATTTTTATAGGATTTAGTAAAAGGGTAGAAAATGAAAAGAACATCAAAATAAACCGAATTAGGAGTGACCATGGTGAGGAGTTCCAAAACGCTAATTTCACACAATTTTGTGTTGAAAATGGGTACAAGCATGAGTTTTCATGCCCGAGGACTCCTCAACAAAATGGGGTAGTTGAGAGGAAAAATCGAGCCCTACAAGAAGCTGCTAGGACTATGCTTAATGCATACTCTCTTCCTAGCTATTTTTGGGCCGAAGCGGTTAACACCGCTTGCTATATTCAAAACCGGGTGTTGGTACATAGGTTTCTAGGGAAAACACCTTTTGAATTATGGAATGGAAGAGTCCACAAGTACATTATTTTAGAGTCTTTGGATGTAAAGTTTACATCTTAAACACCAAAGATGACCTAAGGAAATTTGAGTCGAAAGCCGATGAAGGAATTCTAGTAGGATACTCATTGACTAGTAGGGGTTACAGAGTGTACAACAAGAGGACAAAAGTGATTGAGGAGTCCTCAAATATCAAATTTGATGAAACAACTAGCACCTACCCTAGAAAGGCTTCAATTGATAAGGATATAGAAGAGATCCAACCCCTTGCCCAAAGAATCCAAGACCTACAGTTGGAGGGCAATGATCAAGGGGGAGTAAGAAGTACCCTAGAGGATGAGGAAGAAGGAGTAAATGAACCCACAACCTCTAGGCCCTTGAGACATCACCATGATCACCCTATTGACCAAATAGTGGGTGATGTCACTCAAGGAGTAAGGACTAGGTCCTACTTTAGGGATCAAACCAGTCAAATAGCTCTTATCTCCCAATTAGAACCTAAGTCCATTGATGAAGCATTGGGAGATGTTGATTGGGTCTTAGCCATGCAAGAAGAGCTAAACCAATTTGAGAGGAGTGAAGTTTGGGAGTTAGTTCCTAGGCCGACTGATTGTACCATTGTAACCATAAGATGAGTCTTTAGGAACAAACTAGATGACCAAGGTAAAATCACTAGGAACAAGGCTAGATTGGTAGCTAGGGGATTTAACCAAGTTGAGGGACTAGATTATGATGAGACTTATGCCCCCGTAGCTAGGTTAGAATCAATTAGAATTCTACTAGCCTATGTCGCTCACATGGGTTTCACACTCCACCAAATGGATGTGATGTCGGCATTTCTTAATGGGATCATTAAGGAAGAGGTATATGTAGAACAACCCCCCGGGTTTGAGGACCCCAATTATCTAAGACACGTGTTCAAGTTAAGAAAAGCCTTATATGGATTGAAACAAGCTCCCCGTGCTTGGTATGAAAGGCTTTCTTCATTTTTAGTGTCTAAGGGGTTTAGAAGAGGAACAATTGACCCTACATTGTTCCTAAAATCTAAGGATAAGGACATATTTGTTACCCAAGTCTATGTAGACGATATCATTTTTAGGTCAACAAATAATGACTTCCTACAAGAATTCATCAAGTGTATGGAAGATGAATTTGAGATGAGTCTTGTAGGAGAGTTAACCTTCTTCTTAGGCCTTCAAGTCAAGCAAACTAATGAAGGTACACATGTCTTTCAAACTAAATATGCTAAGGAGATGTTAAAGAAATTTGGTTTAGAAAATGCTAAGGTAGCATCTACACCCATAGGAACCAATGTGAAAATGGATAGTGACATTGAAGGGAAAATGGTAGACTCTAAACAATATAGGAGCATGATTGGTAGCCTCCTATACCTAACCGCTAGTAGACCCGAGATACTTTTTGCGGTAGGTATGTGTGCAAGGTACCAATCTTGTGCCAAAGAGTCCCATTTGGTTGTAGTTAAGAGGATCTTAAGGTATGTAAAAAGGACCCTCAATGTCGGACTTTGGTATCCTAGAACTCCTAGTGTTGACCTAATTGGATACACCGACTCGGACTATGCGGGTTGCAAGTTAGATAGGAAGAGTACAAGTGGAGGGTGTCAATTCCTTGGGTCTTCCTTAGTTAGTTGGAGTAGTAGGAAACAACCATGCGTTGCCCTATCAACAACGGAGGTGGAATATGTGGCAATGGGTGGGTGTGTTTCCCAACTCCTTTGGATCATGCACACCTTAGAGGATTATGAGTTGCATTACACCAAGGTCAAAGTCTTATGTGATAATGTAAGCACAATCAACTTAACTAAAAATTCGGTTTACCATTCTAGGACAAAACATATTGAAGTGAAACATCACTTCATTAGAGACCATGTGGCAAGGGGAGACATAGAGCTACACTATGTTGAATCAAAGTCAAACCTAGCCGACATATTTACAAAGTCTCTTCCCGAATCGGAGTTTACATCCTTAAGAAGAGGCCTTGGAATGTGTTTTGTGGAAGTATAGGATGAACTTGGAGATATTAGCTTTGAAAAAGGGTGTTTGATCCATTAGGGTGATACATTTGGATCACTTGTGCTTGTGGCACATTGTTGAACCATTGAGAGTATCAATATATGAAAACTAGACCAACTATGGGGAAGGCAAGTGTTTAATCAATAGACACTTTGCCCAAAGATCATAGTTGGACATTTTAAACATTGGAAAATCATTTTATG
Organism: Boesenbergia rotunda; assembly: GCA_024364735.1. Lineage (NCBI taxonomy): Eukaryota > Viridiplantae > Streptophyta > Magnoliopsida > Zingiberales > Zingiberaceae > Boesenbergia > Boesenbergia rotunda. Next base: position 727,221 of record JAGFNQ010000251.1, on the reverse strand, counting down.
CTTTACATACTTTGCCATGTTTTTAAAAGTCATATGATTGCAAAATTGGTTTCAAAGTTTGATACATTATGTAATGGTTTTCAAAACTTTTAGATTTTTATCAAAAGTCATGCATGTTTGAAATTTTATATAGTTTAATAGTTTTCCCTGATAGAGTATAACATTTCAAACATGTATACAAAATTTTACAATTTTTGGAATTTTCTGGAATTTTCTGGGAGTTTCTGAAATTCGACAGAAAACCTAAAAAATCAGACTGATAGCGTATTAGTCGACTGCCCCATGGGCAGTCGACTGGCACGCATGTTTTCAGCCACTGTGAGAAATTTCAGAAATTTAATATTCTCACTTTTGATGCCCTAGGGTTTGGTTGCTTGAGGCAATCATTTTGATGGTGTCAAAGGGGGAGAGTAGGTGGTTTAAGTTAGAATTTCAACTTGGAATGGATGGTTTAAGGTGTTCTTTCTAACTTAGAAATTGAATGTTTAAAAATGGAGAAGACATGGATTAAGAGGGAGGTACCTCTTAGGTTCTGATATGTCTTATATTTTTAACATATTGCTGTTGTTAAGTGGAAACTTACCTTGGATTGTGACTAGAATTGAAAATGGGGGAAGACATAGGTTAAGGGGGAGGTTACCTCTTAGGGTTACTATGTCTCATGTTTTTTCAATTGCTATCTGTTGCTGTTGTTATTGTGGCTGTTATTTATCTCTAACTTAAACATATTGCCACACATCAAAAAAGGGGAGATTGTTGAGGCAATCGGCCCTTAAATGATTGGAAGATCATGGTTTTGATATGTGGGCGAATATGTTCAAAGTTAGAGTGTTATGTTGTATTTGATATGTGTGATTGAGTTTGCAGGACTTAGAGAATCACACATGGTGGACTTATCCGAGGGACGAGAGCTGAGGGAGGAGAGCTCCAAGGGCAAGCCGGGAAGTGGACTTCAAGGGCACACGTGAAGGGTGGCATGGAGGCAAGCCAAGGGAAGGCTTGCGTGCGCATCCGAGGGACGATAGCTAGAGAAAGAGGAATTCAAGGGGCAAGCCAAGGGAGCAGACCTGAAGGCACACGTGAAGGAGAAGGTCTGGAGTGGTTGGAGCTGAGCTGTGAGGCAGGGCAGTCGACTGGCCCTGTGGCAGTCGACTGCCAAAACTCACAGAAAGTTTGCAGCGTCGGGGCAGTCGACTGGCATTTGGGTAGTCGACTGGTATTCCCTGAAAACTAGCCGTTGGCTAGCAATTAATGCTAGGCCAGTCGACTGCCCCAGGGGCAGTCGACTGGTGCGGGCTGGATAGATTACGAATCTGTCCTGTTCACCTATAAAAGGAGCACTTTTTGCACGTGAACGGTACAGTTCCGTACAGTGTCGAAGTGCTGCTCGTGTGTAGAGTGATTTTTGCTTCCTCTCTCGTATTTCTGCATCTGTAAAGAGGAAGATCTTGCTGTAAAGGTTTCTCCACCTCAAGGAGACTTTTCGATAGTGAAAAGTAGTGCTCGCGGCGTGGATCCTTAGACTAGTCACCCATCTGGGTGGATACCAAGTAAACGATAAGTGTTAGCATTGTTACGAATTTCTTTTGCATATTATTTCCGCTGCGCTAACAATTCTATAGAGATCCAAGATCTGAAAAAGTGCATTCACCCCCCCCCCTCTGCACGCCATAAACGATCTTTCAATACCATCATCTTCCATCTTCATGAGCTGTTTGACGAGCAGGCGAGATCCGAAAGGTTTGAGGTCTCCAGACTCCTCTTCACCTCTAAGATGCAGGAAGGCACTTCTGTTTCACAGTTTGTGTTGAAGATGTTGGGGTACATTGAGCGACTAGGCACACTCGGATTTGCAATGGATCACGAACTAAGTATTGACTTAATTCTGCATTGTTTGCCCAAGAGTTACTCACAGTTTGTGATGAACTATCGGATGAACAAACTAGAGACTACCTTCCTGAGTTGCTTAACCTGCTGAAGACTGTAGAGCCTTCTGTAAAGCAGGATCAGAAGACGGTACTGTTAGTTGGTTCCTCAAAGAAAGGCTCTAAGAGGAAGCCCAAAGAACAAAATAAGGGAAGGAAGAAAAAGGCCAAAAAAGATTGAAAATGCACCAAAAGGCACTTTCCATCACTGCGGCAACGAGGGCCACTAGCGAAGAAACTGCAAGGTTTATCTTGAGTCCTTGAAGAAGAAGGCATCCGATGCCCCATCCTCTTCAGGTATCTTCGTTATTGAATGTCACTCTATTTCCCCGGACACCTGGGTACTTGATACTGGGTGTAGCTCACATATATGTAATGACATACAGGGGCTAAGGAATAGAAGAAGACTCGTCAAGGGAGAAGCGAATTTGCGAGTTAGAAATGGAGCAAAGATTACTGCTGTTGTCATCGGAACATATTTGCTAAAGCTCCCTACTGGACTTGTCTTAGAATTGGATAATTGTTATTTTGTTCCTTCGTTAATAAAGAACATTGTATCTATTTCATGCTTGAATAAAAAGGGTTATCATTTAACTTTTAGTAACAATTGTTGTTACATAACTTTAAATGTTGTTCTTTATGGGATCGGAACTTTATGCAATGGTATCTACACGTTAGATTTATCCGGTGACGTTTTCAATATTGAAGTTAGCAACAAACGTGCTCGAATAGATAATCAAATAGACTCATATATGTGGCATTGTCGTCTTGGCCATGTAAGCAAGAAACGCATGACCAAATTACACCGATGTGGAATTCTGGAATCATTTGAACCTGGTTCATTTGATACATGCAAATCATGCTTAAAAGGCAAGATGACCAAATTACCCTTTTCCAAAAAAGGTTAAACCAGTGGGAGAATTGCTTGTTCTAATACATACTGATATATGTGGACCAATGTCAACTCTTGCACGAGGAGGCTATAGCTACTTCATTACCTTTATCGATGATCACTCACGATTCGAGTATGTGTTCTTAATGAAACACAAATCTGAAGCTTTCAGAAGTAAAGTAGAGAAACAGCTTGGCAAAAGTATTAAGATACTTCGATCCGATCGGGGTGGTGAATACTTAAGTCAAGAGTTTCAAGATTATCTTAGGGACAATGAGATATTGTCTCAATGGACTCCGCCATATACACCACAGCATAATGGTGTATCTGAGAGGCGTAACCGAATCTTGATGGACATGATTAGATCTATGATGAATCATGCAACTCTTCCAAAATCCTTTTGGGGTTATGCGCTTAAGACAGCTATTTACTTACTAAACAGAGTCCCGACCAAGGTAGTCTCTACTACTCCATATGAGACGTGGAATAGTAAGAAACCTCATTTATCTCACCTAAAGATATGGGGTTGTCCTGCTTATGTAAAGCGGACTGTATCAGACAAATTGGATGCTAAGTCTGATAAATGTCTATTTATTGGATACCCTAAGGAAATGAAAGGTTACCAATTCTATCATCCCTTGGAACAAAAGGTGTTTGTTTCAAGGCATGCTGTATTTCTAGAAAAAGAATTTCTTTTACAAGAAAACATTGGGAGTAGCATTGAACTTGAAGAAGTTCAAGAAACTCCAATAGACATTACAAAGACACCTAGTCTAGACCCACAACCAATAACTCATAATGATGAGCTATCAGTTGAACCTAAAACAACACCACTTCTTCGTAGGTCTGATAGGACACGCAATATTGCAGAGAGATACGAATTTCTCATAAGTGAATCGAACGACGTGTTACTCATTAACGATGACGAACCTATCAGTTATGAAGATGTTCTGAAAAATTCAGAAAGGGATAAATGACTTAAAGCCATGAAGTCGGAAATGAATTCCATGTACAAAAATCAAGTATGGGACTTAGTTAACCCACCTGAAGGGATTAAGCCCATAGGGTGCAAGTGGGTTTTCAAGAAGAAAACTGACATGGAAGGTAATGTTGTTACCTTTAAGGCTAGATTAGTGGCAAAAGGATATCGTCAGAAACAAGGAATTGATTATGACGAAACCTATTCGCCAGTAGCTATGCTTAAATCCATTCGGATGCTGCTGGCCATAGCAGCTCATTATGATTATGAGATATGGAAAATGGATGTAAAAACAGCTTTCCTTAATGGAAACCTACTTAAGGATGTATACATGATACAACCTGAAGGTTTCACATCAGTTAATAAAACCAAAGTATGCAAGCTTCGACGATCCATATATGGACTAAAGTAAGCATCCAGGAGCTGGAACATCCATTTTGATGAGACAATCAAAGAGTTTGATTTCTCACAAAATCTTGACGAACCTTGTGTGTACAAGAAGGTTAGTGGGAGTGCAGTCGTATTCCTAGTGGTATATGTCGATAACATATTACTTATAGGAAACGATATATCAGTCTTACAGCCAATTAAAATTTGGTTGTCCAAAACTTTCTCCATGAAAGACCTGGGAGAAGCAACCTATATCCTTGGGATTAGAATCTATAGAGATAGATCAAAACCGTTGCTTGGTCTTTCACAGTCTATATATATAGACCGAGTGCTAGAAAGGTTTAGCATGTCGGAATCCAAGAAAGGTTACCTTCCCATCAAGCATGGGATCAACCTTTAGAAGTCTATGTATCCGCGCACAGAAGACGAGAGGATTTGCATGAATAAGATTCCTTATGCATCCACGATAGGATCTATCATGTATGCTATGTTATGTACTAGGCCCGATATATCGTATGCTCTGAGCATCACAAGCAAATACCAGTCTGATCCAGGAATGGATCATTGGGCGGCTGTCAAGACAATCCTCAAGTACTTAAGAAACACTAAGGATGTGTTCCTAATATATGGAGAAGGTGATATGGTAATACGTGGGTATACAGATGCCAGTTTCCAGACAGATAAGAATGACTCCAAATCTCAGTCTGGATATGTATTTATTTTGAATGGAGGCGCAATAAGTTAGAAGAGTTCCAAGCAAGACACCGTAGCGGATTCTACCACGAAAGCGGAATATATTGCAGCTTCGGAAGCAGCAAAGGAAACAGTCTGGATCAAGAAGTTTGTCTCAGAACTTGGTGTGGTTCCAACCATTGATGAAGCAATACCGGTTTACTGCGACAACAATGGAGCTATTGCACAAGCAAAGGAACCAAGGTCTCATCAGCGATCCAAACATGTGTTTCGCCGCTATCATCTGATCAGAGAGATTATAAGTAGGAATGACATACAAATTGAGAAAATTCCCAATGAAAGGAATTTAGCGGATCCTTTAACTAAGGCCTTGCCTCAAAGTAAGTTTGAGGGTCATGTTAGAGCCTGTGGTATTCGGTACCGTAGCGATTGGCATTAGGCCAAGTGGGAGTTTGTTAATGATATGAGAGAAGTGTCCTAAGGCAATCGCCTTATGATTGTAATCATTTATTCTAATAAATAAATATTCACTATTTGAGTATACATGTTTGTGTATTTGATTGAGATCTTAAACTCATTTACTAAATGTCCGCAATACAATTCACAGCATGAGAGAATTTATGATGAATTCACAACTAGTGATTATCTCTACATGTGCAATTGTGAAATATTGAAATTGTCCCTAGTCGATGAATTGATAAATACGGACACTATCAATTCTGTTGAGACTAGCATGGGTTATTCTCTAATCAGCTGATTCTCACTGGCTGGTGACATTGAGATGTCCGGAGATAAACATGAATGCTAGTTAAGGGAACTAGTTCATTGGAGTGACTGGCTGTAAAACTTCATATGGTAGTCTACATATAGATATGTCAGTGAAGTTCTTACTGCAGCTTAAGGGTGATGTTCCTTTGACTTGCGGTGTTCAAGTCATCTTGGTCATGGAGACTTATACTTTGACATCTTAAGCAAGCATCTCCAAGGAGGTGTGGACCCATGATGATTGGGTATAAGCCGAAGTGCCCGAAGATGTTTGAACATCCTACAAAGGATTCACCACTCCTTGCGAGGAGATGTATACCCGAGGCCTATCGTCGGATTGTTACTCGAAGCCTCTGGCCAGAGCATGACATGTTCAGAGTATGAATCTCTTAAATACATGAGAGTAATTAGAATCCGTAGGACGAGAAAACGTTACTTGGGCTAGGTGTGACGTAGTCAGCCTAGTGGGGACTGACACACATAGACCATGTCCTGAACCAAGTGGGTATAAGATGGTGAAGAGAATGGGGCATGATTCATTATAGTTGCTGAAGGGTTTCAGAATTGTTTCTGAGGTCAACCGTTGATCTTTCGATTAATTGGGGATCATGATGTACTACTAGGTGCCACTCATGATCGTTCTATAATTAATTGATTAATTATAAACGGCCAACATAAATCAAAAGCCTATTTAGTCACACGCACTACGAGTAATCCGAGGGATTTAAAATGAGTTAAAAATTGGATTTTCCAATCAAGAGAGATCAAGTTTGGTTGAGCCAAACGATAAGACAAATCTGAATTTTTCATAGATGCATCGGAAGCGTAAAATGGCAAAGTCTTTTGAAGACTTAATAGATGAATTAAATAAGTTTAATTCATTGGGGCTTGGCTTGGATGGGCCAGCCAAAGAGGGCCTCCATCCTCTTTGCTTGGCCAGCCACAACAAAGGGAGAGAACCAAGTTTTTGGTTCAATTTATAAAATAAACCAAGTGTGGTTTGTTTTATAAAATTATGGATAATATAAATTTTTATATAATAAACCAAGGTTTGGTTTATTTTTCATGGAAATTAAAATGAACCATGGATTGGTTTATTTTATAAAATCAATCATGGATTGATTTACCATGATAAGGAAATTTATTCCATAGGAGAGAAGATTTTTTATCATGAATTAAAATATGATTTTAACCATGATATAAAATCAAACTTGGCATGATGGAATAAGTTATTCCATATTTGAGAGGCTTGATGGTTGAGAGGCCACTATATAAAGGACCGAAGGTAAGGCTTTGGTGAAAATAATAGAGATGAAGGCATAGGCTCTCTCCCTCTCTTTCTCTCCTTCTCTTCTCCCCTTCTTGCCATGCGCCAACCAACCCCAAGAAGGAGCACCAGCCGGCCGCCCCTGCCCTTTCCCTGTCGACCACCACCTGCTGCCTGAGAAGGAAGCTCCGGCCATCTCTTGGCCGGAAGAAGGTGCTGCCGGAATTTAGAGTTTGCCGCAAGGATCTTTTTGCCGCAAGCCTCTTCTTTTGCTTGGCCGGAATTTTGATTCCGGCCATCCTTTTATGGTTAGTCTTCCAACTTCTCTCTTGGTTTTTCTTGTCGCGTTCTCAGAGAATCTAGTAATTCTCGAGAACACGAAACTCGTGGCTTTGCGAAGTCATCCCGAAGATACTCGGCGTGGACGTGAATAGAGGCGGAGCTTCCGAGGGACGCTTACGGTTGGATCTCGTCCCTTCCTTTGAGTTACGCGAGGTAATACGTAAATTAGTTTATGTTTCTGCAAAAATTTCAAATATATGATCATGTCTACACAAGATAAAATTGCATGCATAGATGTGTGGTTAAATGATTTAGAGAAATTATTTATGCTAAACCTTCCGCTACACGTAATTAATTTTGAAATTACGAACCCGCATCCATGTCAACATGCACCCGGTCCCAACACATGTATCATGATCAATCTAAAAATGTTAGACCTAAGGACCAAACCATTAACCCTAAGAAAGGGAGACACATTCCTAGAAAAATGGGTAGACCTAGGTGTTGATGCAGTCTGACCCTAATTGTTGTTTTGGTGTTGACACCGATTTTAGTTTAGGTTGATGATTATGATGATTATGATTAAGTCCTGATCGAGGATTAGGCATGGTATGGAAAATCCTAGCCTGGAGGGCTAGGTGTTGGAAAATCCTAACCTGGAGGGTTAGGTGTGGAAAATCCTAGCTTGGAGGGCTAGGTGTTGGAAAAGTCCTAATTCGGAAGGGTTGGGTGAAAAGTCCTAGCTTGGAGGGCTAGGTGAAAAGTCCTAACTTGGAGGGTTAGGTGAAAAGTCCCAACTTGGAGAATTAGGTGAAAAGTCCTGGCTTGGAGGGTCAGGTGTCTAGCTTGGAGGGTTAGGTTGGATGAAGTTGTAACTCGGAAGGGTTGGGTGAAAAGTCCTAGCTTGGAGGGCTAGGTGAAAAGTCCTAGCTTGGAGGGCTAGGTGAAAAGCCCTAACTTGGAGGGTTAGGTGCAAATTCCCAACTTGGAGAGTTAGATGGAAAAATCCTTAGCTTGGAGGGCTAAGGTGGATGAAACCCTAGCTTGGAGGGCTAGGTTTGAGTCCCTGATCGGTCTAGTGACCAATCAGGGATATTGGCACGCTGCTCCTTCGTGGATCGGTCATGTGACCGATCCAGCGATGTCTGATCGGTCCGGTGACCGATCAGGGAGCAGGTTGTTGCCGTGTTGCTTGGCTCCTGATCGGTCTGGTGACCGATCAGGGAGCAGGCAGCTTCCTCACTGCCTTACTCCTGATCGGTCTGGTGACTGATCAGGGAGCGAACAGTGAGTGAGTTCCCCCACGGATCAGCTCCTGAATGGTCCGATGAACGATCAGGGACTTAGGATTTGATTTCCGAGATCACTGTTCATTAGACCTGATCGGTCTGGGTGACCGATCAGGCTTCACTCTGATCGGTCTGGGGACCGATCAGGCTTCACTCTGATCGGTCACCAGACCAATCAGGCGTGTATTGCCGTGAGAGCAGGGAATCCCAGCGAAGGAGTGGATCGGTCTGGTGACCGACCTACAAGCACTGGATCGGTCCGGTGACCGATCACTTTAATTCAAATTGCGTTGTCTAGTGAATCCATTCAAGAAGCACCACTAACACCAAGGCAAACTAGATTAGCCTCTAGTCATCCCCAAAACCAAATTTTTGGAGATATCCATCATGGGGTTAGAACTAGATCATTCTTCCGGAATGAGGTAAATGAAGTTGCCCTAATTTCCGAAATTGAACCTAGGAAAATTGATGAAGCATTAAGTGATCCCGATTGGATGATTGCAATGCAAGATGAACTAGGTCAATTCGAGAGAAGTCAAGTTTGGGACTTAGTCCCTAGACCTAAGAAGACCATCATCATTGGAACCAAATGGGTCTTCAAAAATAAATTGAACAACAAGGGAGAAATCATTAGAAACAAGGCACGCTTAGTAGCCAAGGGCTATAGTCAAGTTGAAGGCCTTGATTATGATGAGACTTATGCTCCCGTGGCACGATTAGAGTTCATCCGATTGATGCTAGCTTTTGCAGCTCATCGTGGTTTCAAATTATATCAAATGGATATCAAATCGGCCTTTCTAAATGGTCTAATAAGAGAATAGGTCTATGTTAAACAACCACCGGGGTTTGAGAGTTCCGAATTTCCAAACCACGTATTCAAACTCAAAAAGGCACTTTATGGCCTTAAACAAGCACCCCGAGCTTGGTATGAGCGGTTGTCGACGTTCCTAATTGAGAAGGGCTTCGTTAGAGGCCAAATAGACCTTACACTATTTCTACGGAGAGATGGTGATAATATTTTTGTAGCCCAAGTTTATGTTGATGACATAATTTGTGGCTCAAATAATAAGGGCTATTTAAATAAGTTCATTGGACACATGGAAAGTGAATTTGAGATGAGTCTAGTGGGAGAGTTGACTTTCTTCCTTGGACTTGAAATCAAACAAACCCGAGATGGGATCCATGTGCACCAATCGAAATACACACAAAAAATGCTTCGAAAATTCAATATGAGTGATTCAAAAGAGGTAACCACTCCCATGGCTACAAACACAAGATTAGACAATGATGAGAGTGGTAAACCCGTTGATTTGACTCAATATCGAAACATGATAGGTAGTTTGCTATACCTCACAGCTAGTCGACCTAATATTCTTTTCGCTGTGGGTATATGTGCTAGGTATCAAGTTTGTGCCAAGGAATCTCATTTAATCGCTGTTAAGTGAATTTTGAGATATCTTAAAGGCACAATAGGAGTCGGTCTTTGGTACCCCCGTACCGAATCATTTGATCTAATTGGCTATACCGATTCCGACTACGCTGGATGTAAGTTGGATCGGAAAAGCACAAGTGGGGGTTGCCAATTGCTAGGATCATCCTTGGTTAGTTGGTCAAGTCGGAAGCAACATTGTGTTGCTCTCTCCACGACCGAGGCAGAATATATTGCTATGGGAGAGAGTGTGTCACAATTGTTGTGGATGATTCACACTTAAGAGGACTATGGATTAAGTTACAAAGGTGTGCAAGTGTTGTGTGACAACATTAGCACAATTAACTTAACTAAGAATCCAGTCCATCACTCTAGGACCAAACATATTGAAGTGCGTCACCACTTCATTAGGGATCATGTTGCAAGGGGAGATATTGTACTCTCACATGTAGAGTCCAAGTCAATCCTAGCTGACATTTTCACTAAACCACTCCCCGAAAATGAGTTTAGTTTCTTAAGAAGGGAGTTGGGAATGTGTCGTGCTTCATAAATTTCAAAGTGCATCCAAAAACCCTTCATGATAAGTTCTAATTGTTGGGATACAATTGGGTAACTTTGGGGACATCTCACACAAACTATAAGGTTTACCAAAACGTTTTTGTTTGCCAGAAATGGGGTGAGATGTTAGGATCAACTCAATTTCTCAAAATATCATTGCATCCGAGAAATTAAGTTGACGAGATAAAAATCACTTTGGTGACCAAGTATGGGGAAAATCAATGCATAACACATGTGTATTTGGCTCCATGATCATACTTGGACATTCCAATCAAGGAAACTTGATTGGAAACATGAATTTGGTACAAAACATGATTGAATTTTCTTGGATGATTGTTGATTGAGTTTGACTTCACTTGGGTGGAGCAAAGTGATTGTTGAACCTATAAGAACCTTTGATCCTTGTTTAGGGATCAATTTTTGTCATGAGATTATGTCCAAGTTCGATAAACTTCATCAGATCTTGTTGGGAAAATTCTAAAAATCTGAAACTGCAAGTTTTAGGTCGTATCAGGGAGTATCAGGAACCCTGATCGGTCACCGGACCGATCAGGCGTAGGGCTGATCGGTCACCGGACCGATCAGGCGTAGGGCTGATCGGTCCCCGGACCGATCTGGCTCCTTCCTGTAGTGACCGGTCCACAGACCGATCAGAGGGGTCGCAGAAACTTGGACAAATTTTGACCTAAACATTCTGTGCTACTCTGGATCGGTCCCCGGACCGATCTGACTTCCTGTTGGGATCGGTCCACAGACCGATCAGGGGGCCTCCAGATCATCATCCGACCTTACTGATCGCATCCTGATTGATCAGCTGATTGATCAGGATCCTGCCTGATCGGTCACCCGACCGATCAGGCCCATGCCAGTCTGATCAGGCCAGAACCTGATCGGTCTGGGCTCCCAGATCGAACGGTGATCCGTTCAACTGCATTAAAGTGCAGTTGGTGGACCGATCCACCAACCGTTTTTATCATGATTTTTCTCTACTCCTGAACCCTAGCCGACCAAAAACCCTTCACCGTCGAAGCTTCCACCTGTGCGTGAGTTTCTCTGAGCTTTCCTTCATTCTGTGCGTGATCGCTTGCGATCCCCTCTGCGCGAGAGCTCTTCCCTGTTTTTGGCAAGTTTGTCTCGCTGAAGGGTGTCTGCAATCGTCTCTTGCGCCGAGAGCCTTCCCTTGCGCAAGATTCAGGAAGGTTTTTTACTCTCAACCTTCAAGAACTCCATCAATGGCACCCAAGTGAGTTTTTGTTTAGTGTTTCATTACGAATCTGTCTATAGAACATATGTATGAAGCTAATCATGTTTTGGTGTTTGTTTTGTGTCGTGATCTTCTTGTGTTGGCCGTGACCTCTCCTTTCCATATCTTACCTATGATCAAATGTCTTACCTCATAATTATGTCTATGTGATCAAATCTGTTGCCATAATCCTTTGATTAAATCTATTCTCTTATGATCAACTCGACCTTACTCACTTGATTATCTTATCCCATGATCAATTCGTGTGTGGTTTGTGTGTTCCTTTAATCTTGTGTCATGATCAATTCGATTCTTTAGAAAATCTTCTAAGGGTAAAGAAGCTGCGGAGGGCAGCTCAAAGGGGAAAGCCCCCTCTTCATCTGCACCCTCCAGAAGGCCACAGCCTTCCTCGAGCTCTCGCTTTCCGAATGCCGCCTGTGAGCAGGCTTACCAATCAAGGACCTTCAAATTGTTACCCTGCCAATCAATAGATGTCCCTTTCCTGACTGAGTATTGTCCTTCAATCATGGAGATAGTCACTTTCTATAACCATGGCTTTCTCCTCACCCTTGAGCGGCCGATCAATCATGACCTTGTCTCCAAACTTTACAACAACCTCCAGCAAGGTCCTCAAGGCGGTTTCGAGTTCACTACTCGAGTCGCTAAAAGGACTCTTGATTTTTCTTACGAGATTTTAGTAGAGTATTTGGGTGGTCGACGATCACCAAATCTGTATTCGATCTACCCCGAGCTTCCTGATCCTTTATTGGCACCTTTTGCGGATGTTACTCCCGATGGTATACATCAGTATTTCTTCGGTCATCCTTGACCAGCCGGTCTCGATGAGCTGGGCCCTAATTTTCCTACCTTTGCAGCACTTCGTCTCTCTCCCACTAGCTACATCTTGTTCAAGATTATCACAAATTGTATCCTACCAATCACTTCCAAACCTTTAACTGAGATTCGACCCTATCACTGTCTGATGCTCTACGGCATGCACCGCCGCTTGGACTTCGATATCATGGAGAGCATTTTCCAGGCCATATTATCTTATCGGGAGCCCAACCGCCGCACGGTCTACATGCCTTTTGGTCACGTCATCACCGACTGGCTCATGTCAATTGGTGTTGATGTCACCAAGGGTCGGACGATGCCTATGCTCCGACAGGATTACAGACTTGGCCGGCGGGCAATTGCTAAGTCCGGCATCATCGTTAGGGAGCATGATCGGGAATTGGTGTGGAAGGACGGTAGGGTTCTTGGTGAGTTACCGAGGGGAGGTCCACAGGTTCAGGCGCCAGCCGATGCTGCTGCTGATTATGACGACGAGCCCGAGCCAAATCTTCGCTGGCAGCTCTCAGAGCTGGATCGGACTCTCCAGGAGGATATTCATTTGCGGGAGACCTGGCGCGAAGAGGTTCGGATAGATTTTCGCTCCATCGATCGCAGACTGACCGCGATCGAGACCGACGTTTCTGGATCTCGGACTCTACAGCAGACATGGTATGCTGAGTGGCGCCAGCACACATTTCCTGGAGTTGCGCCATCTGCTAGTGCTGCACCAGCTCCCATTGCTGCTGTTGATGAGACGCTGGACGATCCGATGCAGGCTGACCCCCCCCCCCACTGATGACTGATATACCCTATGTCTGTTTGACATTTGGCTTTCTGATCCCTTGCGTTGTATGACTCTCAGGCTGTATGCCTAGTGACTTGACTTCTCTGGCCGTGTGCCATACTTGTTTGACTTCGATGCATTGATATGCATCTGTTTGGTTGTTTGGTTTGATGCACAGCTATTTTACTAGATGATGATCTTGCCATTTAATGATCAGGCTGTGTTAATATGATGTCTTCGATATTTTGCTTGTCTTATTATGCTTAGGAGGTTGGCTTATATATGTTCACATGTTTACTATCTGCCTATATGCCTCACTCCATATTGCTTTGTTCATGCATACGATGCTTATATGATACATATGCCTGATTTGTCATGCCCTATTGCTGTCATATGTGTTCATATGTTTATCAAAAATCAATCACATCTTTGTTGATTTGGGATACCCCTAGGTTGAGGGGGAGTATGGTTAAACTTAACAGCCCTTCTAGACCCTTTTCGGTATTCGACAAAGGGGGAGAGTGTGGTTGGTTAAGTTTAGGATGATCATACTGTAGGGGGAGGATCCTGATTCCCCTATGATTCTGAGTTTGAGGAAAGTTGATTGAGAATCCCTAAACTTAAAATCGGGTTGTCAAACAATAAAAAGGGGGAGATTGTTGATGCAGTCTGACCCTGATTGTTGTTTTGGTGTTGACACCGATTTTAGTTTAGGTTGATGATTATGATTATGATTAAGTCCTGATCGAGGATTAGGCATGGTATGGAAAATCCTAGCCTGGAGGGCTAGGTGTTGGAAAATCCTAACCTGGAGGGTTAGGTGTGGAAAATCCTAGCTTGGAGGGCTAGGTGTTGGAAAAGTCATAATTCGGAAGGGTTGGGTGAAAAGTCCTAGCTTGGAGGGCTAGGTGAAATGTCCTAACTTAGAGGGTTAGGTGAAAAGTCCAACTTGGAGAATTAGGTGAAAAGTCCTGGCTTGGAGGGTCAGGTGCCTAGCTTGGAGGGCTAGGTTGGATGAAGTTGTAACCCGGAAGGGTTGGGTGAAAAGTCCTAGCTTGGAGGGCTAGGTGAAAAGTCCTAACTTGGAGGGTTATGTGCAAATTCCCAACTTGGAGAGTTAGATGGAAAAAACCTTAGCTTGGAGGGCTAAGGTGGATGAAACCCTAGCTTGGAGGGCTAGGTTTGAGTCCCTGATCGGTTTGGTGACCGATCAGGGATATTGGCACGCTGCTCCTTCGTGGATCGGTCTGGTGACCGATCCAGTGATGTCTGATCGGTCCGGTGACCGATCAGGGAGCAGGTTGTTGCCGTGTTGCTTGGCTCCTGATCGGTCTGGTGACCGATCAGGGAGCAGGCAGCTTCCTCACTGCCTTGCTCCTGATCGGTCTGGTGACCGATCAGGGACCGAACAATGAGTGAGTTCCCCCACTAATCAGCTCCTGAACGGTCCGATAACCGATCAAGGACTTAGGATTTGATTTTCGAGATCACTGTTCATTAGACCTGATCGGTCTGGGTGACCAATCAGGCTTCACTCTGATCGGTCACCAAACCGATCAGGCGTGTATTGCCGCGAGAGCTGGGAATCCCAGCGAAGGAGTGGATCGGTCTGGTGACCGACTGATAAGTATTATTTTATTGATTATTTTAGATGTCAAAATCCATGTTTGACCCATATTTTTCTTGCTTAATTGTGAATTTACCCTAGGTTCTAGGAATTATTGCTATTTTGGACTTAATTGCAAATTTGCACATATTTGGATTATTTGGCCACTAAATTTTTGATCTATTTTTGTAGGCATGAAGGATCATGAACCTAGGGCATACTGAGTCAAACTTGAGCCGGAAGTGGACCCAGATCGAGTTATCAAGCTTCGGATTAATCTGGGCCGTCCGATTCAAAAACGGCTAGATCTGAGCCATCTGGGACCATCTGAAGCAATCCAAGCTAGCGTTAGGGCTGATCAAGCACTCTGATCAAGACCTGAAGGTTTCATCCCAATCAGAGCTCATTCAACCGTTGGATCAAGCTCAGAGGGTTCTAAATCGTCAATTCAAAGATTAGGTTGATCTGGACCATCCATTGCAAATCTGGAGGATCCAAGCTACCACGAGGCAGATCCTGACCCTTGATCAACATCATCAAAATTTGGGTCAGATCGGATGAAGATCAGCCGTTGGATTTCCTCAAATCAATCTGAACCGTCCAATGCTAAGTACTTAATCAAAAATCTGCGCAGCTTCCTTCCTCGTCGCGTCTTCGCCGCAACACTGTTCTTCTTCATTTCTCTTCGTTTTGCTTGCAAGTTCTTTAGTTTTGAAGGCGTGACCACCTCAATCTCGACCTTGGATCATCATCTGGATCATTGGAGATAGCTTCGGTGGAGAATTCAGCTCAGTTTTCATCCGGACAGAGGTGTTTGAGGATTTCGACAGCTTTGTGGTCCGATCACTCGTTTCTCATCCACAATCCATTTGCGAGCATCTGAGCCACTTGTAGGGGTTCTCAGGTGAGCTCAGATGATCCTCGAATCATCATCGCAATCCATTTAACTGAGATCGAAGGGATTCGGATTGAATTTCCCCAGCTGATGCAGTTTGAGCAGAATTGATCAAGCGAAGCTGTTTTCCACTGATTTGTTGAGCTTAGGGGTTCGAGACCAGCCTTTTCTTGACGAACAAGGAGATTTTGAGCTCGGGAAGGGTTGAGGATTAGTTCAGTAGTTAATTTTCATTGTGTTTAGCTGTAGTTTTAATTTCTGCCACGAACTCTGTTTCTGAATTTCTGTATCAGCTGTTTGAGTTTGTTTCCTGAATTGTTTAGCTTAATTAGGTTTTAAATCTTCAAGTTAAGTAGTTTAGTCAACTTGTTAGTGATCAATTGAATTTAAATTCAGTTTATTTCCCTGATAATTGCTTGCGTGCCAATTTGTTAGTTGCGTATCAGCATTTAGTTTCTGCAATTCTAAATCCTTTAATTCCTGCATTTTAGATCAGCTAATCTAGTTTAATTCTGAATTGTTCTGATACTAGCTTGGTAAAATCGATCTTACTTTGCCTTGTGAGTGCTAAGTTTAGTTGCTCCCTGATTTAGTCTTTGATTTCTGCACACACACACCCTTGTTTCTGAACTTAGAGTTTTTCCGCACAATAGTTTGTTCTTCTCCAGTTCTGAATTGCGTATCAAGCTAGCCTCAGTTTTCCTGTTTGCTCTTACCTTGTAGCTTGTTGCATCTCCAAAGCTTTAGCATCAAAATTTTGCATTTGGGTTCAGCCGAATTGCTGCACAACAGTGTCCATTTCAGCAAGTTTCAGCATTAAGTTTGCTAGTTGTCTTTCAGTTGTAGCTTCTGAATTTCGTGCCAAGTAACTTTAAGCTTGCATCTGTTAGTTCTTTGCTTAATTAGTTACTGCATATCTGCATTTAGTATATAAAGCATTTCATTTCAATTCTGCATTGGATCCATTTCTGCGCAGCAATTGGGTTAATTCTGCAATCCATTTTCTGCATTGTTGTTTCTGAATTCAGTATTTCTGCAGCTTGTTTCTGCATGTGTTGTTTTGAATTTCTGCATTCCGCTCAGTTGATGCATTTGTTCTTTCCAGTTTCTGTCAAGTTTCTGAATCAATCAGCCATCTGAATAGCTAGTTTATAGATTGAGCATTAGTTTCAGTTATTGGCACATGAGTTCTCTTTTTATTGTATCAAGTTTCATTTCCATTTCTGCACTTGGTATCTAGGGTAGCTTAGTCACTGAGTTCGGTTGTTTCAGAAATTACGATCACTTCTTTTACTCATTTGCTTAGCATTTGGACTTCACATTCGGTTTAGTGCATTGGTAGATTAAGTTGTCCCTTAGTTAAATTCATTAGTGCATTCATATTATTAGTTAATTTAGTTAAGTTCATTGCTTTTTATTGCAATTTCATTTCATGCTTGCAATCCCAAAACCCAATTTTACTTGAAACCCAAAATTCACAAACGACACATAAATACAAGCTCGAATCACACAATTTCAACTAGCCCTAGGAAAAATACGACCTGTGGCCCCTTTACTACGTTTTCATATTTTTATTGCAAAAAGGGTTTCCAGCATTTTATACATATCTAAATTTGAGACCCACTTTTGTGACACTCATTTTGGGTCCATCAAATTTTTGGCGCCATTGCCGGGGAACTACTAGTTGATTTGTTTGATTTTTGCTTGTGCACTTATTTCATATCTTTCTTGATTTATTTTTGTGCTTATTGCTATATCTGGTGATCTGATTCTATTTGTTTCATTTTTTTATCTACTTTTACTGCAATTTGTTTTGGTTTTATGACCAGGTCTACAGGTGGTGATCTTGAAGAATTTGACCCTAAGATTGAGAGGACTTTCAGAGCCAGGAGGAACCAAGGCATACTTTCAGAGACTACAGATATTCCTCCTATTCAGACCATTCCTCCTCATTCAGGCAGTATCATGGCAGACCACCAGAAGACTATGAAGGAACTCGCAGCACCAGATGCTTCATTTCAGTATTCCAGCATTGCTTATCCAGAGCTGGCTGGAGATTTTGAGCTCAGATCTGGACTCATCCATTTGCTGCCCAAGTTTCAAGGATTATCTGGAGAGGATCCAAATAGACACCTGCACGAGTTCCATGTTGTATGCTCTACTATGAAGCCTCAGAGCATTTTTGAAGAAGATATCAAGCTGAGAGCTTTCCCTTTTACACTGACAGGAGTAGCAAAAGATTGGTTTTACTATCTACCCACTGGGCACGTGTCTAGTTGGATCTCTATGAAGAAAGCATTTTTGGAAAAATATTTCCCAGCCTCCAGAACAGCAATAATCAGAAAAAGCATCTGTGGCATTCAGCAAGTGGTGGGTGAGACGCTCTATGATTACTGGGAAAGATTCAATAAATTATGTTCAAGTTGCCCGCAGCACCAGATCAGCGAGCAGCTTCTGATTCAGTATTTTTATGAGGGATTGCTGCAGATGGACAGGATTATGATAGATGTTGCAGCTGGAGGAGCCCTAGTGAAATAAATGCCAGATCAAGCTAGGGAGCTCATTTCCAATATGGCTGAGAACTCACAACAATTTGGAAGCAGAGCATTGACCACCAGAGGAGTGGGTGAAGTTCAGGTGATTTCTAATGATCAGAAAGAGATAAAGAATTCATTGGCAGAGATCGCATCATTTATTAAGCAATTGAGTGTTAATAATGCAAATCAAAATTCAAATCTTTCAGCAACTCCACAAATTAACCAAGTGATGAGGGTATGCAGTATTTGCTCTAGTCAAGAGCACAACTCAGATTCATGTCCCACCCTCCAACAAGACGAGACAGTAGCAGCATTGGTTAGGGGGCAATTTCAATCTCGGAATAACTCCTATTCTTCCACTTATAACCCCGGTTGGAGGGATCATCCAAATCTCAAATATGGGAACTCTTTCTGCCAACGGAACTCTTTCTGCCAATAGAACCCTCAGCAACAGCAATTTCAGCAAACATCTCAGCAGCCCCAGCAAACACCACAAAATCAGCAAGCTTTTCAGCCTTCGAACCAAAATTTTCAGCCTCCATTTCAGCCTAATTTCCAGCAAACTCAGCAGCAATATCAGCCCCAATTTCAGCAATTCCAACCTCAAATCCAGCCATATCAG
Source organism: Boesenbergia rotunda (assembly GCA_024364735.1). Classification (NCBI taxonomy): domain Eukaryota; kingdom Viridiplantae; phylum Streptophyta; class Magnoliopsida; order Zingiberales; family Zingiberaceae; genus Boesenbergia; species Boesenbergia rotunda. The sequence goes on along the minus strand of JAGFNQ010000251.1, from coordinate 708,231 downwards.
CAAGGGCAGCAAGGTTGTCAATCGTTTCAAACATTGCCACCTCAAAACCAACCATTTTTCCAGCCCTCACAGCCCTATAATCAGAATTTCCAGCTTACAATCAAGGGTTTCAGCCTATGCAAAATCAGCCCTCACCACAGAATTTTCCATTTCAAAATCAGAATTTTCAAGGATACAACTCTCAGCAAGGTTTCCAAGCATGTCAGCCCTTTAATCAGCCCTATCAACAGCCAACTCAGCCCTCTTATCAGCCCCAATTCCAACCGCAGCAGGGTAATGTTTTTCAGCCTACTACTTCATCGTTTCAGGGACCATCAAAACCCTATGCTAACCAAGGGGGCTATGGGAGTTCTAGTGGAGGAAATGTGCCCCAACAGAGGGTTGAAGAAATGTTTCAACAAATGTTCCAACAACAACAAGCTTGGCAACAACAACAACAACATCAAAACCTTGAGAGGCAAATGGGACAACTGGCTAGTGGGATTAATCAAAGTCAAGCTCAAGGATCAAGTCAACTACCTTCCCAAACTATTCCTAATCCAAAAGGGAACGTCAGCGCTATTTATTTGAGGAGTGGGAAGGTTACTTCATCTCAAAATGGCCCATGAGCTGAAATTTCTGAAAACAGGGCAACACTTCCATTTCCAGTTCAAAACAGCCCTGAAACGACCTCAAATTCAGTTGATTCCACCCCTAGTCCGTGCCCAACTCCTTCCTCAAGAAATCCTCCAATTTTGGTGGAAAACGGAGAAGAAATCAGCGCCGAGACTCAATTCACAGCAGCTACACCGCAGGAGACAACAGTCCAAAATTCAGCCTCTCCACTTCCGGCCAAAGAAAATGAATTTAGGGTTCCCTTACCCTTTCCACAGTGGAAAACACAAGCCAAAAGACAAGTGGAGGAGGAGAAAGCCAAGGAGTACAATGAACTGGTAAAACTTTTCAGTAAAGTAGAGATTAATGTACCTTTGCTGACTATGATAAAACAGATTCCTAAGTATGTCAAATTTTTGAAAGATCTTTGTGTTCATAAGAAAAAGCTTAAGGAAAATGAGTTGGTCAGCTTGGGGAAAAATGTTTCATCGCTCATCCATGCCATACCTCAGATATGTGAAGACCCTGGGATGTTTACTGTATCTTGTGAGATAGGGAGCACCACATTCCATGATGCTATGCTTGATTTAGGAGCTTCCATAAATGTGATGCCCAGGTCAGTCTTCCAGATGCTTGGCATAGGCCCTTTACAGCCTACTGGTGTGGTGATACAGCTAGCAGACAGGAGCCAGACCCACCCAGCTGGTATGATTGAAGATGTTTTAGTGAAGGTAAAGGAGCTAATATTTCCTGCAGATTTTTATATCTTGGATATGGAGGGAGATTATCTTGCACACCGTTCTCCGCTTATTTTAGGAAGACCATTTCTGAAGACTGCTAGAACCAAAATTGATGTATATACTGGTACATTTTCCATGGAGATCGGAGACACGGTGGTTCAGTTTAGCCTTTTCGATGCTATGATGCATCCGAGAGAGGATCACTCCATTATGAGATTGGACATTCTTGAGGAGCTGGAGTAGACAGAGTTAGAGGCTGAGGGATTTCTGGACGATTTTTCTGGAGGAGCTATTTATTCAGAGGAGGCTGAGAGAGTATTTACTGCTGAGACTGAGGATTTTTCAGAAGATTTTTCAAATGTACTTCCAGCTGGAGAGATTTTTCTAAGTGTAGGGGATTGCACAGAGCCCCAAGGATCACCTATTTCTGTTGAGATTCAAAGTGTAGGGGATTGCACAGAGCCCCAAGGATCACTTATTCCAGTTGATTGCCTACTAGAACTTGAACCTGAGATGGAACCTGTACTTGACCAGGAGGAAACTATGGATACCTCTATTCTTGTGGAACCTCCAGGTATTTTTCAGCACGATCAGGTAAGTATTTCTTTTATTTTTTTTTGAAACATCAAGAGAGGTACCAAAAGTTGATTTTATTGGCTGCGATACAATTCTTGATATGTCATGTGTGGGAAATAATTGTGAAAATGCCATTGAAGTATCCAAAATAGATTTCATTAATTATGATAAGTTTCATGATGCATCTTGGGTAGATATTCATTGTAAAAAATTCTTTGAGGTGCCAAAAATTGATTTTATTGGATGTGATGCATTTTTGGATACATTTTATATAGAGATTGATGATATTACACTTCTGCCTTGCCCTATAAGCATGAGAAAGGTTTTACATGATTTTGCAGGGTCACGAAGACTTCTAGAGTGGGTGCTTCATCTGAACAGACTCAAACCTCCTGGAAGGTGTTCCAAAAAGAATAAAGAGGGAGGAGTTAATTTCACTTTAATATGAAATACTCTACCTCTTAAATGTTGGGACCGGGTGCATGTCGATAAGGATACGAGTTCGTAAAATTTTAAATTTTTACGTGCAGCGGAAGAATTTGCATAAAATAATTTCATAAATTATTTTAACCACGTATCTAGCATGCAACCTTATAGTGTGTTGACATAATCATAAAATAAAACTTTGTGGAAAAGTAAACTAATTTACTTTATACCTTTCGTAACTCGAAGAAAAGGGACGAGATCCAACCGTAGCGTCCCTTGGAAGCTCCGCCTCTATTCGCGTCCACGCCGAGTTCTCTTCGGGATGACTTCGCAAAGTCACGAGTTTTGTGCCGACGAGAACTACTAGATTCTCTATGGGCACAACTTAGAAGATCAAGAGAAAAATTAGGAAACTAACCAATGAAGTAACGAAATCGAATTCCGAGAAGAGAGGAGTCGCTATCCGCTTCTTCTTCTTCTTGTTCGGGTTCTCCTTCTTCTTGAATGCTCACGCCACAACCCAAGGAAGTGGATGAGGTGCGCCGGCCCTAGATGGAGGAAGGGCGCCGGCCCTAGGTCACCAAGTGGGCGCCGGCCCTAATGGAGGAGAGGGGAGGGAGAAGAGAAGAGAGAGAGAGGGAGAGCTCTTCACAACTTGATTAGTTGATTGGGAATAAGGGCTTGCCTTTGGTTCCTTTATATAGTAGCAACTCCTTTGCTAAGTCTCCCTCTTAACGGAATTAACGGAATTAGTTATAAGAAATTTATCTTATAAATTCTCTTATTAATTATTCCGTTTAAGCCGAGTCTTATTATAACTAATTTATAATAAAATAAATTTTTCTTCTCTTTAAATTATGGAATAAATTTTTTATAAGAAATTTATAAACTTTCTTATTATGGAAAAATCAATTCTTAATTGATTTTATAAAATTAAAATAAACCAATTCATGGATTATTTTAACTTCCATAAAAAGAATAAATTTCTACAAATTTATTTATATAAATTTCTTTATACAAATTTATTTATCCATAATTTATAAAACAAATCACACTAGATTTATTTTATTAATTAAACCAAATAAATTGATTTAATTCCCTTTAATGGCCGGCCACCACAAGGAGGGTTAGCACCCTCTTTGGCCGGCCAAACCAACCCGAACCGGTCGCGAATTAAACTCATTTAATTCGCCCAATAAGCCTTCAAAAGACTTAGCCATTTTTAGCTTCCATTGCGCCTCTGATTAACTCAGATTCGACTTATTTCTCTTGATCGGAAAATCCAATTTTCAACTCGTTTTAAATCCCTCGGATTACTCGTAGTGCGTGTGACTAAATAGGCTTTCGATTTATGTTGGCCGTCTATAATCAACCAATTATAGAACGATCATGAGTGGCACCTAGTAGTACATCATGACCCCCAATTAATCGAAAGATCAACGGTTTGACCTCAGAAGAAATTATTCTGAAACCCTTCAGCAGCTCTAATGAATCGTGCCTCATTCCCTTCACCACCTTACACCCACTTGGTTCAGGACACGGTCTATTTGTGTCAGTCCCCACTAGGCTGACTACGTCACACCTAGCCCAAGTAGTGTCTTTCTCGTCCTTTGGATTTCTAATTACTCTCATGTATTTAAGAGACTCGCACTCTAAACATGATATACTCTGGCCAGAGGTTTTGAGTAACAATCCGACGATAGGCCTGGGTATACATCTCCTCGCAAGGAGTGGTGAATCCTTTGTAGGCTGTTCAAACATCTTCGGGCACTTCGGCTTATACCCAATCATCCTGGGTCCACACCTCCTAGGAGATGCTTGCTTAAGATGTTAAAGTATAAGTCTCCATGACCAAGATGACTTGAACACCGCAAGTCAAAGGAACATCGCACTTAAGCTGCAGTAAGAACTTCATTGACATATCTACATGTAGATTCCCATATGAAGTCTTATAGCTAGTCACTCCAATGAACTAGTTCCCTTAACTAGCATCCATGTTTATATCCGGACATCCCAATGTCACCAGCCAGTGAGAATCAGCTGATTAGAGAATAACTCATGCTAGTCTCAACAGAATTGATAGTGTCCGTTTTTATCAATTCATCGACTAGGGATAATTTCAATACTTCACAATTGCACATTTAGAGATAATCACTAGTTGTGATCCCATCACAAATTCTCTTATGCTGTGAATTGTATTGCGGACATTCAGTAGATGAGTTTAAGATCTCAATCAAATACACAAACATGTATACTCAAATAGTGAATTATCATTTATTAGAATAAATGTTTACAATCATAAGGCGATTGCCTTAGGACACATCTCTCATATTACTAACAAACTCCCACTTGGCCTAATGTCAATCGCTATGGTATCCAATACCACAGGCTCTAACATGACCCTCAAACTTGTTTTGAGGTAAGGCCTTAGTTAAAGGATCCGTTAAATTCCTTTCAGTGGGATTTTTCTCAATTTGTATGTCATTCCTACTTATAATCTCTCTGATCAGATGATAGCGGCGAAGCACGTGTTTGGATCACTGATGAGACCTTGGTTCCATTGCTTGTGCAATAGCTCCATTGTTGTCGCAGTAAACCGGCACTGCTTCATCAATGGTTGGAACCTCATCAAGTTTTGAGACAAACTTCTTGATCCAAACTGCTTCCGTGGTATAATCCGCTACGGTGTCTTGTTTGGAACTTTTCCAACTTATTGCGCCTCCATTCAAAGTAAATACGTATCCAGACTGCGATTTGGAGTCATCCTTATCTGTCTGGAAACTGGCATCTGTATACCCACGTATTACCATATCTCCTTCTCCATATATTAGGAACACATCCTTAGTTCTTCTTAAGTACTTAAGGATTGTCTTGACAGCCGCTCAATGATCCATTACTGGATCTGACTGGTATCTGCTTGTGACGCTCAAAGCATACGATACATCGGGCCTAGTACATAACATAGCATACATGATGGATCCTATCGCGGATGCATAGGGAATCTTATTCATGCAAATCCTCTCGTCTTCTGTGCGCGGACACATAGACTTTGAAAGGTTGATCCCATGCCTGATGGGAAGGTAACCTTTCTTGGATTCCGACATGCTAAACCTTTTAGCACTCGGTCTATATACGTAGACTGCGAAAGACTAAGCAATCGTTTTGATCTATCTCTATAGATTCTAATCCCAAGGATATAGGTTGCTTCTCCCAGGTCTTTCATGGAGAAAGTTTTGGACAACCAAATTTTAACTGTCTGTAAAACTGATATATCGTTTCCTATAAGTAAAATGTCATCGACATATAATACTAGGAATACGACTGCACTCCCACTAACCTTCTTGTACACACAAGGTTCGTCAGGATTTTGTGAGAAATTAAACTCTTTGATTGTCTCATCAAAACGGATGTTCCAGCTCCTAGATGCTTGCTTCAGTCTATATATGGATCGTCGAAGCTTGCATACTTTGGTTTTATCAACCGATGTGAAACCTTCAGGTTGTATCATGTATACATCCTCAAGCAGGTTTCCATTAAGGAAAGCTGTTTTCACATCCATTTGTCATATCTCATAATCATAATGAGCTGCTATGGCTAGGAGCATCCGAATGGATTTAAGCATAGCTACTGGCGAATAGGTTTCGTCATAATCAATTCCTTGTTTCTGACGATATCCTTTTGCCACTAATCTAGCCTTAAAGGTAACTACATTACCTTCCATGTCGGTTTTCTTCTTGAAAACCCACTTGCACCCTATGGGCTTAATCCCTTCGGGTGGGTTAACCAAGTCCCATACTTGATTTTCGTACATGGAATCCATTTCCGACTTCATGGCCTCAAGCCATTTGTCCCTTTCTGAATTTTTCAGAACATCTTCATAACTGATAGGTTCATCATCGCTTATGAGTAACACGTCATTCGATTCACATACGAGAAATCCGTATCTCTCTGGAATATTGCGTGTCCTATCAGACCTACGAAGAGGTGGTGTTGTTTTAGGTTCAACTGATAGCTCATCACTATGAATTATCGGTTGCGGGTCTAGACTAGGTGTCTCTGTATTGTCTATTGGAGTTTCTTGAACTTCATCAAGTTCAATGTCACTCCCACTGTTTTCTTGTAAAAGAAATTCCTTTTCAAGAAATACAGCATGCCTTGAAACAAACACCTTTTGCTCCAAGGGATGATAGAATTGGTAACCCTTCGTTTCCTTAGGGTACCCAATAAATAGACATTTATCAGACTTAGCATCCAATTTGTCTGATATAGTCCGCTTCACATAAGCAGGACAACCCCATATCTTAAGGTGAGTTAAGTGAGGTTTCTTACTATTCTATATCTCATATGGAGTAGTAGAGACTACCTTGGTCGGGACTTTGTTTAGCAAGTAAACAGCTGTCTTAAGTGCATAGCCCCAAAAGGATTTTGGAAGAGTTGCATGGTTCATCATCGACCTAACCATGTCCATCAAGGTTCGGTTGCGCCTCTCAGATACACCATTATGGTGTGGTGTATACGGCGGAGTCCATTGGGATAATATCCCATTGTCCCTAAGATAATCTTGAAACTCTTGACTTAAGTTGTAACGCCCCAAAATTCCCATTTTTAGTTCTTAAAGTCCTTAGAATTATTTAAAAATGGTTTAGAAATATTCTAGATATTTTTAGGGATTTTTAGAATATTTTTATGGAATTTTCCGAGTCCGTTTAGTATATTTAAAAAAAAGAAAAACATTTAAGGGCAGCAGGGGGTTCGAACCCGCGACCACCCGAAGAGCAAGCACGCGCGCGACCAGCTGGGCTAGTTGGTTTTGTTAAAATAAGCTGGGCGAAACAATAGATAAGGTATATTAAGTAAATTCGCCCCATAAGTATAAATAAATAATTAAAGAGAGAAATTTTATTTTCTCTCAACCTAAACCCTTTCTCTCCCTCGCCCAGCACCTTGCGCCGACTCCTTTCCCCTCTCCTCTCTTGGGCGACACCACATCAAGCCCTAGAGGGCCGGCCAAGGCTCTCCTCCGAGAGATATTCCTATATTCGGGATCCCCGCGACGAGAGGAACGCGTAGGCGCGAAGAATTCTCCGAGATCTCAAGTTTCTCCCGAGCCCTAGACGTCAATGTTGGTTGTAAGTCCAAGATATCAATGTAAGTACTGCTCACCTGCAGTAAGAGGCGGTTTTTCCGCAAGAATTTCCCTTAAAAGTTTTTAAAAGAGATATTTACTTCTTGTTAAGATTTTTGCATATGATCTTAGTTCATTATATGCTTATATATTTTATTGAGTGCCCTATATGAGGTTAGGGTCCAAGAAAAGCTATGAGAAAAGAAAAGAGAAGATAAAGATAAGAAAAGAAAAGGCCAAGGCCTTAAGAAATCCCCAAAAGTCAAGACTTAGGGATTTTAGCATGCAAGGTGCTCGAGAAAATGCCAAGGCATTTACAGATAAGAAAAGAAAAGGCCAAGGCCTTAAGAAATCCCCAAAAGTCAAGACTTAGGGATTTTAGCACGCAAGGTGCTCGAGAAAATGCCAAGGCATTTACAGATAAGAAAGAAAAGAAAGAAAAGCTATTTTATTTTCTAAGGCCAGTACCCGGCGTCCAAGGGCGTCGTTAAAGAAATCCAGGTGTCCAATTCCAAGGTCTTGGCCCTGGTAGACCAAGGTCTGCTCTATTAGGATGGTGGCTCGCTACCCCCAACCTTTTAGGAACGCGCATAGATGGTACTTACGTCTTCAGTGGATCCAGATTATTACTTCAAGTATTATTCCATGGTTTAGCCATTAGAAAGTTTCCTAAAGTTTAAAGAGTTTTCCAAAAAGTTAAAGAATAGCTACAAAAGATTTTTTTTCAAGTATATGAGCAAAGTTTCAAAGTTAAAGCCAAGAAAAGTAAATTGGAGAGATTTTATTAATGCTTGAGTAATGCATGTTTTGAGTTATACATGTTTCTTAGTTTTCTTTCAAGCATATAAGTATCTCATATGATTTTCATATTGTTCAAGAAGCATGTTTGCACATTTCGAGATTTTGTGAGCTAGATAGTACTTACTAAGCTTTTTGCTTACTAGTTGCATTTCCTCTTACTGCAGATAAAGGTAAATGCAAGCAATTCTGAAGGAAGGCGACGAGGCGGTGCTGAGTAAAGTGTGTGTGGTGGCTGATTTTGGAGAGATCCTTGAGACGAGACAATTTAGTTATTTGAATTACAATGTTTTAGTTTATTCAAATTTCAAGTTCCTGCTTTATGGAGTTTAGCGAACATTTAAGCTTTGGATAGTTTTACATGCTCAATTTCTTAGAGTAAAGATTCCATGTCATTTCATTTAGCATACATATCCTTATGATTGCATTGGATGAGTAGAAGTGTGAGTGGTTTGAAATATTGATACTTTGTTAGAGAAATAGATGCATGTGCCAAGATAGTATTAATTTCCCTTTGAATTAAGTTTTTATTACTTAAGTATGTTTAGAAAAGTTGCTTTCTCATTTGATAATGCCTTAGGGATGTTTCAGAATTTTGTGTGATGAGTTTCAATGGTTAGAAGTTAAGTTTGGTACAAACTCTAGCTTAAAGTCTATGTAGATTTTTCATAACTTGCTAAATTCCGCAAAAGTCCTAATTTCAAGTTTATGGATTCGTTTTGATTGGCTAAATTGTTTAGAAAACTGGTGTAGAGTATAGAAATGGTGTCATGATTTTATATGGCTCAAAACTATATGTTTGGTGGGCTTTTGAAACAAGGCGTCGAATCTGAAAATCAGGTTTTCAGATTTATCAGTCGACCGGTACACCTGGACACCTTCTTGAAACAAGGAAGTTTCCATTGTATCATGCATGACTATTAAAGTTAGAATATCATCCCTAGATAGATCAAAAAGAAAAAAAAAGAAGTTCCGCATTTCTAGTCGTGCATTAGAGTCAAGAAGTAGATAAAGTAACGATCCGTCTAAGGTAGAGAGAAGTCGGGTCGCTACAGGTGGTATCAGAGCAGTTCCCATTCTCCAGCATCACACACACATCAGCATCAACCTTGCCGTCTTCAAGTAAGAAAGCTTTAAGTTTCAGTTTTTCTATTGTTCCTTTATTTAATTGCAGTATAGAGAAATGCTTAAGTACTACTCACATGTGCATAGAACAAGGAAGCATGTTTAATCCCTTAGTATCACGGAATCATGTTTAATCCCTAGAATGGATATTAGAGAAATGCTTAAGTACTTACTTGATTTGCCCAAAAGTAAGTTTTGGGATTATGGCACGCAAGGTGCTTGATAAAAGTTTTGAGTAAGACCAAGGTCTTACTAAGCCCTAGAACGAGTTCTAGGACTAAGAAATGAGATAAGAATCAAGACCAAGGTCTTGTTATATCCTAAAGCAAGTTTGGGAACATTACCATTAAGTGTTAAGTTGTACATTTGAGGACGTCCTAGAAAGGCCCAAAACGAGGAGCAAGCTCCTAGGGGGCAAGAGGCAACAGAGTCAGTACCCCAACCAAATCTCTTAGATGTGGTGGCTCAGTTACAGATACAGTTAGCAGAACAACAGCAAGTTATTGCCACTAGGATGGCTAACCAGCAGGTCGTTATTATTACCTCGCCGGTGGCGAATGTAGTGGCACCAGTTGTGATCGAAGACCCATCGATTACATCTGTAGTCCGGCAAGGGGGATAAGGCAAGAAGCGTACCTCATTCAGTAGAAGAAACTGAAGCCAGGGAACTTCCCAGGCACAAGCAAACCATGGGATGCTTAAGCATGGTTCAAAACGTTGGAAAGAATAGTAGGGCTACTGGACTGGCATGAGGTAGAGAAGATAAAGTGTGCATCTTTCTGCCTTACGGGAGATGCTAGAATATAGTGGAAGAGAGTCAAGGCCAAGAGAAATGTCAGCCAGATGACATGGGCCGACTTCGAGACTGAGTTCTTCGAAGAATGCTTTCACATGCAAGTAACCAACAAGCATTATGATGAATTCACGGAGTTCAGACAAGGAGAACTATCCGTGGATGAAGCAGTGAAGATGTTTAAGCGGTTAGCTCATCTGTGCCCAGAGCTAGTTAGCACAGAAAAAGAGATAGTTAGGCTAATGCTCAAGATGTTAAGGCCTGAGATAGCGTTAAAGGGGGCTAGCGGTGTTAAGAGGCTGCAAACCTCCGAGGAACTAATAAGTAGTGCTTTGATCACTGAGCACTACTTAAACAGTATAAAGGCCACCAGAAAGGTTGAACGATGAAGTTCTTAACAACCTTACCGTCAGGGGAAGAAATGGCCTCTACTTAGAGGCTAAGGGCAGTACCAATCTGGATTTCCAACCGAGAGCTCTATAGTGATTGGATAGTCCTTGAGATGAAGGATTATGATGTCATGTTAAGGATGGATTTCTTCAGTAAGTACAGCGCTTCAGTGGACTACCGTAGAAGGAAGGTGGTTTTCAGCCCAGAAGGAGAACCACCATTCGAGTTTCAAGGAGCCCCAAAGAGGAAGACTCAGAAATTCCTCTCAGCCTTGGCAGCCCACCAGATGCTAGAGCAAGGGTGTGCTGGTCTTCTTGCACACATAATGGACTCAGAAGCAAAGAAAGAACTCAAGCAGGAGGATGTACGGGTAGTCTGCGAATATCCAGAGGTGTTCCCAGAAGAACTACCTGGACTACCGCCCAACAGGGAGGTGGAATTTGAGATTGAGCTGGTGCCAGGTACCGGTCCGGTCTCAAAAGCCCCATAACGTATGTCTCCAGCAGAGTTGAAAGAATTACAAGAGCAACTCCAGGAGCTACTAGACAAGGGCTTCATTCGCCCGAGTCATTCACCCTGGGGAGCTCCTGTACTTTTCGTCAAGAAGAAGGATGGGTCTATGTGCCTGTGCATAGACTACAGAGCTTTGAACAAGGTAACCATCAAGAACAAGTACCCCCTTCCCAGAATAGATGATTTATTTGATCAACTCAAAGGGGCTACAGTGTTCTCGAAGATAGACCTGCGTTCTGGGTATCATCAGCTAAAGGTCAAAGAAAGTGACATCCCCAGGACGGCCTTCAGGACAAGATACGGTCACTACGAATTTGTAGTGATGCCTTTTGGAGTAACCAATGCTCCAGCAGTCTTCATGGAGCTGATGAACCACATCTTCAGGGAGTATCTCGATAAATTCGTCATTGTATTTATTGATGATATTCTCATATATTCACAGACTCCAGAGGACCATGCTACACACTTGAGGATAGTGCTGCAGATCCTTCAGCAGGAGAAGCTCTATGCAAAATTCTCAAAGTGTGAGTTTTGGCTAGATCAGGTGACCTTCCTAGGTCACATTGTATCCAAAGAAGGCATTCAAGTTGATCCAGCCAAGATAGAAGCAGTCAGCAACTGGTGTAGACCCAAGAATGCCAGTGAAATCAGAAGCTTCTTAGGCCTGGCGGGATATTACAGAAAATTTGTGGAGAACTTTTCCAGAATAGCCTCTCCACTCACAGCCTTGACCAGAAAGAACAAGAAGTTTGAGTGGTCAGATAAATACGAGCACAGCTTCCTAGAACTGAAGAAAAGATTGACTAGTGCTCCCATCCTGACGGTTCCAGAGAGTGACAAGGCCTTTGACATCTACAGTGATGCATCCAAGATGGGCCTTGGAGCTGTCCTCATGCAAGACGGTAAAGTAATAGCATATGCCTCCAGACAGCTCAAGGACTATGAGAAGAATTACCCTACCCACGACCTTGAGCTAGCAGCTGTGGTTTTTGCACTGAAGCTCTGGAGACACTACCTGTATGGAGTGCAGTGCAGGATCTTCACAGACCATCAGAGTTTGAAGTACTTCTTCACTCAGAAGGATCTGAATATGAGGCAGCGCAAGTGGCTAGAGTTGGTCAAAGATTATGACTGTGAAATCCTCTACCACCCAGGTAAAGCTAATAAAGTGGCAGATGCACTGAGCAGGAAATCCTGCGCAGCACTGATGTCCCTATCATCACTGTCCCTACCACTTCAGAAAGAAATAAAGGATTTCGGAGTCGAGGTAATAATTGGGCAACTTTCTGCACTGACTCTAGAGTCAACCCTGCTTGTGGATATACAAAGAAAGCAAAGTCAAGACCCAGAGATCCAGAAGATCAAGCAGGAGATCCAAGAGGCAGAAAATTCAGAGTTTCGAATATCAGATAGTGGCATCCTCTATCTTGGAGACCGCCTTTGCGTCCCCAATGATGAGGAACTAAGAAAGAATATTTTAGAAGAAGCCCACAGTACCCCGTACTCTATGCATCCTGGTTCTACCAAGATGTACCAAGATTTAAAGAAAAGGTTCTGGTGGTCTGGACTCAAGCGAGACATGGCCAGATATATCAGTACCAGCTTGACCTGCCAGAGAGTCAAAGCAGAACACCAGAGACCAGGAGGAGTTCTACAGCCACTTCCCATTCCAGAGTGGAAGTGGGAAGAAATATCCATGGATTTTATCACAAGCCTCCCAAGGACCACCCATGGACACGATGCAATATGGGTGATAGTGGATAGATTGACCAAGTCTGCCCACTTCCTAACCATCAAGTTATCGCATTCGGTAGAGCAATTAGCACAGCTGTACGTGAAAGAAGTAATCAGGCTTCACGGAGTTCCGAAGTCGATCGTTTCTGACAGAGGTGGGCGGTTCATCTCCCATTTTTGGAGGTGTGTTCAGGACGCCCTAGGCACCAGACTTCAGTTCAGCACAGCTTTCCATCCCCAGACAGATGGACAAACAGAGGGAGTGAATCAGATTTTAGAAGACATGCTAAGAGCTTGTGCGTTGGACTTTAAAGGCAGTTGGTGCAAATTCCTATGCTTAGCTAAGTTTGCCTACAACAATAGCTATCAGGCCACCATCAGGATGGCACCTTATGAGGCAGTGTATGGCAGGAAATGCAGATCACCCATATGTTGGCAAGAAGCTGGTGAGAAGAAAGAGATGGAGTCAGGACTAGACAGCCAGACTGAGCTTATAGATGAGACCACTCAGGCTATCCAGACGATCCGCCAGAGGATTGAGACTGCCCAGAGTAGACAGAAAAGTTATGCTGACACACGCCGTAGGCCACTGGAATTCCAAGTTGGAGATTCAGTATTTCTCAAGGTCGCTCCTATGAAGGGAGTGATGAGATTTGGTAAAAAGGATAAGCTAAGTCCTCGCTACATAGGACCCTACAAGATCATAAGGAGGGTTGGTAAGGTAGCATATGAATTGGACTTACCAGAGGATATGTCAGCTATCCACAGTACATTCCATGTCTCCATGCTAAAGAAGTGTATTCACGACCCTAGCCAAGTGATTCAGCCTCAGTCAGTACAGATCCAAGAAGATCTTAGTTATGAGAGCAGACCGACACAGATAGTGGACAAAGCAGTTAAAAGATTAAGAAACAGAGAAGTGCCACTAGTGAAGGTCATCTGGCAGAATCAAAAGCATGAAGAGCTACTTGGGAACGTGAGGACAGCATGAGAGAGAGATATCCAGAATTATTCTAAGTTCGAGGATGAACTTTTCATAAGGTATGGGGGATTGTAACGCCCCAAAATTCCCATTTTTAGTTCTTAAAGTCCTTAGAATTATTTAAAAATGGTTTAGAAATATTCTAGATATTTTTAGGGATTTTTAGAATATTTTTATGGAATTTTCCGAGTCCGTTTAGTATATTTAAAAAAAAGAAAAACATTTAAGGGCAGCAGGGGGTTCGAACCCGCGACCACCCGAAGAGCAAGCACGCGCGCGACCAGCTGGGCTGGTTGGTTTTGTTAAAATAAGTTGGGCGAAACAATAGATAAGGTATAATTAGGTAAATTCGCCCCATAAGTATAAATAGATAATTAAAGAGAGAAATTTTATTTTCTCTCAACCTAAACCCTTTCTCTCCCTCGCCCAGCACCTTGCGCCGACTCCTTTCCCCTCTCCTCTCTTGGGCGACACCACATCAAGCCCTAGAGGGCCGGCCAAGGCTCTCCTCCGAGAGATATTCCTATATTCGGGATCCCCGCGACGAGAGGAACGCGTAGGCGCGAAGAATTCTCCGAGATCTCAAGTTTCTCCCGAGCCCTAGACGTCAATCTTGGTTGTAAGTCCAAGATATCAATGTAAGTACTGCTCACCTGCAGTAAGAGGCGGTTTTTCCGCAAGAATTTCCCTTAAAAGTTTTTAAAAGAGATATTTACTTCTTGTTAAGATTTTTGCATGTGATCTTAGTTCATTATATGCTTATATATTTTATTGAGTGCCCTATATGAGGTTAGGGTCCAAGAAAAGCTATGAGAAAAGAAAAGAGAAGATAAAGATAAGAAAAGAAAAGGCCAAGGCCTTAAGAAATCCCCAAAAGTCAAGACTTAGGGATTTTAGCATGCAAGGTGCTCGAGAAAATGCCAAGGCATTTACAGATAAGAAAAGAAAAGGCCAAGGCCTTAAGAAATCCCCAAAAGTCAAGACTTAGGGATTTTAGCACGCAAGGTGCTCGAGAAAATGCCAAGGCATTTACAGATAAGAAAGAAAAGAAAGAAAAGCTATTTTATTTTCTAAGGCCAGTACCCGGCGTCCAAGGGCGTCGTTAAAGAAATCCAGGTGTCCAATTCCAAGGTCTTGGCCCTGGTAGACCAAGGTCTGCTCTATTAGGATTGGTGGCTCGCTACCCCAACCTTTTAGGGAACGCGCATGAGATGGTACTTACGTCTTCAGTGGATCCAAGTGATTATTATTTTCAAGTATATGCTTTAGCAAAGTTTCTAAAGTTTAAAGAGTTTTCAAAAAGTTAAAGAATAGCTAAAGTTTCAAGTTGAGCCAAGAAAAGTAAATTGAGATTTATTAATGCTTGAGTATGCATGTTTTGAGTTATACATGTTCTTAGTTTTCTTTCAAGCATATAAGTATCTCATATGATTTTCATATTGTTCAAGAAGCATGTTTGCACATTTCGAGATTTTGTGAGCTAGATAGTACTTACTAAGCTTTTTGCTTACTAGTTGCATTTCCTCTTACTGCAGATAAAGGTAAAGGCAAGCAATTCTGAAGGAAGGCGACGAGGCGGTGCTGAGTAAAGTGTGTGTGGTGGCTGATTTTGGAGAGATCCTTGAGACGAGACAATTTAGTTATTTGAATTACAATGTTTTAGTTTATTCAAATTTCAAGTTCCTGCTTTATGGAGTTTAGTGAACATTTAAGCTTTGGATAGTTTTACATGCTCAATTTCTTAGAGTAAAGATTCCATGTCATTTCATTTAGCATACATATCCTTTTGATTGCATTGGATGAGTAGAAGTGTGAGTGGTTTGAAATATTGATACTTTGTTAGAGAAATAGATGCATGTGCCAAGATAGTATTAATTTCCCTTTGAATTAAGTTTTTATTGCTTAAGTATGTTTAGAAAAGTTGCTTTCTCATTTGATAATGCCTTAGGGATGTTTCAGAATTTTGTGTGATGAGTTTCAATGGTTAGAAGTTAAGTTTGGTACAAACTCTAGCTTAAAGTCTATGTAGATTTTTCATAACTTGCTAAATTCCGCAAAAGTCCTAATTTCAAGTTTATGGATTCGTTTTAATTGGCTAAATTGTTTAGAAAACTGGTGTAGAGTATAGAAATGGTGTCATGATTTTATATGGCTAGAAACTATATGTTTGGTGGGCTTTTGAAACAAGGCGTCGAATCTGAAAATCAGGTTTTCAGATTTATCAGTCGACCGGTACACCTGGACACCTTCTTGAAACAAGGAAGTTTCCATTGTATCATGCATGACTATTAAAGTTAGAATATCATCCCTAGATAGATCAAAAAGAAAAAAAAAGAAGTTCCGCATTTCTAGTCGTGCATTAGAGTCAAGAAGTAGATAAAGTAACGATCCGTCTAAGGTAGAGAGAAGTCGGGTCGCTACATAAGTATTCACCACCCCGATCGGATCGAAGTATTTTAATACTTTTGCCAAGTTGTTTCTCTACTTCATTTCTGAACTCTTTGAATTTCTCAAAAGCTTCAGATTTGTGTTTCATCAAGAACACATACCCGAATCGTGAGTGATCATCGATAAAGGTGATGAGGTAGCTATAGCCTCCTTGTGCTAGAGTTGACATTGGTCCACATACATCAGTATGTATTAGACCAAGCAATTCTCCCACTGGATTACCATTTCCCGAAAAGGGTAATTTGGTCATCTTGCCTTTTAAGCATGATTCGCATGTATCAAATGAACCGGGTTCAAATGATTCTAGAATTCCACATCGGTGTAATTCGGTTATGCGTTTCTTACTTATATGGCCAAGACGACAATGCCACGTATAGGAGTCTATTCGATTATCTATTCGAGCACGTTTGTTGCTAACTTCGATATTAAAAACGTCACTGGATAAATCTAACGTGTAGATGCCATTGCACAAAGTTCCATTTCCATAAAGAACGTCATTTAAAGTTATGTAACAACAATTGTTACTAAAAGTTAAATGATAACCTTTTTCATTCAAGCATGAAATAGATACAATGTTCTTTATTAACGAAGGAACGAAATAACAATTATCCAGTTCTAAGACACGTCTAGTGGGGAGCTTTAGCAAATATGTTCCGATGGCAATAGCAGCAATCTTTGCTCCGTTTCCAACTCGCAAATTTGCTTCTCCTTTGACGAGTCTTCTTCTATTCCTTAGCCCCAGTATGTCATTACATATATGTGAGCTACACCCAGTATCGAGTACCCAAGTGTTTGAGGAAATAGAGTGACATTCAATAACGAAGATACTTGAAGAGGATGGGGCATCAGATGCCTTCTCTTTCAAGGACTCAAGATAAATCTTGCAGTTTCTTCGCAAGTGACCCTCCTTGCCACAGTGATGGCAAGTGCCTTTTAGGGTTTTTTCAGTCTTTTGGCCTTTTTCTTCTTTCCCTTATTCTGTTCTTTGGCCTCCCTCTTAGAACCTTTCTTCGAGGAACCAACTAACAGCACCGTCTTCTATTCCTACTTCACAGAAGGCTTTACAGTCTTCAGCAGGTTAAGCAACTCAGGAAACTGGTCTAGAGTTGCATTTTCAGGAGGACGGTTGGGAAGTAGATCTTCAAGGACATAAGCAAGCTTCTCTGCCTTGAGGACTATCCTCAGGTTTCGAAGCCAGTCCATGAAGTTTGGCCCAGTCAGTTTATTGTTGTCCAAAATGGAACGCAAGTTTATGTGAGAGGACATGATCGAGTGATTAACCTAGAAATACAAATTGAGATTATGTGAGAAGATTTATTAAAGAATGTATCAACATACATAAATTAAATCCTATTTATTTTACGAATTGAATCACCCTTATTATCAATTCGGGAGATCGTAGGAACATCTCCAAATAGGTTGATATCCAACCATAGATAAGAACCACCATGGCTGTGGCCATCAAGTTTTTCTTAGCTATGAAGGTAGGTAATTTTACCGATTACACATCACATGTATGTAACTATCACTTTATGCTATCAACTAATTGAATGTTTGCATAAATCATTGGGTTGTTAACTCATTAACAAGTATGTATCATTATACATAGCACCCAACTGCACCTCTCTTTACATCGACCTTGGCTGTGGCACAACAAATCGATGCTCCAAGCTTAAGGCTGACCCATTAATCAAGAAATAGTTTTAACATGGTTGGAGCTCATTCAACCGCTTAGTCAGGCTTGGATGTGTCCAACAACCAAAACTAATGATTGACCTCTGACTCAAACTATATTATTCATAAATTAATTCCATGGTTTGAACATGTTGAGGTTCAAGTCGGGCATGGATGTGTCCATCAACCCAATCGAGAAACAAAACTCCGGTTCTAACCATATTAATGGAAGGTGTTAGCCTTAATATTTTGTAAGGGGTTTTTGGGTCTCATCTTTTCTAAGCACATTCATGACATAGAATTATGTCATGACTAACGATTTCCTTAATAAAGTATGTATGTGACTTAATTTATCAAGTCTCATTAAATTAGGAACCGGATTTCCTAATTATAATTTCATACTTTATTAAAGGAATTGTTTTGGGAAACAATTTCCTAAATTGTCATAATTAATTTCGGAAATAATATGTTCAAGACTTTGATTTCTCTAAATCAAATCTTATTAAATTAAGAGACAAATCCCTTAATTCAACTACATATTATTTTCATGAAAATCTTATTTAAGAATACTCTATAGGAAACCATTTTCCTAATTAATTTTGGAGACAACAATATGTAAGAGCATCACCTCTTCAACATATTTTATTCATGGATTTAATTAATTACAACAAATTGTTTTCTAAGGGTGGCTCCCCGAGGCTCAGATACCCAAAGAAAAGTAATGTGTTGTAAATCTAATTGGACGGCTCCCCAAGGCTCAA
This sequence comes from Boesenbergia rotunda, assembly GCA_024364735.1. NCBI lineage: Eukaryota > Viridiplantae > Streptophyta > Magnoliopsida > Zingiberales > Zingiberaceae > Boesenbergia > Boesenbergia rotunda. Next base: position 689,552 of record JAGFNQ010000251.1, on the reverse strand, counting down.
TCCAAATCAAACATGACAATTTCAATTAAAAATTGGGAAATTAAATTACAACAACTAACATTAAATTGGACGGCTCCCCGAGGCTCAATCCAAAATAAAGAATTTTGTTGTCAATTTAAAAACCAATTCAAATTTAATTGTCAATTAACTGTCCATGAATTTGTCTAGACATTCTTAAAAGAAAGTGCCCAAAATTGCGAGATTTCAAAAATAATTTTTCAGAATAATTGTAAGTTTCTGGTAAAAAGAAAACTTACATATTTCCAAAAATTAGAAAGTTTCCAAAGATGGGAAATTTTCACAATTATTATAAAATTTCAGAAACTAGAAAATTTCAAACGTTTGCGAAATTTCATGAGGATTTCCAAACTTTGAAATTCCTAAATCTAAAATTTATTATAATTTGAAAGTTTCCATAATTGGAAAAATTTTCCGAAATTGAGATCATGACAAAGTTTTCCACAAAATAATTATACGATTATGTCGAACACTAACCGGCTCTGATACCACTGTTGGGACCGGGTGCATGTCGACAAGGATACGAGTTCGTAAAATTTTAAATTTTTACGTGCAGCGGAAGAATTTGCATAAAATAATTTCATAAATTATTTTAACCACGTATCTAGCATGCAACCTTATAGTGTGTTGACATAATCATAAAATAAAACTTTGTGGAAAAGTAAACTAATTTACTTTATACCTTTCGTAACTCGAAGAAAAGGGACGAGATCCAACCGTAGCGTCCCTTGGAAGCTCCGCCTCTATTCGCGTCCACGCCGAGTTCTCTTCGGGATGACTTCGCAAAGTCACGAGTTTTGTGCCGACGAGAACTACTAGATTCTCTATGGGCACAACTTAGAAGATCAAGAGAAAAATTAGGAAACTAACCAATGAAGTAACGGAATCGAATTCCGAGAAGAGAGGAGTCGCTATCCGCTTCTTCTTCTTCTTGTTCGGGTTCTCCTTCTTCTTGAATGCTCACGCCACAACCCAAGGAAGTGGATGATCAGGTGCGCCGGCCCTAGATGGAGGAAGGGCGCCGGCCCTAGGTCACCAAGTGGGCGTCGGCCCTAATGGAGGAGAGGGGAGGGAGAAGAGAAGAGAGAGAGAGGGAGAGCTCTTCACAACTTGATTAGTTGATTGGGAATAAGGGCTTGTCTTTGGTTCCTTTATATAGTAGCAACTCCTTTGCTAAGTCTCCCTCTTAACGGAATTAACGGAATTAATTATAAGAAATTTATCTTATAAAGTCTCTTATTAATTATTCCGTTTAAGCCGAGTCTTATTATAACTAATTTATAATAAAATAAATTTTTCTTCTCTTTAAATTATGGAATAAATTTTTTATAAGAAATTTATAAACTTTCTTATTATGGAAAAATCAATTCTTAATTGATTTTATAAAATTAAAATAAACCAATTCATGGATTATTTTAACTTCCATAAAAAGAATAATTCTTTATACAAATTTATTTATCCATAATTTATAAAACAAATCACACTAGATTTATTTTATTAATTAAACCAAATAAATTGATTTAATTCCCTTTAATGGCCGGCCACCACAAGGAGGGTTAGCACCCTCTTTGGCCGGCCAAACCAACCCGAACCGGTCGCGAATTAAACTCATTTAATTCGCCCAATAAGCCTTCAAAAGACTTAGCCATTTTTAGCTTCCATTGCGCCTCTGATTAACTCAGATTCGACTTATTTCTCTTGATCGGAAAATCCAATTTTCAACTCGTTTTAAATCCCTCGGATTACTCGTAGTGCGTATGACTAAATAGGCTTTCGATTTATGTTGGCCGTCTATAATCAACCAATTATAGAACGATCATGAGTGGCACCTAGTAGTACATCATGACCCCCAATTAATCGAAAGATCAACGGTTTGACCTCAGAAGAAATTATTCTGAAACCCTTCAGCAGCTCTAATGAATCGTGCCCCATTCCCTTCACCACCTTACACCCACTTGGTTCAGGACACGGTCTATTTGTGTTAGTCCCCACTAGGCTGACTACGTCACACCTAGCCCAAGTAGTGTCTTTCTCGTCCTTTGGATTTCTAATTACTCTCATGTATTTAAGAGACTCGCACTCTAAACATGATATACTCTGGCCAGAGGTTTTGAGTAACAATCCGACGATAGGCCTGGGTATACATCTCCTCGCAAGGAGTGGTGAATCCTTTGTAGGCTGTTCAAACATCTTCGGGCACTTCGGCTTATACCCAATCATCCTGGGTCCACACCTCCTAGGAGATGCTTGCTTAAGATGTTAAAGTATAAGTCTCCATGACCAAGATGACTTGAACACCGCAAGTCAAAGGAACATCGCACTTAAGCTGCAGTAAGAACTTCATTGACATATCTACATGTAGATTCCCATATGAAGTCTTATAGCTAGTCACTCCAATGAACTAGTTCCCTTAACTAGTATCCATGTTTATCTCCGGACATCCCAATGTCACCAGCCAGTGAGAATCAGCTGATTAGAGAATAACCCATGGTAGTCTCAACAGAATTGATAGTGTCCATTTTTATCAATTCATCGACTAGGGATATTTTCAATACTTCACAATTGCACATTTAGAGATAATCACTAGTTGTGATCCCATCACAAATTTTCTTATGCTGTGAATTGTATTGCGGACATTCAGTAGATGAGTTTAAGATCTCAATCAAATACACAAACATGTATACTCAAATAGTGAATTATCATTTATTAGAATAAATGTTTACAATCATAAGGCGATTGTCTTAGGACACATCTCTCATATTACTAACATTAAATGGGTCTTGTATCTAAATAACCTTCGGTCACCTGAACAGATTGCTGTAAAGTCCAAGTGTGGGGGAGCGATGCACCGTAAAGTTGAACAAATGAAAGAAGCTCTCTCACACACCCAGACTCCTCCACTACCACGATGGAGGCTATTCTTGACAGACTCCGACCGCCAGAGATAAAAGGGAGTTTGATCTTTCTTTCCTTTTCCTTTATTGCATTTTTTCACTTTTAAAATGAGTTCTTGCTAATAAATGCATGAGTAGAGTAGAATGCATAGGAGTCATTGTAAATACCATGTTATTTCTTTTGGTCACTTTTTCTTGCATGCCTAGGAATAAATGTATCCCTTTAGGTTATCTCCATAGCATTTTAGAGTCTTTTGAAAATAAATTAAATTTGGTTGTTAAAACTTAGGGTTTGAGCTCATGGATGAATTCTTGGATGCTTGAGTACTACTTTGCTTTAGATTCTTAATTGATAACTTGAGATGAATTATTTTTGCCTAGTGAGAATTAGCCTTATATTTGTGACACACATATGTTATTGTACTCTAGAACTTGCTTAGGTTCTTTCAAAACTATATTTCAATGATTGGATCACATTTATAGAAGCTAATAAATTTGTTTACCCTTCCATGTCAATTTTTGGCACTAATCATGTCTATTCTATTTGTCTTTCCTTATTCCTACTCTTAACCCCATTTTTCTATGGATTTGTTTGCTTGGGATGTTTTCTTGATGCTACTTTGCCCGAGACGGACAAAGATTTAAGTGTGGGGGAGTGACTAGTGTTTTGGAAAGATTTTGTATCAAAGAGGTATTTCATATCAAAAAAAAATTTGCAATTACATGTGCCAAGAATGAGTTTGAGTGAGTTTGAATTCCAAGAATGAGCAAGAGAGATGGAAGCAATTGGAGATCTAGATTCTTGATTATAATTTGAAGATCCAAGTGGCACGCAATGAAAAAAAAAGGAAAAAAATCTGCAATGAAAAGGAAATTGGCACGCCAAGCAAAAGTTGTGCCAAAGAAAAAAAATCTGCCACTTTGGATCAGAAATGATGTGGATCAGGAATTGGGAGGTCTGAGTTGGGAAGTCAAGATCAGCAACACCTTGTAAGTCCGAGTTGAAGCTGAGAAAAAGTCTGAATTCTGTGCAGGAATTTGTGCCAAAAACAGTTTGTGCAGATCAGTGATGGAAGTGAGCTGAAATGATACAAGCTAAACTGTTCTGAATTGAAACAAATGCAAGGGTGCTGACAAGGATTAAGAACAAAACTCTTTACCAGTTAGCAGAAATTTTGGAGATCAGAAATGTTGAGAGTGTAAGCCAGAAATGTAGCTAGAAAAGGAAAAGTTAGATGGAATGCTAGTGAGGCAAAATTGTGTCAAGTTGAAGCTGAAATTAGATTTTCCGAAGCTGTGAAGTGGGGAAATAAGCACACAAATGTGTCACAAAGTGTTGAGAGCAACCACTGCTGATCAAAACAGAGAAAGAAAAAACAAGTGGCTGCCAGGAATTTCAGATCAGAACCGAGAACTTGCAGTGCAGTGACTTGGCTCAAATCTAACTTGTTGATCAGAAAGGAACAGCAGATGCAGTCCATTTGAAGCTCACGGCAGTGCTGAGTTGAAGTTGATTCTGATAAAGATTTGGGAGCTGAGAACATTGCTGAATCTGTAGGAAAAAAATAGTATGGAAAAAAATCAGTTAAGGAAACTCACCTAGTGAAGTATTTAACTCTCCATTACTATGTGATGTATTTATTTTGAGAAATCAGATATTTGACATGATTCTGCCTGGATGCTGAACTAGAAATAGAAGGAAAAGAAAAAAAATCAGAAAAGAGAAGAAAGAAACAAGTTGGCACGCAAGGTGGAAGTTGGCACATTGAGATCAATAGGGTTTTCTTCATCCAAATCAAAGGAATTATTCAAGTTTGACTTCGCCACACTTTTTGATCTCACTAGAGGACTGCAAAGAGGGCAAAGCTCATTGGAAACATTCTTGAGCACTCAAGTCTTTCACTCCATCAATTTTCTATTTCCTTGGCTTTTATTCCACTCTTTACCATTTTCTATGTTTTCATTTGTTTTTGTAGATGTTGATCCTAATCATGAATAATGGTGGAGATTAGATGATAAGCAAGCTTATGGTAGTGCAAGAAGCATATGTGTTTGAGTGAGCTCCACTTCCATCATCAACTTAGAACTTAAGGAGAGAGCCACCAAAACTTCCCATGAAAGGCTAGTGAGTTAAATTCATCTCAATGAATCATGATGGATGAAAAGGCTAAGTTGTTGATTTAAGGATGAGATACTAATCCATAGAGCTTAGATTTATGAGAATTGACGACCTTAGGTAATTTCTTTTCATTTGCTTCTAATTATGCTTGAGAAAATCTAAGGGATACATACTTAGTGGTTTCGCGAGACGCTCAAGCTTAAGTGTGGGGGAGTTGATAAGTACCATTTTATTGATTATTTTAGATGTCAAAATCCATGTTTGACCCATATTTTTCTTGCTTAATTGTGAATTTACCCTAGGTTCTAGGAATTATTGCTATTTTGGACTTAATTACAAATTTGTACATATTTGGATTATTTGGCCACTAAATTTTTGATCTATTTTTGTAGGCATGAAGGATCATGAACCTAGGGCATACTGGGTCAAACTTGAGCTGGAAGTGGACCCAGATCGAGTTATCAAGCTTTGGATTAATCTGGGTCGTCCGATTCAAAAACGGCTAGATCTAAGTCATCTGGGACCATCTGAAGCAATCCAAGCTAGCGTTAGGGCTGATCAAGCACTCTGATCAAGACCTGAAGGTTTCATCCCAATCAGAGCTCATTCAACCGTTGGATCAAGCTCAGAGGGTTCTAGATCGTCCATTCAAAGATTAGGTTGATCTGGACCATCCATTGCAAATCTGGAGGATCCGAGCTACCACGAGGCAGATCCTGACCCTTGATCAACATCATCAAAATTTGGGCCAGATCGGATGAAGATCAGCCGTTGGATTTCCTCAAATCAATCTGAACCGTCCAATGCTAAGTACTTAATCAAAAATCTGCGCAGCTTCCTTCCTCGTTGCGTCTTCGCCGCAACACTGTTCTTCTTCGTTTCTCTTCGTTTTGCTTGCAAGTTCTTTAGTTTTGAAGGCGTGACCACCTCAATCTCGACCTTGGATCATCATCTGGATCATTGGAGATAGCTTCGGTGGAGAATTCAGCTCAGTTTTCATCCGGACAGAGGTGTTTGAGGATTTCGACAGCTTTGTGGTCCGATCACTCATTTCTCATCCACAATCCATTTGCGAGCATCTGAGCCACTTGTAGGGGTTCTCAGGTGAGCTCAGATGATCCTCGAATCATCATCGCAATCCATTTAACTGAGATCGAAGGGATTCGGATTGGATTTCCCCAGCTGATGCAGTTTGAGCAGAATTGATCAAGCGAAGCTGTTTTCCACTGATTTGTTGAGCTTAGGGGTTCGAGGCCAGCCTTTGCTTGACGAACAAGGAGATTTTGAGCTCGGGAAGGGTTGAGGATTAGTTCAGTAGTTAATTTTCATTGTGTTTAGCTGTAGTTTTAATTTCTGCCACGAACTCTGTTTCTGAATTTCTGTATCAGCTGTTTGAGTTTGTTTCCTGAATTGTTTAGCTTAATTAGGTTTTAAATCTTCAAGTTAAGTAGTTTAGTCAACTTGTTAGTGATCAATTGAATTTAAATTCAGTTTATTTCCCTGATAATTGCTTGAGTGCCAATTTGTTAGTTGCGTATCAGCATTTAGTTTCTGCAATTCTAAATCCTTTAATTCCTGCATTTTAGATCAGCTAATCTAGTTTAATTCTGAATTGTTCTGATACTAGCTTGGTAAAATCGATCTTACTTTACCTTGTGAGTGCTTAAGTTTAGTTGCTCCCTGATTTAGTCTTTGATTTCTGCACACACACACCCTTGTTTCTGAGCTTAGAGTTTTTCCGCACAACAGTTTGTTCTTCTCCAGTTCTGAATTGCGTATCAAGCTAGCCTCAGTTTTCCTGTTTGCTCTTACCTTGTAGCTTGTTGCATCTCCAAAGCTTTAGCATCAAAATTTTGCATTTGGGTTCAGCCGAATTGCTGCACAACAGTGTCCATTTCAGCAAGTTTCAGCATTAAGTTTGCTAGTTGTCTTTCAGTTGTAGCTTCTGAATTTCGTGCCAAGTAACTTTAAGCTTGCATCTGTTAGTTCTTTGCTTAATTAGTTACTGCATATCTGCATTTAGTATATAAAGCATTTCATTTCAATTCTGCATTGGATCCATTTCTGCGCAGCAATTGGGTTAATTCCTGCAATCCATTTTCTGCATTGTTGTTTCTGAATTCAGTATTTCTGCAGCTTGTTTCTACATGTGTTGTTTTGAATTTCTGTATTCCGCTCAGTTGATGCAATTGTTGTATCCAGTTTCTGTCAAGTTTCTGAATCAATCAGCCATCTGAATAGCTAGTTTATAGATTGAGCATTAGTCTCAGTTATTGGCACATGAGTTCTCTTTTTATTGTATCAAGTTTCATTTCCATTTCTGCACTTGGTATCTAGGGTAGCTTAGTCACTGAGTTCGGTTGTTTCAGAAATTACGATCACTTCTTTTACTCATTTGCTTAGCATTTGGACTTCACATTCGGTTTAGTGCATTGGTAGATTAAGTTGTCCCTTAGTTAAATTCATTAGTGCATTCATATTATTAGTTAATTTAGTTAAGTTCATTGCTTTTTATTGCAATTTCATTTCATGCTTGCAATCCCAAAACCCAATTTTACTTGAAACCCAAAATTCACAAACGACACATAAATACAAGCTCGAATCACACAATTTCAACTAGCCCTAGGAAAAATACGACCTGTGGCCCCTTTACTACGTTTTCATATTTTTGATTGCAAAAAGGGTTTCTAGTATTTTATACATATCTAAATTTGAGATCCACTTTCGTGACACTCATTTTGGGTCCGTCACCGACCTACAAGCACTGGATCGGTCTGGTGACCGATCACTTTAATTCAAATTGCGTTGTCAGACGCTCTGAACATATCTGATTCTCTGCGCTCACTCACTGATCCTTGATTTTCTGATTGATATGTTGTGCTAACACTCTGATTAAGCTGTAGGTGATAGGGAAGGATTCAAACACTCAAGGAGAGTCAATGGAGACCTTTCCTTGAAGCAGGTTTGTCCGTTTTTCCATCTCAGGTTGCAACGGCCAAGCTGCAGACTGGAGCTGAGACTGGAGCTTGGCTGAGGGAAGCTCAGGGAGTCCAGGGAGAGCTCAGTGGTAGCTGGCATTGGCAGGTGAGCAGCTGGTGGCTGCAGGGATGGTGTCACCTGATGCTTGGTGGAGAAACAAAAGGGCGGAAGAAGGCTTCGTTGAAGGAGAGGTTTTTGCGAACAGCTATGGGGCTTGAGTTCTTGTTGCGCCTTTGAGTTCTCCACAACTTGCTTGCGTGTTCTGAAGTTCCATCTTGTGCAAGCAACTGAAATCTGAGAAACAACCGTTCTCTACTTGAGCACTTGGAGGAAGGAACAAGAGGCTTCGAGTCCAACAGCGAGAAGACATGGAGAAAGGGTTCTTACGTGAGATCGTCGCTGGGTGGAGCTCAGGAGGAAGCTTGCTGTGTTTTTGTCCTTGCTAAGTGCTAAGTAAGATTTTCCTTGTGTTTCATTGTGCTTAAACCTATATCTTTGATTGAAACGCTGTGGAGAGGTTTCTCCACCGAGAAGGAGGTTGCTTTCTATCCGGTGTTCACCGGGACTTGATCTGCCGACGATCAAGGGATCGCCCACCTTACGGGCACGCCAAGGAGTAGGGGCAAGTTATCCCCGAACCTTATAAACCCTCCTTGTTAGCGATCTTGCTAGTTGTGGAGATTTGTTTTCGTTTTAGTTTTCTGCATACTTTGTTTTCTACTCTTTCCGCTGTGCTACTAATCTTTGAGTTGCAGAAATTCATAAGTGTTTAAAGTCAAAGTCATTGGCTATACTCACCCCCCCTCTAGCCATCCGATTTCCAACAAGTGGTATCAGAGCATGGGGCTCTGCTTTTGCGGATTAACAGCCGAGAGCTACATCCATGGCTTTGAGAGAAGGCCTTTCCACCACCCGACCTCCATTCTTCGATGGCGCAGATTTCCAATATTGGAGATCGAAGATGGAATATTACTTGAAGATGGATATCCATACTTGGTTCGCGGTGAAGGAGGGCTTCACCCCTCCTAAGGATGATGAAGGCAAAGAACTTGAGTCTTCACGGTGGACAGCCGAACAAACTCGCAAGAGTGAAGCCGACGCGAAGGCGGTCGTCACTCTACAATGCGGCATGAACAAAGACCAACTCATCAAGGTTGGTTCTTTCACAAGTGCTAAGGACTTGTGGAATAAGCTCATCGAACTCCACGAGGGCACCCGAGACTCAAGGATCGCCATGAGAGATTTGTTTCTCAACCAGTTACAAAATCTTTCCATGAAGGAAAATGAATCGGTAAGTGAGCTACATAGCCAGTTCAAGGAAGTCATCAATGAGCTTCATTCGATTGATGAAAAGGTCGAGAATCGCGACCTTGTGAGGTATGTACTAAAAGCATTTCCAAGGAATGCTTTGTGGTCATCCATGGTGGATGCCTACAAAGTATCCAAGGATTTATCCATTGTTAAGTTAGATGATTTGTTTTGTGAAATGGAATTGCATGAAATGGCTAACAAAGGCCCCAAGGAGAAGGGGATTGTCTTAGTTGCAGGGGATCGATCCAATAAGAAGAAGAAGGAGAAGGAAGTCACTTCATCTTCATCCTCTTCCGAATCCGAGTCCAATTCCGAGGAAGATGGCAGTGGCTCCTCATCCTCCGAGATGGCGAACTTTGTGAGAAGGATGATGAGAAGGGGTCGTCGCTTCAAGAGTAGAGGTAACTCTAGTGAAGCCAAACTTGATAAGAATAATGCTTCTTGCTTTGAGTGTGGTAGGAAAGGGCATTTCAAGAATAAATGCCCAAAACTAAAGAAGAAGGAGGAGAAATCCAAAAAGAAAGAGGAGAAATCGAAGAAAAAGAAGAAGGCCTTGAAGGCCACTTGGGATGAGTCATCCTCAAGCTCATCCGATGAAGAGAAGGAGGAGAAGAGCACAAGGCATGTGGCACTCATGGCTCTTGGAGAAGAAAGCAGTGATGAATCTTCCAACGCCTCAAACGCGGCTTCATCATCTTCGGATGATGAAGAGGTAACTTCTCCTGAGCTTGAGAAATGTTATAGAGTTATTGCATGTTTAACCAATATGCTAAAGAAGTCTAAAAATAAGGTTAAAGCATTGCAATTAGAAATTGATCAATTAAAACTATCTAGAGAGGAGAGGAGGCGTGAATCAAGAAATCAGATGGGTCATAATAGAAAAAAGTTTAATATTTAATTGTAAATTGCCTTTAAATTTTGAATCAAGAAAAAAATTTCGGAGGAGTGAGAAAGAGGGCGATTCAAAGGCGATTTGGACTGGAAACGCGCGCGCCGCGCGCTAACGCAGCGGCGATGGCCGCCGCCGCAAACAGGACGTCGGTGATTGATCCCTCCCAGTTTCCTCCTCTTCCTTCTACTCTCCCCTCTACTAATCGGAAGACTTCGGAGGTTTCTTCTTCTCAAAAAGGGATGGATCCTGAAGGAGCCCCTTCATATGCAGCGATCTTGCGTCCGAGCTCTCCGCGGGTATCAAAGAAGGAATTTGACGAAATTGGGGAAAATTTTAAAGAGGCTACGATCTACAACAATAAACCAGGCATTTTCTATACGGAGGAAGAGGTATTGACTATGGCTAATCCTTTTAAATTTTCGCTCATTGGAAAATTTTCTGGTAGAAAACCTAGCTTTCAGATCATTACGCAAGCCTTCAAAGTACTAGGGTTATCTGGATTTTACAACATTAGGCTTCTTCGATCTGGACATGTCTTTTTACATCTCACAACAAATGAGGACATGACTCGAATATGGTCGAAAGGTATATGGTATATTGGTGGAGTGCCCCTGCGCATCTTTAAGTGGTCTCCTCATTTTTCATATGATGCTGAATCCTCTATTGTGCCGGTGTGGGTTCAATTCCCTGACTTCCCAATTCACATGTTTAACAAGAACAGTTTGTTTTCAGCTGCGAGAATTGTAGGAAAGCCCATAAAAATTGATGAACCTACTGCAGATAGATCAAGGCTATACATGGCTCGAGTTTGCGTGGAGGTAGATTTATTAAAACCAATGGTTGAAGAATTTTGGATTGGGATTGGGGATGAAAAAAGGATTCAGAAGGTGGTTTTTGAAAAATTACCAAAGTATTGTATACATTGTTCTCACTTGGGGCACTCTGCAGATGAATGCTACTTCAATGGTAAGCAACCTAAACCGGAATGGAAAAAGAACAGATATGTTAATTTGGCTGCTGGGGAAGATTTAAGAGAAAAGTTAAATAAGAGATATGCAGAAACAAATGAGCAAGTAAATGGAGTGATTATGGAAGATGCTGGTGAGCAAGTAAATGGAGAGATTATGGAAGATGCTGGTCAGATGAATGATGAACATTCAGGAAAACAATTTGATTCAGATATTGTAAATAAGATGGACGTGAAGTTGAGTAATAAATTTAACTCTTCAGATCCCCTGATGGAAGAAAAGGAATTAAATGATTTTGATTTGAATAATAAGAGAATGGTAAACAGAGTCAGAAATGAGGATAAACTTGAGATTAGAACAAAAGACAACAGAGAATTAAGGAAGGAAGAGACCCAGTTAATAAATTAGGGCACCAGTTTACTAATGAAAGAAGGGCAGAATGACAGATCAGATACTCGGAAAACACAAAACAATAATGAGAAGTTCACGCATTTAGCTGAACAGAATGCGGCAAATAAGTTAAGAATATCAGAGCTAATAAAAGTTTCTGCATCCAAAGGTTTTTATTCAGAAATCAGTCAAATGGCACATAATGATGTTACATCTTATACAGCTGATGATCAGGATATGATTAGATTTGAGAAGAACAATTGGAAGGAACAAAATGATTTGGAGGGTGAAGGACTGTCTAAATGTTTTGTAGAAGAGGTGGAGTCTGAAGAAGAGGCAGATAGACAACTACAAAGAAGCAATTCTTTACCTATGGTTTCAAAGGAGCTCATAAAGCTTAATCCTTCAAAATTTGAAGCTAAAGAAAAAATCTCTTCTAGTATCTTCCAACGTGTTACTAGAAGCAAATCTTATGCACAAAAGGGTTTTTTTTCTTCATTGTCTTAATGATAGGAATGATATGGAATATAAGAGGGATGGGTAACCCTGCCTCGATGAGAAGAGTTCATTTTCTGAAAAATCATTATCATATAAAGTTTATGGGAATCTTAGAGCCTTTTATTGACCTTGATGTTTTTTATATTACTAGAAGATTGGGTTTTCACTCAGCTATTTCTAATTGCTTCGGAAAGATATGGTTTGTGTTTGATGTTAATATAGAATGCAAGGTGTTAATTGATAATGCTCAATTCATGCATCTCAGGTTAAAATCAACTATGTTTCCCACAGAAGTTTCATTAACTGTTGTTTATGCTAAATGTTCAAGGGTTAATAGATATGAATTGTGGGACGAGTTAATCAGACATAAACCTGGCAGAGAGGATTTATGGATGGTAGGAGGTGATTTCAATGTGATAGCAAACACATCAGAACAATCTGCAGGTGAGATAGCAAATCTGGGTGCAATTGAAGATTTTAACAACTTCTTAATGATTTCGGGTCTTAGTGACGCAGGCTTTATAGGAGATTGATTTACTTGGACCAACAATAGAATTTGGAAGAGATTGGATAGGATTCTAATCTCTAATTCTTGGGCAGCGAAAGGATTTTCAATAAAGGTGGAACACTTGAGTCGTGCGGTTTCCGACCATTGTCCTTTATTAATCTCCTTTCTGAACTCTGAAAAACCAGTTTCATCTTTTAGATTTCAAAAAATGTGGCTCAGACATCATGGTTTTATGCAAACTCTGAGATTAAACTGGAATTTACCCAGCCTATGCTCTGGTATGATCAATTTGCAATTGAAATTGAAGCGTTTGAAGAATCATTTAAAATGGTGGAATAGAGAGGTCTTCGGGAACATTCAAGAGAATATTCAGAAGGCTGAAGAATTATTCTCTGAGGCGGAAAAGTGCTTTGATAATAACCCTTCAGAGGAGAATAAAATTAAAAAGAACAAGCAACAAGCTCATTTGTTTAAGACTATGCAAATGGAAGAAGACTTTTGGAAACAAAAAGCTGCGGTCAAGTGGATGAGTGAGGGTGATAAAAACACAAAGTTCTTTTATGAAAGGGTTCAAATAAGAAGAAAATCTAATAGGATTTTTAGAATATGGGATGATGGAATATGTTTGGAAAAACCAGATTTGATACGCAATTCTGGAGCGAATTTTTTTGAACAACTGCTATCAGGAGAGGAATATGATTGTAGTTCAGTGGATTTTGGTATTATACCAAAACTTATTTCTGAGATAGACAATGATTTTCTAACAAATCTGCCTTCTAAAGAGGAAATCAAGCAAGTTGTATGGGAGATGGATCAAAATAGTGCTGCTGGTCCTGATGGGTTTTCTGTATCCTTCTATATTTCCTGTTGGGATATAATTCAAGAGGATATATATCAAGCGGTTATAGATTTCTTTAAAGGAAGTTGGATCCCGAAAGGTATGATGGCCACTACTATAATTTTGATTTCAAAAACTGATGATGCGCAAAATTGGCAAGATTTTAGGCCTATTAGCTTATGCAACGTTTCTTACAAAATTATCTCTAAGCTTTTGGCTAATAGAATGCGACATTTCCTAAGTAAAATCATTTCTCCATCTCAGAGTGGGTTTGTAGAAGGTAGATTGATCTCTGATAATATACTTCTTGCCCAAGAGTTAACTCATAAATTAAACTATCATGTGAGAGGGAGAAATTTGATTTTGAAACTAGATATGGCAAAGGCATTTGACAGGGTTCAATGGAGTTTTCTTTTCAAAATAATGGTAGCTTTCGGCTTTTCTAAGTCTTTTATTTCTATGATAAAAAGATGCATATCCATGTGCTGGTTTTCTATCAATATTAATGGTCATCTAGCTGGTTTTTTTCAATCAAATAGAGGCCTAAGGCAAGGAGACCCGATCTCACCTTTTTTATTCATCATAGCTTCGGAATTCCTCTCCAGAGGGTTAGATGATCTGTTTAAAAAGAATCCTAAGCTGTTTTTCGCCACAGGCTGTGATATGCAATTATCCCATCTTGCTTATGCAGATGATATTATGATCTTTATGAATGGTTCTATTGATTGCGTTAAAAAGGTTAAAGCATACTTAAAGGACTATGAAATGAAGTCAGGACAAGTAGTGCATGTAAGCAAGAGCTTGGTATATACATCCAAAAAGATTCCGGTGGTGAGAAAAGATTTAATACTGGCTACCACAAATTTTTTGGAAGGAACATGGCCTTTGAAATACTTAGGTACCCCTATTATTAATGGCCATAGGAAAGCATCATATTTTCTGCCTTTGATAGAAAAGATAAGAGGTAGACTCATGGGTTGGAACATTGCTCGGTTATCTTACGGTGGCAGACTATTATTGATTCAAAGTGTGTTATTTTCTATGCCATTGTTTCTGTTGCAAGTAACTTTTCCACCATTATCAGTACTCCATAAACTAGAAATGATATTTGCAAACTTCTTTTGGGGATCCATGGATAATAAGGAAAAACCGCATTGGGTGGCTTGGAAGGAGATCACTAAACCTAAACTAGAAGGTGGACTAGGTTTGAGGAGGTTGAAGGATATAAGTTTAGCTATGGCAGCTAAGCTTTGGTATAGATTTAGAGAACAAAGTACTCCTTGGGCTAATTTCCTAAAAAGACTATATTGCAAAGATAGTCATCCAGCTATTGCTCCTTTGAAAGGTAATGTCTCTTCTTGTTGGCGCAGGATGATTAAAATTCGGGATTTAGCTGAACCAAACATAGGCTAGATAATGGGGCAAGGTAAAATTAATTTTTGGCATGATAATTGGTTGGATATTGGCCCATTATTTAAGTCTTGTTCAGTAGTGGGAGATCCTAATCTGATGGCAACTGAATTACTGGATTCTTCAGTTTGGAAACTGGATAACATTAAAAGATTAATCCCGATTAGTTTGATTGACGTAGTGGCTGAATCTCCAATTCAGATTGATAAAATGGATAAGATCTTATGGAAGCCTACGTTGGACGGTAATTTCTCGCTTAAATCTGCTTGGGATAGGTTTAGACAGTCTCAGCCTGAACTTGCTATATGCCATGCAATATGGAGTGAGATACTGAAGCCGAGCATTTCAATTTTTGCTTGGAGATTTTTGAAACAAAAATTACCAGTGGACTCTATATTAAAAGGAAGGGGAGTTGTCATGGCATCTAAATGTTTGTGTTGTGAATCTATGGAAACATGGGAGCATTTGTTCTATGAAGGTCCTGTGGCTAAAGATGTTTGGTCCTACTTTGCTAAATTGTTTGGTGTCCATAAAGCCCAACCGTTGAAGCTTGGAGAATAGGGCCGGTATGGTCTCATGGAGGTCATATCAGGGAGACCTTACCTTTCTTGATCTTATGGTACCTATGGGTTGCAAGGAACAATGCTAAACACAGAAATGTTAAACAAGATGCACAGAAGGTTATAAGCAGTATAATCTAATATATTTTCCTGGGAGAAATGGCAAAGAACATTAAAAGGAAACATTGGAAAGGATACTCGGAAATTGCATTAGGATGGGGTATGACCAATAAAGTTGTTGCTCGAAATAATATTTCTATAGTGTATTGGAGGAAACCAAGGTTTGGAGGCTTCAAGTTAAACACAGATGGTTGCTCAAAAGGAAATCCTGGAGAGTCATCATATGGAGTAATAATTAGAGATCATATGGGTCATCTTTTAAGGGCAAAGTTTGGCAAATTGGGTGTGAGTTCTAATATAGTAGCTGAATTGAAGGCTATTCTTGTTGGTTTGGAGTTATGCATATCTCATAATTTTTTGCCGGATTGGCTTGAATCTGACTCAATGGTGGCTTTGAAAATTATTAAGTCATCGGTTATCTGTTGGGAATATAGAAAGGTGATTTTAAAAATCAGATGGATGATCAAGAACTTTAATATTTGCTTCTCGCATGTGTTTAGGGAGGCGAACATGGCTGCTGATTTTTTAGCCAATCAAGCTTTTAATTATCAAGGTGACAAAGTGTTAACAAATCAAGATATGGATAAAACCCTTTATGGTATTTGTAAAATTGACAGATTAGGACTGCCTTATATAAGACAGAGTCGGAAATTATCTCAATAAAAGAATACGGTTTTTCATTGGCTTATGCAGGTTTCTGATGATGACTTACTTGCAGTTGGATATTTTGCGTTTATAATTTCCAGATCCTACACCTGTTTTGTCTGCATCTGTTTGATCAGAGGGGTGGTTGCGTTCTGTATTAATACTAACTTCTTGGTCTGCTTTGGATTTCTCTGTTCATCAGTTTTCTCTTCCAATTGGAAGAAAATTTAACTGTATATGAATTTTGAATCTGGGAATGGTTTTCATCCTTAATCTGAATATTCTGGACTTCACTTTATACTCCCCAGTTTCTCTTATAGCTGGAAGTGAATTTAACTACATGGCTTTGCTTCTTGGTTTGCTTTGGATTTCTCTGTTCATCAGTTTTCTCTTCCAATTGGAAGAGATTTTAACTGTATATGGCTTTTGAATCTGGAAATGGTTTTCATCCTTAATCTGAATATTCTGGACTTCATTCTATGCTCCTCAGTTTTCTCTTATAGCTGGAAGTGAATTTAATTACATGGGTTTGCTTCTTTATCTGTAGGCAGGACTGAATATGGAATTTTGAATCTGGAAATGTTTTTCATCCTCAAATCTGACTATGCTGGATTTCCTTTGATATCTGGTTTTGAAGTCGTAATGCCAGTGGTGATCTGGAAAATGCCAGTGGACATTTATATCATAAAATTATCTCTGCTGATTAAAGGAATGATGTTGCTACTAGTAGACAAACAGTCTCTGCTCAGTATCGTGGATGTTTTGTTCTCCTCTTTACAATTTTTTCTGTCGTCTCTATGGTGAATGGATGTGCCACAAATAATCCTTTTAGTCCGTAGCAAACGGCTACGGTATAGATATTTCAAATCCGTTGACGGCTGAGGTTTTGCCAAAAAGCCTAATAGGGTGAATAGGCCCACCTTTGGTCTATCTAGTCCGTGGTAACGGCTACGGTAAAGACAAGTTAAATCCGTTTATGGCTAGTCACTTGCCTAAAGTGAACATCGGGTTCGGAAGAAGTTTTGGCTACGTGCTGGAAAGGTTTCCTCCAATTGCTCTTGTTGTGATGCTATTATGAATGCCGAAGGAAAGGCCGAAGGTTACTCATTCTGAGGGTAAAATTGACACAGGTTTTGGTGTTCGACGAAATCTTATGTTTAAAGGATGGTCTTCTTTGCAAATGTTCAGAATTTATGGCTCTTCATCAAAAATGTTTGAATACCTATGATGATCACTGTTTTTTGGTGATAAACTTAATACAAGATGGCTGACTCATCATCAACGAAATCTTATGGTGATAAACTTAATACAAGATGGCTGACTCATCGTCAGTCAATTTCTTTTCGCTCCGTGTACTTAATGTAAGATCATTTTGTTACTATCTCTGTAATGTCATATTAGAAGGTTAGGTTTGGTCCCCCTTCTAATATGGTTTTTTGTTCCCTATTCTTGGAATAAGATTCTTCTTTTCGTCAAAAAAAAAACATTGATGACTTACATGTTGAATTGTTAGAAGATGAGATTAAGTCATTAAAACTTGAGGTTGAATATTTGAAATCCTCTAAGGTTGAGGATGTAAATGATTTGCTAGTAGAAGAAAACCAATCATTAAAGAGTGAAGTTGAGAAACTCAAGAATATTCTTGAGAAGTTCACAACTAGCTCTAAGACCCTAGACATGATCTTAAATGCCCAAAGGGCAGTTTACAATAGGGCCGGTATTGGTTACCGACCCAAGGAACATTCATTTTTGTCTCTTATGTCTAGGACTGATATGAGAAAATCTAGGACACCCAAGGTTTAAAAGAAAGTTGTCAAGGCATGGGTGCCTAAGTCTTGTTTAGTTGATGCTTTAGGTCCCAAGGTTTGGGTACCTAAATCTTCCATTTTTCGAATTGTGTAGGTTATGATTGAGGGGGAGCATCTATCAACTTGGTTCGTTGATAGTGGATGCTCCAAACACATGACCGGGGATAGATCATTGTTTACCACACTTCACAAGAAAAGTAGAGGTAATGTTTCATTTGGTAACAATGGTAGTCTTAAGGTCATAGGAATAGGAGACATTCAAATATCCGAATGTCTTAGAATTTCAAATGTCCTTCTAGTCAAGGGGATGAAATTTAATCTCCTAAGTGTCAATCAATTGTGTGACACGGGTTACACAATTGATTTTCAACCAAGTCAATGTCTAGTTAGACAACATGACACCTTGGGCACGGTACTAGTAGGAACAAGAGTAGACAATATTTATCAAGTTTCATTTAAAAGTGCTACTAATGTTTCTGCTAAGTGTTTCATGTCAAAAGAAGAAGAGTCCACCCTTTGGCACCGGAGGCTTGCACATGTGAACATGAAGAACATCCGGAAGTTGGCCAACAAGGGATTGGTTCGTGGCTTGCCAAGCATCAAGTATGAAAAAGAAAAGATTTGTGATACATGTCAAATGGGTAAGCAAACAAAATTTGCACATAAAGGTAAAAGCGCTGTAAGTACTTCTAGTGCATTAGATTTACTTCATATGGATCTATTTGATTGTGGTATCATCATATCATTGAATGGAAGTAGATATTGCTTTGTTATCATTGATGATTTTACTAGATATACATGGACATATTTTCTGAAATTTAAGGACCAAACCTTAGATGTTTTTATTTCTTTTTGTAGAAGGGTGAAAATGAAAAATCATCAACTATTAAGACAATTAGAAGTGATCATGGAGGTGAATTTCAAAATTAACGATTTTTAGAATTCTGTCAAGATAGAGGTTATAGGCATGAGTTCTCCACTCCTAGAACACCACAACAAAATGGTGTTGTAGAGAGGAAGAACCATGTCTTACAAGAGGCTGCACGAAGCATGCTTAATGAGTACTCACTACCGAGTTACTTATGGGCCGAAGCTGTAAATACAGCTTGCTATGTGCAAAACCGAGTCCTCATTCATAGATTCTTGGGTAAGACTCCCCATGAACTTTGGTTTAGAAAACCACCTATGGTTAGACACCTTAGGGTGTTTGGTTGTAAGGTGTTCATCCTAAACACCAAGGATCACCTTGGAAAGTTCACGGCAAAGGCTGATGAAGGGATACTAGTCGGGTACTCTCTAGTTAGCAAAGCCTACCGAGTCTACAACAAGAAGTCTAGATTAGTTAAAGAGTCTTCTGATGTGGTTTTTGAAGAAATTTCAAAATCAAATGACCAATCAGAAAATGTAGAAGGAGTCCAACTTGAACTTAGGAGACTAAGTTTGAATGAAACTCCAAATGATGTTGATGGTGATGAGTCTGATGACGGTGAACCTAGACAACCCTTTGATCAGCCGGATCCTGAGGCTGAGCTTGTGTCTAGTGAATCCATTCAAGAAGCACCACTAACACCAAGGCAAACTAGATTAGCCTCTAATCATCCCCAAGACCAAATTGTTGAAGATATCCATCATGGGGTTAGAACTAGATCATTCTTCCGGAATAAGGCAAATGAAGTTGCCCTAATTTCCGAAATTGAACCTAGGAAAATTGATGAAGCATTAAGTGATCCCGATTGGATCATTGCAATGCAAGATGAACTAGGTCAATTCGAGAGAAGTCAAGTTTGGGACTTAGTCCCTAGACCTAAGAAGACCACCATCATTGGAACCAAATGAGTCTTCAAAAATAAATTGAACAACAAGGGAGAAATCATTAGAAACAAGGCACGCTTAGTAGCCAAGGGCTATAGTCAAGTTGAAGGCCTTGATTATGATGAGACTTATGCTCCCGTGGCACGATTAGAGTCCATCCGATTGATGCTAGCTTTTGCAGCTCATCGTGGTTTCAAATTATATCAAATGGATATCAAATCGGCCTTTCTAAATGGTCTAATAAGAGAATAGGTCTATGTTAAACAACCACCGGGGTTTGAGAGTTCCGAATTTCCAAACCACGTGTTTAAACTCAAAAAGGCACTTTATGGCCTTAAACAAGTACCCCGAGCTTGGTATGAGCGGTTGTCGACGTTCCTAATTGAGAAGGGCTTCGTTAGAGGCCAAATAGACCTTACACTATTTCTACGGAGAGATGGTGATAATATTTTTGTAGCCTAAGTTTATGTTGATGACATAATTTGTGGCTCAAATAATAAGGGCTATTTAAATAAGTTCATTGGACACATGGAAAGTGAATTTGAGATGAGTCTAGTGGGAGAGTTGACTTTCTTCCTTGGACTTGAAATCAAACAAACCCGAGATGGGATCCATGTGCACCAATCGAAATATACACAAGAAATGCTTCGAAAATTCAATATGAGTGATTCAAAAGAGGTAACCACTCCCATGGCTACAAACACAAGATTAGACAATGATGAGAGTGGTAAACCCGTTGATTTGACTCAATATCGAAGCATGATAGGCAGTTTGCTATACCTCACAGCTAGTCGACCTGATATTCTTTTCGCTGTGGGTATGTGTGCTAGGTATCAAGTTTGTGCCAAGGAATCTCATTTAATCGCTGTTAAGTGAATTTTGAGATATCTTAAAGGCACAATAGGAGTCGGTCTTTGGTACCCCCGTACCGAATCATTTGATCTAATTGGCTAACCGATTCCGACTACGTTGGATGTAAGATGGATCGGAAAAGCACAAGTGGGGGTTGCCAATTCCTAGGATCATCCTTGGTTAGTTGGTCAAGTCGGAAGCAACATTGTGTTGCTCTCTCCACGACCGAGGTAGAATATATTGTTATGGGAGAGAGTGTGTCACAATTGTTGTGGATGATTGACACTTTAGAGGACCATGGATTAAGTTACAAAGGTGTGCAAGTGTTGTGTGACAACATTAGCACAATTAACTTAACTAAGAATCCAGTCCATCACTCTAGGACCAAACATATTGAAGTGCGTCACCACTTCATTAGGGATCATGTTGCTAGGGGAGATATTGTACTCTCACATGTAGAGTTCAAGTCAAACCTAGCTGACATTTTCACTAAACCACTCCCCGAAAATGAGTTTAGTTTTTTAAGAAGGGAATTGGGAATGTGTCATGCTTCATAAATTTCAAAGTGCATCCAAAAACCCTTCATGATAAGTTCTAATTGTTGGGATACAATTGGGTAACTTTGAGGACATCTCACACAAACTATAAGGTTTACCAAAATGTTTTTGTTTGCTAGAAATGGGGTGAGATGATAGGATCAACTCAATTTCTCAAAATGTCATTGCATCCCTTGAGAAATTAAGTTGACGAGATAAAAATCACTTTGGTGACCAAGTATGGGGAAAACCAATGCATAACACATGTGTATTTGGCTCCATGATCATACTTGGACATTCCAATCAAGGAAACTTGATTGGAAACATGAATTTGGTACAAAACTTGATTGAATTTGCTTGGATGATTGTTGATTGAGTTTGACTTCACTTGGGTGGAGCAAAGTGATTGTTGAACCTATAAGGACCTTTGATCCTTGTTTAGGGATCAATTTTAGTCATGAGTTCATGTCCAAGTTCGATAAACTTCATCAGATCTCGTTGGGAAAATTCTGAAAATCTAAAACTGTAAGTTTCAGGTCATATCAGGGAGTATCAGGAACCCTGATCGGTCACCGGACCGATCAGGCGTAGGGCTGATCGGTCCCCGGACCGATCTGGCTCCTTCCTGTAGTGACCGGTCCACAGACCGATCAGAGGGGTCGCAGAAACTTGGACAAATTTCAACCTAAACATTCTGTGCTACTCTGGATCGGTCCCCGGATCGATCTGGCTTCCTGTTGGGATCGGTCCACAGACCGATCAGGGGGCCTCCAGATCATCATCCGACCTTACTTATCGCATCCTGATTGATCAGCTGATCGATCAGGATCCTGCCTGATTGGTCACCCGACCGATCAGGCCCATGCCAGTCCGATCAGGCCAGGGCCTGATCGGTCTGGGCGCTCCCAGATTGAACGGTGATCCGTTCAACTGCATTAAAGTGCGGTTGGTGGACCGATCCACCAACCGTTTTAATCATGATTTTTCTCTACTCCTGAACCCTAGCCGACCAAAAACCCTTCACCACCGAAGCTTCCTCCTGTGCGTGAGTTTCTCTGAGCTTTCCTTCTTTCTGTGCGTGATCGCTTGTGATCCCCTCTGCGTGAGAGCTCCTCCCTGTTTTCGGCAAGTTTGTCTCGCTGAAGGGTGTCTGCGTTCGTCTCTTGCGCCGAGAGCCTTCCCTTGTGCAAGATTCAGGAAGGTTTTTTACTCTCAACCTTCAAGAACTCCATCAATGGCACCCAAGTGAGTTTTTGTTTAGTGTTTCATTACGAATCCGTCTATAGATCATATGTATGAAGCTAATCATGTTTTGGTGTTTGTTTTGTGCTGTGATCTTCTTGTGTTGGTCGTGACCTCTCCTTTCCATATCTTACCTATGATCAAATGTTTTACCTCATGATTATGTCACTGTGATCAAATCTGTTGCCATAATCCTTTGATTAAATCTATTCTCTTATGATCAACTCGACCTTGCTCACTTGATTATCTTATCCCATGATCAATTCGTGTGTAGTTTGTGTGTTCCTTTAATCTTGTGCCATGATCAATTCGATTCTTTAGAAAATCTTCTAAGGGTAAAGAAGCTGCGGAGGGAAGCTCAAAGGGGAAAGCCCCCTCTTCATCTGCACCCTCCAGAAGACCACAGCCTTCTTCGAGATCTCGCTTTCCGAATGCCGCCTGTGAGCAGGCTTTCCAATCAAGGACCTTCAAATTGTTACCCTGCCGATCGATAGATGTCCCTTTCCTGACTGAATATTGTCCTTCAATCATGGAGATAGTCACTTTCTATAACCTTGTCTTTCTCCTCACCCTTGAGCGGCCGATCAATCATGACCTTGTCTCCGAATTTTACAACAACCTCCAGCAAAGTCCTCAAGGCGGCTTCGAGTTCACTACTCGAGTCGCCAAAAGGACTCTTGATTTTTCTTACGAGATTTTAGCAGAGTATTTGGGTGGTCGACGATCACCAAATCTGTATTCGATCTACCCCGAGCTTCCTGATCCTTTATTGGCACCTTTTGCGGATGTTACTCCCGATGGTATACATCAGTATTTCTTCGGTCATCCTCGCCCAGCCGGTCTCGATGAGATGGGCCCTGATTTTCCTACCTTTGCAGCACTTCGTCTCTCTCCCACTAGATACATCTTGTTCAAGATTATCACAAATTGTATCCTACCAATCACTTCCAAACCTTTAACTGAGATTCGACCCTATCACTGTCTGATGCTCTACGGCATGCACCGCCGCTTG
The DNA here is from genome assembly GCA_024364735.1 of Boesenbergia rotunda. Lineage (NCBI taxonomy): Eukaryota > Viridiplantae > Streptophyta > Magnoliopsida > Zingiberales > Zingiberaceae > Boesenbergia > Boesenbergia rotunda. The sequence goes on along the minus strand of JAGFNQ010000251.1, from coordinate 666,140 downwards.
GACTTCGATATCATGGAGAGCATTTTCCAGGCCATATTATCTTATCGGGAGCCCAGCCGCCGCACGGTCTACATGCCTTTTGGTCACGTCATCACCGACTGGCTTATGTCAGTTGGTGTTGATGTCACCAAGGGCCGGACGATGCCTATGGTCCGACAGGATTACAGACTTGGCCGGCGGGCATTTGCTAAGTCCGGCATCATCGTTAGGGAGCATGATTGGGCGTTGGTGTGGAAGGATAGTAGGGTTCTTGGTGAGTTACCGAGGGGAGGTCCACAGGTTCAGGCGCCAGCCGATGCTGCTGCTGATTATGACGACAAGCCCGAGCCAGATCTTCGCTGGCAACTCTCAGAGCTGGATCGGACTCTCCAGGAGGATATTCATTTACGGGAGACCTGGCGCGAAGAGGTGCGGATAGATTTTCGCTCCATCGATCGCAGACTGACCGCGATCGAGATCGACGTTTCTGGATCTCAGACTCTACAGCAGACATGGTATGCTGAGTGGCGCCAGCACACATTCCCTGGAGTTGCGCCATCTGCTAGTGCTGCACCAGCTCCCTTTGCTGCTGTTGATGAGACGCTGGACGATCCGATGCAGGCTGACCCCCCCCCCCACTGATGACTGATATACCCTATGTCTGTTTGACATTTGGCTTTCTGATCCCTTGCGTTGTATGACTCTTAGGCTGTATGCCTAGTGACTTGACTTCTCTGGCCGTGTGCCATACTTGTTTGACTTCGATGCATTGATATGCATCTGTTTGGTTGATTGGTTTGATGCACTGCTATTTTACTAGATGATGAACTTGTCATTTAATGATCAGGCTGTGTTAATATGATGTCTTCGATATTTTGCTTGTCTTATTATGCTTAGGAGGTTGGCTTATATATGTTCACATGTTTACTATCTGCCTATATGCCTCACTCCATATTGCTTTGTTCATGCATACGATGCTTATGTGATACATATGCCTGATTTGCCATGCCCTATTGCTGTCATATGTGTTCATATGTTTATTAAAAATCAATCACATCTTTGTTAATTTGGGATACCCCTAGGTTGAGGGGGAGTATGGTTAAACTTAACAGCCCTTCTAGACCCTTTTCGGTGTTCGACAAAGGGGGAGAGTGTGGTTGGTTAAGTTTAGGATGATCATAGTGTAGGGGGAGGATCCTGATTACCCTATGATTCTGAGTTTGAGGAATGTTGATTGAGAATCCCTAAACTTAAAATCGGGTTATCAAACAATAAAAAGGGGGAGATTGTTGATGCAGTCTGACCCTGATTGTTGTTTTGGTGTTGACACTGATTTTAGTTTAGGTTGATGATTATGATGATTATGATTAAGTCTTGATCGAGGATTAGGCATGGTATGGAAAATCCTAGCCTGGAGGGTTAGGTGTTGGAAAATCCTAACCTGGAGGGTTAGGTGTGGAAAATCCTAGCTTAGAGGGCTAGGTGTTGGAAAAGTCCTAATTCAGAATGGTTGGGTGAAAAGTCCTAGCTTAGAGGGCTAGGTGAAAAGTCCTAACTTGGAGGGTTAGGTGAAAAGTCCCAACTTGGAGAATTAGGTGAAAAGTCCTGGCTTGGAGGGTCAGGTGCCTAGCTTGAAAGGCTAGGTTGGATGAAGTTGTAACTCGGAAGGGTTGGGTGAAAAGTCCTAGCTTGAAGGGCTAGGTGAAAAGTCCTAACTTGGAGGGTTAGGTGCAAATTCTCAACTTGGAGAGTTAGATGGAAAAATCCTTAGCTTGAAGGGCTAAGGTGGATGAAACCCTAGCTTGGAGGGCTAGGTTTGAGTCCCTGATCGGTCTGGTGACTGATCAGGGATATTGGCACGTTGCTCCTTCGTGGATCGGTCTGGTGACCGATCCAGCGATGTCTGATCGGTCTGGTGACCAATCAGGGAGCAGGTTGTTGCCGTGTTGCTTGGCTCCTGATCGGTCTGGTGACCGATCAGGGAGCAGGCAGCTTCCTCACTGCTTTGCTCCTGATCGGTCTGGTAACCGATCAGGGAGCAAACAGTGAGTGAGTTCCCCCACGGATCAACTCCTGAACGGTCTGATGACCGATCAGGGACTTAGGTTTTGATTTTCGAGATCACTGTTCATTAGATCTGATCGGTCTGGGTGACCGATCAGGCTTCACTCTGATCGGTCTGGGCACCAATCAGGCTTCACTCTAATCGGTCACCAGACCGATTAGGCGTGTATTGCCACGAGAGCTGGGAATCCCAGCGAAGGAGTGGATCGGTCTGGTGACCGACCTACAAGCACTGGATCGGTCCGGTGACCGATCACTTTAATTCAAATTGCGTTGTCAGACGTTCTGAACATATCTGATTCTCTGCGCTCACTCACTGATCCTTGATTTTCTGATTGATATGCTGTGCTAACACTCTGATTAAGCTGCAGGTGACAGGGAAGGATTCAACCACTCAAGGAGAGTCAATGGAGACCTTTCCTTGGAGCAGGTTTGTCCGTTTTTCCATCTCAGGTTGCAACGGCCGAGCTGCAGACTGGAGCTGAGACTGGAACTTTGTTGAGGGAAGCTAAGGGAGTCCAGGGAGAGCTCAGTGGTAGCTGGCGTTGGCAGGTGAGCAGCTGGTGGTTGCAGGGATGGTGTCACCTGATGCTTGGTGGAGAAACAAAAGGGCGGAAGAAGGCTTCGTTGAAGGAGAGGTTTTTGCGAACAGCTTTGGGGCTTGAGTTCTTGCTGCGCCTTTGAGTTCTCCACAACTTGCTTGCGTGTTCTGAAGTTCCATCTTGTGCAAGCAACTAAAATCTGAGAAGCAACCGTTCTCTACTTGAGCACTTGGAGGAAGAAACAAGAGCTTTCGAGTCCAACAGTGAGACGACACGGAGAAAGGGTTCTTGCGTGAGATCGTCGCTGGGTGGAGCTCAGGAGGAAGCTTGCTGTGTTTTTGTCCTTGCTAAGTGTTATGTAAGATTTTCCTTGTGTTTCATTGTGTTTAAACCTATATCTTTGATTGAAACGCTATGGAGAGGTTTCTCCACCAAGAAGGAGGTTGCTTTCTATCCGGTGTTCACTGGGGCTTGATCTGCCGACGATCAAGGGATCGCCCACCTTACGGGCACGCCAAGGAGTAGGGGCAAGTTATCCCCGAACCTTGTAAACCCTCCTTGTTAGCGATCTTGATAGTTGTGGAGATTTGTTTTCGTTTTAGTTTTCTGCATACTTTGTTTTCTACTCTTTTCGCTGTGCTACTGACTTTGAGTTGCAGAAATTCATAAGTGTTTAAAGTCAAAGTGATTGGCTATATTCGCCCCCCCCCCTCTAGCCATCCGATTTCCTGTTGGAGCAATCGGCCCTAAGATGGTCCGGAGTGACCATAGGTTTTGATGTTGGGCAAAGGGTTTAAGTTAGGTTTACCCTTGTGTTCTTATATGTGTATGTTGAGTGTGCAGGATATACAGGTTACGCATATGGACTTGACTGGACTGCCTCGGAACGGTGAAGGATGGCATGGAGGCAAGCTGGAGGCTTGCGTGCGCATCCGAGGGACTTTGGTAAGCAAGGACGATGAGCTGATGGGCGCGGACTTCGAGGCATGCGTGAAGGATGGCATGGAGACAAGCTGGAGGCTTGCGTGCATCCGAGAGACGGGAGCCGAAGATGAAGAGGGCGCGAAGGCAACAGTCGAGGCTGCGGAGGAGGAGTCAGTCGAGTCGTGAGGGTACGAGTGCTGTGTGATTGTACTCGGGGAAATCCTAGGGGTCGAGTGCTGAGAGAAGTGTACTCGGGAAGGGAAACCCTAGGTGTGTGAGTGGGGCAGTCGACTGCCTGGGAGGCAGTCGACTGATAAAACTCACAGAATGATTTCGGGGCTGGACCAGTCGACTGGTAAAATGTCAGTCGACTGGTAACCCCGAAAACTAGTCGTTGGGCTAGCCGTTGGCTAGCAATTAAGGCTAGACCAGTCGACTGGTAAATTGGCAGTCGACTGGTAGCGAGAAATCAGCCCCGAGTCCTATTTAAAGAGGACTTCGTGGTGGCTGAGTTTCTTGACGAAACAAGCTTGATTAAGGCTTGTTAGTAGTCTCCTTTGTGCCTTGAGTGTGCTTTTGATTGTGGCGAGGTTTCTCCACCCACAAGGAGCGACGAAGGCTAGCCGGAGGTTATTTGGAGAGTGATCCACCAACGGATTCTTGGATTAGTCACCCGACCGGGGTGGATACCAAGTAAAACGGTTTGTGTTAGCATTGTTCTATTGTTAGATTATTTCTTTTGTATTTCCGCTGCGCTAACAACTTTGTAGAGAACAACGACAAACCGCTATTCACCCCCCTCTAGCGGACATCTACGATCCTACATTTCCAACACTAGGAATACCCAAAGTGGTGACAATAAGGTTGAGAAGTTAGAAAGGGGAAATCATGCTTTGCGGGCAAAGCTTGATAAATTGGAAAAGAATCTAGATAGACTCATTAGGGGGTCCAAGGGGTTAGGTATGGTACCGGATGGTCACCACCTTAGAAATGATAGACCAGGACTAGGATATCAATCTAGGAAGTCAAGTGCTAAAGAAAAGTCATATGCAAGGATGTCATATGATTATAGCAAGGGAAAGAACAAAAATGGCAAGGAAAAGCCATTTAAAGGGGAGAAGAAGAACTTGACCAAGAAAAAGGTCTACAAGGTTAAGAGAATAAGAGTGGTAGGTCAAGAAGCACCGGAGGTACACCGATGTGGTCTTGTCTTTATTAATAAGTCACCTAGGGAGGTGACTAAGGAGAGCTCAAGGGAGAGCTCTAGAAGTCAAAATGGAATTCATGGTCAATGGATCTCAGGAGGATGTCTCATAGGGGATTAGATGGACTATGGAATGTGCCAAAGGGGTTGGAAGGCTAGTGTGAGTTTGAATCCTAGGGAATTTGCACATTAAAAGGAGGTTAGTGGAGGAAAAGATGAAAATAGCATCATATGTGAAAATTGGTTTTTAATGTGTAAATTCCATATAAATCAATGCTGGGAATGTATTGTGGTTAAGTATGGGAAGATACACCAAGGAGAAGTCAAAACTAGGACTTTAGACCAAGGATAAATCGAACAAATTAGATAGTTTTGAATTTCGTGTCAATCTTGGGATCGAGAATAAATTTACTTGAAAACGTATTTTTTCCAAGTAGACATAGGTGTCACAAATCTCTCCATGAAATTTCAGATTGTTTGGAGATTTGTGGATTTAATTATGTATTTATGAAATTAGGATAAAAAGTTGAAATCAGGGTACCAGTCGACTGGTTCAGAACTAGTCGACTGATCTAGTGTAAATCAGGAACTGGGAATTCGAAATTACCAGTCGACTGCCCCAAGGCAGTCGATTGATCTTTCTGTTCAGTTTCTCAGTCGACTGCCCCTGGGGCAGTCGACTGGTCCGCGATGGTTTTAAAAGAAATAAGCCGCGCAGGGGGTGGCTGAACCTAGGGTTTCAATGCCACCCCCTGCGAGTTCTTCTTTCCCTCGACCTCCCCTCTTGCTTCAAGCCTTCCTAAAGCCCTAAGATCACCATCCTAGCCTCCCTCTACCTCAGATCTAAGTCTAGGGTTAAAAGAACCTCTCTTCTCAAGTTAATCTTCATCAACCTTCACAATGCAACGTGCGGGAAAATGGTAATCACTTGTGTAGTTCATTTTTCACATTTAATTCATGATTTGGAACTTGTCCCATTTTGCATGTTTTTCCTTGTTTTCCTTTGTTATGGGGTAATTTTTGGTACATGCATGGGTAAATTGCATTATAGAGTTGCACAAAAGAGAAGAATAGGAGAGGGGTCATCCCGACAGGGTCATGTCGACCTGAGGCACCTCGGTTCCGTTCCGAGGAATGCCGATAGAGATTTGCTGATAATGAGTTTGTATTAATGAATTGTAGATATCTAAATAGGTCATACTTTCAAGAGAAAACCCCCATATTGCTGAAATGATCACATATTTTGGTCTAGAGCAGCTAGTATATTGTCAGCACCCTGTTAACCTGGCCTTGTGCAAGAAGTTTTACGTCAATCTTACATGCGTGGGTCCCGATGATGGGACCTATGAGTCCATAGTGGCAGGTGTCACCATTCTCTTTTCAGCTGCAATCTTAGGTTCATTTTTAGAGTGTAGGGCTTCTAACCATGCATTTATATATTTTTCAAAAGTCATCGAGGCTTTCACCTTCCCCAATGTAACCATAGACCAAATCCATCTCCATTACTTTTCAAGACATCGATGTGTGACGCAGCGCATTTTTGAGGCTAAGAACATGACTCCTTTTAGCAATATATTGTATAGAATTGTCTTAGATTGCATATTACCTATTGTCACCAAGAGGAGGTCGAAGATTCGGCTTCCTCACTTGGTAATCATGTATGCATTAGAAAGGAGACTAGATATCGACATCACCTTGCAAGTCTTCACATCCATTGTCCACTTTTCTCATAGTGTCATTACCAAGATCTACATGCCTTTCGGTCATGTTTTGACCGAATTCTTTGAGTCTAGGGGCATTTGCACTACTAGGGGTGAAGTGCATCGCTTGTCTAAGGACTATGACCAGATAGGGTCTCGATAGCTTTCTTTGGCTGGGATCGAGAAACATCAGGGGGTGATGATCTGGCGGCGGCGTCCTGCTTCCTCCAGTTCAGATGATGATGCAAATGAGGAGGTTGCACCTGCTACTGCTCCAGGGGTTTCACAGGAGCAGTTCTCCTTGCTACAAGCCGAGGTACATGGGCTTAAGGAGGATTTTCAAACATTTCAGCAGAGGCAGATTGAGATTCAGCAGCAGCAGACAGACATGTACGCGATGATGCAGCGATGGGATCTGGCATACCAGGGTCCTCCTCCTCCTTCTTTGGGTGACAACATGTAGTTAGTTTGATTTGATGGGTTTAGTGTTGAGAGTGTATGGCTTGGGGTTACATTTTATATCTCAAATACTTATTTTGGCATGTAATGCTTAACAACTTCGGGGCATGGCCCTTGTGACTTCTTTATGCTTTATTTGGAGTATTGAATGCAACTTTTGATTTATGGTTTCATATTGCTTTATGAAGTTTTAAGTTATGTCTTTGATATTGCTTATATTGTTTGCAATTCATGATTGGCTATTGAATGCTATGGTATTGCTATTATGGGCACAAAGGAAGGTTTATATATGTATATGTCTAGGGTTAAGGGATAAGAAGGGGGAGGTTTTATCATTTTGAGAATATCTTAAGAAAAGGGGGAGATTTGAATACAATTCTATGGTTGGGATGGTATAGGATAGGCTTGACAAACACATAGCATCAAATAAGGTATAAGAAGTTGATACAAAATGATATATTTTTAAAGAATTGGAATTTGTACTAAAAGTCAAGCATATTTGATATTTTTCACGAAACTATATTTATCTAGGGTAGATTATATCCTAACAAATGTACTTGCAAAGTTTTAAATTTTTTCAAATTTTATGAAATTTTCTAGGGGTTTCTGAAATTCGGCTGGAAATTTCAGAAATGGACTATATCAGTCGACTGCTCATGGGGCAATGGGCAGTCGACTGATGTTTCTATAAGTTGCGAAATGAGGGTACCAGTCGACTGATGTTGGATCAGTCGACTGATCTTTCTGGTTTGTGATTTCTGAGGGTTTTTCAGAAGTAAAATGGGTTCTCATTGGCACTAGGGGTAGGATTGCTTGGGGCAATCTTTTTGATGGTGTTAAAGGGGGAGAATTTGTGGTGTTAAATTAGGTTTAACTTGACGTGGGAGAACTTAGTGTTGTGAGTAAAGAATTGAAAATTATGTGGAGGACATAGGTTAACGGGGAGGACATGTGTATGTCTCTTAATGTGCTATGCTTTTAATTTTCAATTGATATTGCTATTGTTGTTGTTGTACCTAACTTAAACATATTGCTACACATCAAAAAGGGGAAGATTGTTGGGGCAATCGACCCAAGTATAATCTGGAGGATCATGGGTTTTGATGTGTGTGTGTCAATATGGTTAAGTTAGGGGTTTATTGTGATCTAATATGTGTATGTGAGTGTGCAGGTTTGCAGAATACACATGGACTTGGCTGGATGGCTTCAGGTACGGTGAAGGGTGGCATGGAGGCAAGTCGTAGGCTTGTCTGCGCATCCGAGGGACCATGGATAAAGCAGGGACGATGAGCCGAGGGAAGCGGACTTCGAGGCGTACGTGAAGGATGGCATGGAGGTAAGTGGAGGGCTTGTGTGTGCATCTGAGGGACGAGGGCCGAAGACGAAGAGGGCTTGAAGGCAACAGATCGAGGCTGCTGGAGTAGGAACAATGAGTCGAGGGACGCAGACTTCGAGGCATGCGTGAAGGATAGCATGGAGGCAAGTCGAGAGCTTGTGTGCGCATCTGAGGGACGGGAGTCGAAGACGAAGAGGGCGCGAAGGCAACAGATCGAGGCTGCTGGATGAAGAGTCAACTGAGTCGTTAGGGTACGAGTGCTGAATGAAATGTACTTGGGAAATCCTAGGGTTCGAGTGCTGAGAGAAGTGTACTTAGTAGAGGGAAACCTTAGGTTTGGGAGAGGACCAGTCAACTGGTGTTTGGGCAGCCGACTGGTAAAGACCACAGAAAGATCAATCGACTGGTAATGGACCAGTCGACTGATGGCACTTAGAAAGTCAACCGTTAGGCTGTAATGGTCGAGTTTAACTGGAACCAGTCGACTAGTAATGGACCAGTCGACTGATAGTGATCTTTTCAGCCTCGAGCTCTATTTAAGAGAGCTTGTTTAAGACTATTTCTCCTTGGCGAAACTTGCTTGGGTAAAGCTTGTTAGTAGCCTATCTTGCTCAGGGGTTATCCAGAAGTTGTGGTGAGGTTTCTCCACCCACAAAGAGCGACAAGAGCTAGCCAGTGGTACTCCGGAGAATCATCCACCAAAGGATTAGGGATCGTTCACCTTACGGACAGTCATGGGTAGGAGTGTCATCTCCGAACCACGTAGATCGGTTTGTGTTAGCGTTGTTTTAGTTTTTATTTTGTTTTTTCTACTTGCGCGCTAACTTTGTAGGAAGAAAAATCGGAAGATCGCTATTCGCCCCCCCCCTAGCTTGACGGTCACGGTCCCGGTCCCAACAAATGTCCCTATGCATTGTTTATTTCCTTACCTCCATGCTTATACTTTTATAGGGATTCTAACAAAAATACCGATACAACCTCGCGATGGTTGCACTGGAGTGTTTTCCCCATTGAGTTTCAATGCTATTAAGTAAAGAGGTAACATAGAAAGTATAGTTAAAGGGATACCCTCTGTCACTAAGGGCACTTCGGTTATACAGTCTAGATTACATAGGTTACTTCCTAACATGGAAATGATAAAATCCCATTAAACACTAATTAGCTAATTCCACTACAAGAAAAAAAGCTGAAAAATAATGCTTTTTATGTGTTGTCTATGTAGCTAAAAAAATATTGTTAAAAGTCCAATTGTAAAAAATCTGCTTAAAGACAACGTTTAAAAAGTCTTGTTATTTTTTACAAAGACAACATGACGCTTAAAAAACGTTGTTATTTTTTTCGCAAAGACAATGCTTTACGACACTTAAAAAACATTGTCGTTTTTTTTCAAAAATAATGCTTTTACATCACATAAAAAACTGTCATTTTTTTAAAAAAATAACATTTTTTTAATGGATAGAAAAGCGTTATCCTTTTTATAATACAACTGTTTAACAAAAAATAAATCTATTTACAAACAGAAAATATGAATATCCACAAACAGAAAATATGTATCCACAATCTTTTTTAAGATGCAACTATTTAGCCAAAGATATAACTTTATACAAATTAAACAAAAAATATGTACATATAATCCACAAATTAACTTTGTATCCATATTAAGTTTATACAAAAGCAAAAACCCTTCTTGGATTGTATGAAGGGAAATGACCTCACAGAAGTGTCTATTTTGTCCTTCATAATAATATCATCATCCACTAAGCTTTACAAAATATCCTTTACTGACTGTCTTATGACGCTTTTCTTTAGGCCTTCTCAAGCTCTTTAACACTGCTAATAGTTGGTGGTCTCGTTATAAGCTTTCTTGTACCTCCCAATAATTAATTTAACACTGCATCAAAATAAAAATTTGGCATTAGAGATTCCCTTATGATAAAACATAGAAGTTCGAGTTCACATCAAAAACTAGGAAGCAAAGAATTAAGCTTAGTAAAATGTTTCTAAAGAACTTTCACTTGAGCAACCTTACAGGAACTACATAGAATTGAATATTCACAGTTATTTTGTATCTAACCAATTAGGCATAGATAAGTAGACTTCAATAGACTAAGAAGATTCTCATTACCTTTCTAGACCTATGTTATATTCCTTCCACAAGTATCCTACACACAACATAGTCACTAGACTAGGAGAAGGATGTTATAAGTAAAGACCTTTATCATTCCATCGAGGTGGCTAGAGAATATCATGTTCTTACAGCATATTACTGATATGGCTTCACCATTTGCACTACAATTTATTTGCATCAATTCCTTATAGACCCACATATCTTTCTGCATAAATTTGATAGTTTAAAGACAAGAATTTAATAGAAGGCAATTCCAAGCACAAATAGGTACTTACAATGCTTGAGTCATGACCATCTGATAATAGTTTTAGCATCTCATATGCCAATATAAATGACTTTTTGAACTCTCTTAACATTTTCAATGTCTTTAATATAAAGAGTGAAATTCAATAGGCCTTCTGAAAGCAATAACAATGTTATTCATGACTAGGAAAGTAGCATACTCTAACATATATATGTATACATATATATCTATATAAACAAACACATATGTATATCTTTTCTAGGTGAATCAGATATTGAGAAAGGAATTATATAGTAGAAAGATTGTCTTGGCAGTTCTCAATTGAATGCAAGGAAAATCCATATTTTTTAGGCATGTGATAAGTGTATCTATGGCTTCTTCATGATATATACCCATCTTTCTTGGCACCACCTAGTAAAACAAGCAACTTAATGGTCAGTACAAAGCAAAAAAGAGGTAATAATACTGAACCAAGTTATAATCACTATGCTACTTTTATGTCTAATATTTTGTTCTTAAATCAACATGTAAATAGATAATAGAAGCCAAAACATAATACATATTTCTTGGATTGGTATAACAATCACCACCATCAAAGGGTCTCATCCATCGAGTTAATGTTGTAGTGAACCTATAAAAGAAAAAAAAAACCACTAAATTAAATAACAAATAGAGAGAACTAAATTGATATAAAAATGTACATAAACATCTTTGATACCACTATCGACCAATCAATGATAATGGAACACATTTTTTCATTGATGTCAAATTGTTGAGACATATAGTTGAGACTTACACAACTTGTAATCCGGACAAGTGCCCCTAAAAATATAAGAAGGGATTATTAAAGTGTTTGAGTTGGAGAGGAATGTTTGCTCTATACTTTGCAATTCTCACCTTAATTTTTTGTAAAACTTATAAATATATTTGGTATACTCAACAACTACAAGTGGATTCTTCAAATCATAGTTATCAATTTCAGAAAGTGACACAATGACATGATCTTCCATTTCCACGTCCTTGAGGTTGGAGGGATCCTACAAAAGCAATTTGATACAAGAAGCTCACTGAAAAGTCAGAACAAGTACGACATATCTTGTCAAAGGAACTGAAGGTAGTACAGAGCATATCGATTTTTCCTTCTCATCCACCAAGGTTCCATTCATAGCTATCTCCAAATATTCAAGCATTTTGAACCCACTGACAATTGTACATATGCTTTATACTAGCTCTCCTTACCAACATCTTCATGTTGTTAATTAGTTGTGAAAGTGAGATCATCATTTTCCTAAAAGAATAACATTTGATATTTATAAAGAGATTCACTAGTTGTTTGGTAATTGATCTACAAAATCAACCTATTGTTAAGTTTATGATTTAATGTAAACACAAATTTTCGTAACATGATCCATCAAGTTAAAACCAAAAATATATACCAAAGGAAAAAAGCAATGAAGAGAGTTAAGATCTACCTGATTATTAGGTAATGTGGAATAAATATTCAATTATTTTCAGCCACAAAAAGGAGCAAACTAGACAGAACGTAGCAATAAAACAATCAAATAAAGCAAGAAGATTTTTGTTGTAGGTATATTTTTTACTAACCGCACACGCATGTGATAGCACACCCACTTGATTTTGTAGATCACGTACTGCTCTTCATTTCTCATCTAAAGAACTAGAACTTTGACATCCAAATATTATCAGAATCAACATAAAGTAATTAAATTGCTTAAAAAATTCCTATCAAAAGCATAACAACTGAAAGAACCTCGAGAAATTATAGGTTTTATCACACCTCATTTCTTCTAACAAGTTGCCATATCCAAGAGCCTATCTTTAGACTTGTTAATGAAGATTCACAAGTTGATGGCGTGCTTTAAAGCCAACAAAAAGCTTGGAGAACAAAGGTCTATTAGGGAAATAGAGAACCGAATTAGGTGGATGGATTGTGACCTCTAATCTCGGCTATCCCCTTTGCTATACCTAAGCTTGTGTAGCATCTCGATGGGAAGAGGAATGGGAAGTGATCCTATCGTACAGCAAAGAAGGCGACCGCGAGATGATGTGGCACTGGTGTTGACCAAGGGAGGACCGCAGGGTTGTCGATCGGCTGGCTGGTGGTCAACGTAAGGCTCTGGCAAACTACGGGGAAGAGAAAATCATTAGAGGCTGGGGGATCCCTAGTGCAGGAACTCCGATGATCAAGTTAGATCATTAGCGGAGAGGAAAGAAAATGAGAGTTGGAGCTGAAGAAGAGAACTTCCCTTTGCATGGAGTAGGACGTGTCAGATGTATATACTAAAAGACTTGCTTCTTTTTATATATATGAGATCATCTATTTTTTGAAAAGAGAATCACAACAATACTAGATGCTTGTTTATATTAGTACATGCATAAACATCCTTTACTTTGCAATGTAGATAACATGGTGTGTGGTGTTACATGGAAGATCATGTTATCAGTCCCTTGCCTAGTATTAGCAGAGGCTCACAGCCGAGATGGAATTGGACAAACCATCGGGATGGTTGTAGTGTAATTAGGTGTGGTTGGTCTTGACCATAGAATTACACTAATGTACTTTATGTGCATTGAGCAAGACCAAAACCAAAGATCATCCAATTTGTACTGGCTTGATAATTGGATTGGATCTCAGATTTATTATGGAGTACAATCCCTAAATCCTGATATAATTACGGACACATATAATTAATTATTATTTCTTTGATTTATCAATGGGTGAGACTTATTCTGTTAAATCGATTGGCCCGATAAGTTGGGAAATGATATTAATTATATGATGTGCCATTGATTATTGATGGAATCCGTGTCCTTGTGAGTCGGGATGATGATGCCCCTTTGATGAGCTCAAAAGATTCATCATGTTAAACCCTGCAGGTGGATTTGATCCAACATGATGATAAGGTTGAGTGGTACTAGTCAAAAAGCCAGAAGTCGATTAATTAAAATTGTCAGTAATTTAAATTAATTGACGGGCATTCGATATCTTAAATACAAAGGGATGGATGACTCATAATAGGTGGAGCCCATATGAAAATATGGGGGTTGGTGAGGAAGTTCAATTAAGATCTTTCAGTGGAATGGATCTTAATTAATGGATTGGTTATAGATCCATTAGTGGGCCAAGATCCAACTCCTCCTCTTGATCCCTACCTTAGCCCTATAAATACCCCATGGGATCATGAAACCAAGGCTTAATCCAAGAGTTGATACCCTAGGCCTCTCTCCTCACTTCTCTCTCTCCTCTTCCCCTCTAGGGTTTCGGCCGGCGCAATAGAAGGAGATCATCTCCTTCTCTTTTCTTCTTCTCTTCTCCACTAATACTCAGCTAGGACTCACAGGGATAAGGAAGCGCTCTTCTCTTCCTTCTGTGGTGGTCGACGGCAAGGGATAAGGGATTGGTGGCCGACGGGAGGCGGTGCAAGTGGAGGTTGCGGCGGCGCCGCAAGGTTGAAGGAAGGAGGGCTGTTTCAGTTGGTTGGGTGAGGAAGAAGGAGAACTTTCTTCATCTTCTTCTCCTTCCTCTCTAGGTCAGCGGCTGGTCCGACGGTGCTTAGTGGCTCCGGTGGCCAGCAGCGCAAAGGAAGAGGAAGGGTGTGCCAGCGCAAGGGAAACCCTAGTTTCTAGGGTTTTCTTGTTTCGGCTAGGGCAAGAAGAAGATCTCAGTTGGAACGCCTTGGTGATCTCGACTCTCGGTAGCTCGTCGCCCACACGACGTCCGGGAGGGAAGGGACATAAGGTAGAAGGCTACGAGGTAAAGGAAAGGTATAACTCTCTTCCTTAGCTCCTATTGTTCCTTTGGTTCCTTATTGTTTTGTTTCGTCATTTTATGTGCATTAATTGATTATTTTGATTTTGAATCATGGTTAATAATTAATTAATTAGACCCCGATCATAAACACAAAAATCGGCTATCCACTCGTCGTCTCTTCCGCGGTCGTTCGGTTAGGAGAATTACAAGGCGTGATCTTTGTGATTGGCCAAGTTGTAATTCGTACCGAATGATACGATGACGAGATGGTCGTTGCGAGATGGGTCTCTATTCGGGTTAAATTTTTAATCCGTAGACATAAAGAAGTCTCTCAAGAACGACCAAGTATTCGTTAGGGAAACCCGCCAAGCCATACCCATCAGGGCGACCCCTTTTATATATGCCACTGACAGCCCCCACTCTGCCAAGACGTCATATCACATTGATTATAGGATCTTCTCCAGATCTCCCTAGGTGTTTATCGGTGTCAAGCTGAAGTTATGGCGAAGATGGAGGTCGCAAGCACTCATCAATCATATTGTCCCCATCAGTCTATCTGAGTCACTCTTAGGATTGGTCACAACAATTATCCTGTACGACCTCCACCTACCATATTTTGTCAGTCACATCCTACCGGAACCGTATCCTGTGTAGGGTTTGCAGTAGAGTACGTAGTATGGATCTCGGTCAAACAATGGTCTGGTCAGCCGCCGCGCCAACCAAGATTGTACTTACACACCCTGGAGGTCTGACCTGGCTTATCCAGTCATCCTACGAGAGGTAGTCTGGTAACCCGGTTAGTGGTTCAGCCGGTCAAACCATCTAGTCTAAGTAGCCAATCGGCTGACTCGCCCAAACCAAGTCGGTCCCTCTGTCTCAGTCTCAGACGGGGCACTCTCGAGGCAAGTATGTCCCGCTTCCTGGGCGACCCTTCTCATTGGCCATTGGAGCCTGACCAGCGGGGTGGCCTTAGACGTGAAGCTCGCTCAATTGTTGACCGGGCGCTCGACTCCATGTTAGCCGCTATCGACAAAGCACTGCCCAGCTAGGGGCCTACCATCTGCCGGATTAGGAAGGGACATGAATTGAGTGACTGCTCCCTTCAAAGTTCTCCTCCAACTGCGATCAAAGGTCCTTGGGCTGTGGGCGACATCACGTGGTTGTGAACAACCTCTAATTTGTGAGCAACCTCTAATTTGCGAGCGACCTCACCGAGACTTGCAACATTCTAGCCTTTGAAGGCGGCCGCTAAGTGTATGGAAAAAAAATATCAAAAAGACTAGTGGGAAGAAGGAAGTATCTCTTTGCTGAAAGCAAACTTAGGATCCGAATGACTCGAGTACTCACCCTTGTTGTGGGCTAATCGGGGGACAAGAGAAGGGTCCCCATGCTCTTCGGCATAGTCCTTGAGCTCCCCCCAACTCCCCCAACGAAGTTTCCCCATGCTCACCGCCATCCTCCGCTCATCGCCCTTGTGTCCGACGTGGCTTCTGCCCTAGAAGTGCAGATCCCTTTTGCACTCTATGTTTTGGCGGAGGGTTGGTTTTGGCAGAGGGGAGGTTTTCGTGTAGGTTAGGTTTTTCGCAGAGATGGAGATTTTCGTGGAGTTTTCGTGAAGGCCGTGAAAATATAGTTTTGGTAGACAAGATTATTAAAAAATCTTTGTTATAGATACTAAAAAATTAGTCATAGAAAAATACCAATAGATAACATTTATTTGAAAAAAATGTTCTCTTTAATAAGAAATAAAAAACATAAATAAGGATTTTCATGAAAAGCCTTGTAAAATAACGACAATATTTTTTTAAAAAGCATTAAAAGTCTTGTGTGATCCTAATTTTTTTATAGTACCTTGTAGATAATTGACCTTTATTTCAAGATGATACCATAGAAAGTTTGGTTAAAATAATACTCTTTGTCGCTCTAGGCTCGTGGTCATACAATGCGAAAGTATCTCTCTTACATGGTGACCAATCATTTACATCCAAATGCATTCACCACACACACATTTTGTTAAACATACACATGGCACAACACAATACAACAAGTCATAAACATATCATAGAACAAGGAAATAGACAAATTCATAATTTATACATCAAATCATATCACAATTACTCTCTACATTCTAGAGTTTGGAGGTATACTCCATAGCCAATGAAGAAACAACCAAAAGACAAAAAGAATAACATTCTACACCTTAAATCATATATAAGAGAGAAGAGAAAACTTAACAATCTATTATCGATGTTTCCGGTAGGATCTCCAAGCTCCGTTAGTGGATAGATCATCAGAATGAATAACAATGGTAGCTCTAGGATTTCCCCCAAAGGAGAGGACTCTTCTCCAAGGAAAGGGGCGGAGCCCCAAATCCAAGATGAGTCAAGTAAGAGTTTGCTTGACCTTTTTATACCTCCCCCCAAACGGTCCAAATCTGCTAGGTTTACAGGGCTCTGCCAAAATAGGGTTTTAACCACTTAAATCCTATTTTCTCGTATTAGACCTTGAACCAAAATTGTAGCTTATGAAATTATCTAACTTTTTTTTTTGTGTGACACGACCCGTGGATCCAACCGAGTCGAAAGTTATGGTCATTTGAAGTTTGGTATGTAGTCTAGGCAACACGGTTGTGCCTTTTATAACCGCTAAACCCGGTTTTCTTGGGTTGATCTCTAAAAAAAATTGTAGATCTTAACGTTTTCATTTTGATAGGTGACACAGCTCAAAGATCCAACCATGCAGAAAGCTATAGTCGTTTTACTTTTGATTTGTAGTCTACCCATGATTTGACACGACCCTATCTTCTTGCCACATGGCCATGCTTGTGGGGTACTACCGTGGCCTGGGTTCTGTAGTGAAGAAGGCACAACCATACATCTCAAGCACACTAGGCTGTGGGAAAATCTACAAAGGGAGGTACGACCGTATCTCTTCGGCATGGCTTGCCCATGGATTCTCCTAAATGAGGCACGACTGCGTCATTTTAACACGACCACAGCATGTATCCATCCGAAAGCGAGACACGACCATGCCTTTGAGTGCGACCGTGTCGTGTATGTCTTTGGGCACAACTCTAGGCTAGGGAGGCATGACCATGCTTTGCTGTTCTTATTATCTTCCTCTAAAGTTACTCCATTGTCAATCTTTACTCCATTTTCATTCCAAAATGTATCATACCAATCAAAATACACAAAAGACCAAATTTTTGAAAAAAAGAATAAAAGTAACAAAATCATAGAGAAATAGGGTGCGATAACGTATATCATACTCATAAATATAAATAAATATGTGCCAATCAATACGTAAAAACAGATATAATCTACGGATATCACAAGGACCACTGAGCAGCGCTGACAACTCCGTGTGCAAAGGAGAAGGGGCAATAAAGATCGCGAGGGAGGGCCCTCCACGAAGAAGGCGGTGTGAGCATGGGGAAAATGAGGCGTCAGCTTGCGACGTCATGGGCAGGCATTGGCGTTTGCATGAGGAGTCATGGGGTGGCCTTGAGGTGTCAACGATAGTGTCGAGTGCAAGGGTGGATCCGAGCAAGGAGCACGAGTAGCAATCGGCCGGGGGAGGAGAAGAGGAATCTAATCGTCCGTGGTGTCATGAGAAAGGAGAGTGATGGTGTGCCCGGAGGAGCCCCATGCGGCATTCCTCCCGTTCTTTGCTTTCCCTTCTTCTTTCGGTGAAAGCGAACCCTAAAGAAAAAGGAGCTATGGAAATCCAAAAAAAAAAAAAAATCTCCGTCAACGTGACTTTCCATCTACCCACATTAGGCGCAGACAGATTAAAAAAAAATATACATTACCATGTACTTTCCGTGCTCCTCCACTCACTCCTCGTTACTTCCACGACTTCAGTGCTTCAGACCAATAATGAAGGTTGTGAGACGAGGAAAGCAGATTCTCAGATCAGAAAGCACAATGCACTCCGGACCTGGCTTCTGCTAGGTGTTATTCAGTTTACAGTTGATTGAAATTAAAATTTGTGGAGATTCGAATCTGAAACCACATACAGGCCTCTTAAAATGAGTCGATGACTTGTGTGATACTCTATGCCTTTTCTGAGCTTGGATGGTGCATGCTTACGATGGGTTTTTGGAGCTCCGTCGGCCTTTCCTTTTTGCCTTTTTGTCGCACCATCGCCAAAGGCTTATTTATATTGCTTGTTTGGCTGACTTGTCTTCTTTTGCCTTTGTGTCTCTTTGGCAAGTAACTTTCGCTCTCTGGTAAAGGAACGGAAAGCTTCTGGTCGTCATGATGCTTACTCACCTGTACCACCAAAAATTTGCAGAACAACAATCTCTCGAAGAATCCTAGTCAAACAATTCTGAGTGGGAGACACCTTCCGTTAAGAATATATTGGTCTTCTCCTTACCAAGTTAGGAGTCTTTT
Organism: Boesenbergia rotunda; assembly: GCA_024364735.1. NCBI lineage: Eukaryota > Viridiplantae > Streptophyta > Magnoliopsida > Zingiberales > Zingiberaceae > Boesenbergia > Boesenbergia rotunda. The sequence continues at coordinate 647,391 of JAGFNQ010000251.1, read as the reverse complement.
TATAAGTGGTTCAATCTTGATATTTACCCTATAGCTTGCTCAGATTAACTATCATAGTCCACTGCTGATCGATTGAAACACAATGAGGATCACATAAAGTGCATCCATGCCACATAAAGATGAAAAACAAAAAAGCATCCCTTGGCATTGTTAAGTGCTGGATGACAACAACATCACTGAAACATCACAAAAGATTACAGTAAGCAGCACTAGACTTTGAACTCATAGTCCAGCAATAGACTTGTAGAACAGGACAAGTGCCAAAAAGGATGAGACCAAATTTGTACAGAAAGAAGAAACTAACAAACTGAGAGTTACCAGTTCTTTCAAACCCCCCATTGCTTTCAGCAATTACTTTCCAGGAATCCTTTGAGGAAGTTTAAGCCTTCCACTGATATACTTCTCCGAACTGTAGATCTCGGGATGTGAATTAGAGGTGGTGGGTCTGGCGAAAAACATACAACAAGTACAGTTAGATTGTCGCCAGAGTTCCTCTTGAGTGCCTCGTGAACTAACTCTTGAGAACACAGTGTTGGGTCATTATGTGCCATGAGCTCTTTCCTGGCCATTGTCACAGCACATTGGCTGGTCATGACGTCCCAGAGTCCATCACAACCCATAATTAGGAACTCATCTTCGTCAGTAAGGACTGTCTCTTGTAGCTCAGGCTCTGCACTCAAGGGGCACAAAGAGCCCTTAGATCCCTTCATGTGCCAGTCGCCAAGTGCCCGTGCAACTGAGAGCTGCCCATTTAGATATCCATCATCAACAAAACCTCCCAGCTTCTCAATTCTAAGCCTTTCAGTGCGACAACTGGGTTTGTGATCCCTGGACAGGTCCACTGCTCGACCACGCCTACCTAGCACTGCTCGACAATCGCCAGCATTGGCAATGAACATTGTCCTAAGTTGCAAATAAAAATATGATTCTATTAGCATGTAGCTTCGTGTGCAATTGGGGGTGACAAAAAAGAATCTTCTGGTTATCCAAGAGAAATGCCATACAAACAAGTTGCAAGCCAACGAAACTATAGTGATTATTGCTTCATTCAACTTTCCAAGTTAGTAAAATTTCCTGAGTTCATGATTTTACTAATTAGTTGACAAAAAGTTATTAATGCAGTATTCTTACAGCTTACTAAGCTAATTAATAAGTGTACCAACTCTCTCAGTGGGGCACTGCAAACAACTATTTCATATGGTTGGGTAATACAAGTAGAACTTAAGAAAATTGTTTTGTTGCAATAAATATAATTTGCAAGCACTGACCTTCCAAAAATAAGGGCGGCAAGTGCTGTGGTGCCTGAGGTGATGTCGAGAGAACAGGCATCCGAAAAGGCATAATCAGCTCTCACAAAAGCACTCTTGATTGCCTCGGCGATACATCTTGGGAAATAATCATCTTCAATTATAAACTTCAGGATGTTGGTTCGAACAAAAAAAGCTGCATCTTTTCCACCATGACCGTCAAAAACCTGTGCACATGAAACCATGGTTTCTTACAAAGTTGTTGATAATTGTGATCCTGAACTACAAATTCTTGCATACATCTTGTTTTAGTACAAAACAACAAGCGTGATGCTATGGTAAATTGAAGAATAAAAAACGCACCCCATAGAAAGATCCTGGTAATGAGATATCTGCAGCTTCTCCAATATGTTCTTCAATGTTGTCGATGCAGATGTGTTCATCTTCCATGCTCTGCTTCCCGCCAATCGTTGTGCAGCTTCCAGAACGGAGCCGTGGAGAGAACTCCGAACTCCGATTTGAAAGAGACGTGAAGCCTATACTACCGATATTCATTTCCTGTAAATAGATTACCCAACCAAATTTAGCAAAAGAATAAGGGCAGTGGGGAATTAGATAGAACAGTTGAAGGGCGTAGCCGAGCATACAGATTCAGAAGCGACGTCCAACTGCGCAGCGCTTACACTATGCCGAATGGAAGAGCGAGGCGGCCTCGCGGCTTTCCTCGATCTTGATCCTTCCGTTGTTTCGCGGATCTCAGCCTCCGGGGAGGGTCCGCCATTCTTCTCGCTATTGCGCCGATTGTTCGTAATGCTCAAAGCAGGAGTCAAATCAGTGATTGCTGCCATCTTCGTCATCCACTGCCACTTCTAACGAACTGCGACTCTTATCTATCGATTGACGATCTGAGACCAATGGCCTTCTGACAACAACAGAAGCAGCAGAACTAGTCAACAAGCATCCCGCAGATGCAAATGCATTAGATTTAGATCCAGCGTCTCTATTTTCGTGGTCTGTGGACAAAGAAAAAGAATGGGGGAAAACACCTACAGATTCCAACGGAATATTCTACATCCCCGACCGACGATTCATCGACAATTATGGGCAAGAAGAAACAAAACTCACCAAAGGTTCCAAATTTACGGCGCCGTGACAAGGAGCAATCATGGGAGAGGAAAGAACCACGGCAACTTGTGGATTCCGCAGATGATTTCTAGATTTTGGAGCGACGAAAGGAGAGCAGGAGAGAGACGGTTGCTCCGTGAGCGTATATTATATTGAAGAGGAGAAGACCAGCGACCGCAGGGGATGGCGAGGCGATGTGGCAGCTTTCCGAGTGTGGACGTGTCGATCGGGAGGAGACGCGACGACGGCGCTGAGTGAGCACGCAATCAAAACTGGCGTTCCCCGCATCACTGAACCTGGAGATGGTGACCGTTTGATTATCCTTGATTTCTTCGACGGTCGAGATTTGGTTCACGAGGAAAGCAAGGATTCATGCACCGATAAGCAATTGACTTTTACTACTTTATATTGGGATGGTAGAGTAGATTTCTGTTTTTGGAATTAAAAAAATAGATAGAAAGAGTAGAAAATGGGGGGAGTACAAAATAAAATTTATTTTATAATAATAATTAATTAAAAAATAAAAAGTAAATTTGTATCGATGTATATTTTAAAGATCAATTTTTATGTACATATAAATTGTATTCTAAATTTATCTTATAGATAAATTAGAAAAAAAATCATCTATTAATATAAAAAAATTAATATAGTCGCAAGAAAAGTTAATATCCACACCAAATAAATATGGCATGATTTCAACTTTAGACTTGGAAATTATAAATGTAAATTACATATTTTTATTGAATAAATTTGTTTTTAACCTTTAAAAATAATAATTTTAATGATAAATTTGTTATAAAAATGAGTGCTTTTAAATATTAAGTATCATTTTTCGTGTAGTTAATGGGTACGGTTCGTGAAAGAATTCAAAATTGGGATAATAGATATATTGCTCACATAGATAGGGTAGTTCTAGTTACTCGAGTTCCTTACATCTCATATTGGAGTTAGATACCAGATGGTTAAATAATTTGGTCACTAAGATGTTTCAAAGCTAAGTAGAAATTTTTTTTTCTAGGGTATTAGAGAAGTTGGAAAGTCGTCTTGCTTTCTTAAATGGAAGGGTTATTATTGCTATGGAGGTTGTTGGAGGCATGGCGTAGGAGATGTGAAGTGGTTGTTGAAGTCTTCTTTAATTGCTATGAGAATATTATGGATAATTCTTATTGGACTAATACTTTTGAATTTGTATAAGTTGTGGTCTAGATTTATCAAGTAAGCAAATTAGGAAAAAAAAAATCATCTACTTTTACACTACAAGAAATACTGTTTTTACTAACGGAATTAGAGACGGAAATTAAATCCCATGGGTAATTATCAACGAAGATTCCGTTGATAATTACCAACAGAATATCTATCCTGTCGGTAAAATTAGATTTGGCGCCCGTATTTCCGTCGGCAATTAGATGCGTGGACACATGGCTTATGGTAATTACCGACGAAAACATTTTCCATCAAAAAAAATTTGGGGTTGCCCCCTTGATTTGTCGTCGTGTTTTTGTTCACGTGGTTAGTAATTATCGACTAAATCACCACTTTCGTCGGTAATTACCAACGGAATTGGCAGTTCTACTAACGGACGTGGTGATTTTGTCGGTAATTACCGACGGACCCCAAAAAGCCCCCAAAAATTAGTTTTGTCGTCGGATCGCTTAGCCACGTGGAAGGGTTTACCGACGGAATCACGATTCCGTCGGTAAACCTAGTTAAAATTAGGGCACTTCGAGTCTTCCTCCCCCACGCGATCTTCTTCTCTGGTTTGGGGACAGCGGCGCTCGCGCATGGACTCCTCATCGGCGGTAAGTCCTCTTCTTCTTTCCCACGCGATCTTTGTTTTAGGGTGGTGGCGTTGGGGGCGCAATGACATGGTGAGGGCGTAGCGGCCACATCGAGCGGTGTCGCGCAGCGGCTACGACCTCGCCGTTGCCCTGGCGGCCAGGCGCCCTTGCCCGTGGTCCCCACGCCGGGGGCGGCCCCAGCCGTGGCCAGCGCCCCCGGCCGACCCCGGTCATGGCCGCCCGCCGGGGCCGGCCCCGGTCGTGGCCGCCTCGCCCAGCTGGCCCCGGTTGTGGATGCCGCACTCGAGTCGGCTATTCCAATGGTCGCCGCACACGAACCGACCTTGGGGGTGGCCGCCGCCGGCCTAGGTCGCCTCGGCTGTTGTCACCGGCTGCCTGGGCTGCTTCGGTCATGGTCGACGTCGTCTTGGGCCGCCTCGGCCTTCTCGACGCTGCCTTGACTCTGCCTGACACTGTCGTGGCCGTGTCCGACGATGCCTTGGTAGGCAGAGCCTTGGTCGGCATTGCCTTGACACATTCAAATAACTAAGCTAATTTTGTAATAATTTGTTATTAATTTAATTTATTTTTTAATCTTGTAGGTTACTGTAGTTGTTGCTTTTCTTCGAGACGTGTACTTCATTTCGGGTATATATTTCTATTTTATAATCACTTTACATATTTACAATATTTGTTAGCAGATTTAATTATGTTATTAATTTAGCGTGTAAATTGATAATTTATTAAAATAGTAGGAATTAGGAAATGAAGTATTTTACATTATTAATATCATGATGTTTAGAATTGTAAGAGTTAGTATTTACAACTAATTGTCTAGATTTATTTTACTCACCACTATGATTGTTTGCTGTAAACATATACTTAATATTAATTTATGCTAAATGTTTGATTTAATTTAATTTATTTGATATTATCATCCTAAATCTGAATTGCTCATTATTAGAAGAAATAGAAATATAACATATATCATATTATTAGATTATTTGATCCAATTAAACTCATGATGTTTTTACTAGAGTTAGTAAATTACTTTAGCCAACAATTAAACCTAAATTTTAGTAACTTTTACTATTTAATTCATTAAATTTATAAAAGTATTTTAATTTTTAAATTATATTCTTATTAGGCAAAATGTATATGAACAAAGCTTAGATGTATAATTGATTAGAAAATGAATTTATCAGAGATGATTTTATTTCTAAACTTGAACATTTTGTAAACTTTGCTAAAAGTCATCTAGAATGTATGAATGGTGCCGAATTATGTGTCCGTGTAATCACAAGAAATGCAGAAATAGAGCCTTCCGTGATGAGAATACTGTGAGAGTACATATATATACAAATGGGTTTGTGCCAAATTATTACAATTAGTACTGTTATGGAGAACCTTATGTGTATGAATCAATTGGACCTTCTGCTGATTCAACATCTGATAGAAATGTTGTTATGTCTACTTTAACAACTACTATTGAAATGCAAACAATGGTTCAGGATGCGATGAATGCAGTTCACTATTCTAATGTAGATGAAATACCAACACATGAATATCAACAATTATATGAAATGTTAAAGGCCAGTGAAAGAGAAGTGTGGGAAGACATTCCTTAAGGTCATTCCCAACTATTAACTACTGCAAGATTATTAAGTTTGAAAGTAGAACATTATTTTTCAAAAAGATGTTATAATGACATATGTCAATTGATGTCAGAGTTGCTTCCTGCTAATAACATAATGACTGATAGCTTTTATAATACAAAAAAATTGGTCAATGGTTTAGGTTTGGCAGTTGAGAAGATTGATTGTTGTATAAATAATTGCATGATCTTTTTGAATGAAGACAATGAACTGATTGAATGCAAAATATGTAATCACCCTCGTTAAAAACCTCTTACTCGAATACCAGGGAAGAAGAAGAAAAAGATTGCTTGGAAAATGATGTATTACTTTCCATTAACTGCTAGACTTCAACGTTTATATGCATCCACTATTACAGCTAGCCACATGATGTAGCATCATGAGCATGCGCACGAAGGAGGTCTAATGTGTCATTCCTGTGTTTCCCTTGTATGGAAACATCTTGATAATGTGATTCCTTCATTTCATACACTACAAGAATTTTTGGATTCAACAACACCCAATAGACAACGGTGTTTTGAAAAACTGTTGTCTTTTTTCATTTAACAATGGTTTTATCAAAAACCGTTGTAGTTGATAAATTTTTTGCGGAAAAAGACAACTATTTTTAAAAAATCGTTGTCTTATGTATGTCAAAGACAACGGTTTTTTAAAAACTGATGTCTATTTGCTTGGTTTTTGAGCGTACGACAACGGATTTTAATTAACCGTTGTCTATTTGTGTTGCTTACATGGTAATACACAACAACGAGCGAGCGCGAACATGAAAATGTCCGCCATTTACATTGTAATGAGTAATATATATTTTAGATAACACATGGTACCTCCCTTAATTCATTCTCTTAATTCGCCGCAACGAGCGATAACGTCGAACCCTAAGACACCTCAAACTTCGTTGTCATCTTTTCCTTCTTCTCCTTCGTCTTCTTCCTCTTCGCCACACACAAACAAGACATCTCAAACTTCTCCTCACGCGAACTAGCCCGTGGAACCTCTGGGCCGGCAACGGCGAGGCCTTTGGCGACGCCGCCAAGGGAGAGTGGCACCTCACCGTGCAGCACAAGGGCAATCCCTCCACCGAGGTAAAATCCCCAAAATCGATTCTCCATATGCTCATATCTCTCTCCAATTTCAGCAATTAAACTTCAATCTCATCAAATCCCTAGATCTATCGGGTGGATTTCTTGATCCTGTGCATCAGGAGGTTCAGCGACGCCCCAAATTTCCCCAACTATGTGCGACGGGGTGCAGCTCAGGTGTTCGATGGAATGACTATGCACTCGATGGAGTACTCCAACATGGACGACGCCAGCGCTACCGCTCTCGTGCGAGGAAAGCGAGTCCCCGTCGTCGGCTCAGGGAAGATGGTGTTTGAGATCGCATCAGAGTGCGCAGACGCAAACGGTGGCTGGATAAACCAAATCCTTCTCTTCGTTCAACAATCTCCTCCCCACCTTTTCATGTTCTAATTGAATACTTCTTCAGGAGTTGGCTTACCTTGCACTATGATTCTCCAAACCAAATGCTGGTTTATTGATGAACATGCTGCCATGAGATTTCGGCTTTTCGGTCATTTCTACCAAATGCGATTCGCCGAGCTTCTCGCCCACAAACCTGGGGAAGGATTTTTCTTGAGGCTGCTGGCCACCTTCTTGGTTCCTCTAGTAAGTCTCTGTTTATGCTTGTTGACATTGAGAAGATCAGAAGATGATCCAATTTTGATTGTTCTAAGGGAGAATAGAATAGTGATCTGCCTGTAAGATGACTTGTAACTTGCCTATTTTGAAATCTAATTTGTTTTATTCATGTGATTCAGAGATGGTTGTTCAACAAAATCACTGAAAGGCACTTCACAAGGAACATGCCCCTGATGAAAAAGCATGGGATGGTACTTGATCACAGCTTCTTCCAAGGGTATTCTTCTTGTGTGATCGGCATGCTGCCCAAAAAGTTCTACGAGAGAGTGGAAGAAGGGAGCATTACTTTGAAGAGACCTACCACTTTCGCCTTTTGCAAGGATGGATTGGTCATAGACAAAGGCGAAGTCGTAAGCTCGGACGTAGTGATCTTTGCTACTGGATTCAAAGGCGACCAGAAGCTCAGAAACATATTTGTATCCAAATGGTTTCAACAAATTGTAGCCGGCTCATCAACACCCATGGCTCCTCTGTATAGGTATGTTTGCAAGCTATCTCATTCAGATATCTATTCACAAGTTCAATAGTTGATTCTTCTGCAGGGAATGTATCCACCCGCGAATCCCCCAACTTGCAATTGTTGGGTTCACTGAGAGCTTCTCGAATCTTCATGCCTCGGACATGAGATCAAAATGGATAAGCTATTTCTTGGATGGCCAGTTCAGGTTTCCGAGCATATCATCAATTTTGTCTGCATTCATATTATTTGTCTTCAACTGGGTTGGCTAAATCAAGCTAATTTGGTAGTTCACAACAACTTGATATATTTAGACTACATAAGGATCATAGGAGTTAAACAAATCTCTAGATCATAAAGCAAAGGGATGCCGTTTGATTAAACTTATTTTAGTCAAATAACAATCAAGTGCCATGTACCACACTATTGATTGCTTAAGTTAGCATATACATTTTCTTTAATGGGTTTGTAGGTCGTCGACTTCATGTGCGTGCATTATCTAGACAATATTGTGGTAATCAACTTCATGATATGTTTGGAAGAATTAAATATTATAAATGTAAATATATTAAAAAAAGTTGCAAACACCATTACTAGTTTTCTATATATATAATGTGAAATTTTCTAGGACTCAGTTTTTATATCTAATTAGCTGCAGTGATAGAGAAATAAACTTATACTTTATCTTTAACTGTGTACTAGTGTCCAAGTGTAGCAATACACTTATGACGGTAATAGCACACAAAGTTACATATAGATTTAATCAGTTGATCTCTTAATAGAAACTTAAGTTGATTTGGTGATTATTTATACCAACAGTTTAAATTTCTAGGAAGAGCCTAATCCATAAGCTGATAGTTAACAATAAGCTATTTATACATTGAGATTTTTTTCCCCTTGCTTTATTGCTTTAAATAACTAACTGGAGTATAATCTTTATTGTCTAGTATCAGTTTTATTAATTGTCTAAACATCCTATTGACTTGCCTACCTCAGTCTTTCCAAAGAAAGTGAGATGCAATTCTCACAAACTAGGTTGATTTATTGTCACATACAGCCTTGTAGACAATCCAGAAATGTCCTCCCACATTTTGAATCTTGCATCGAGTGATCACCATTGTGCTGTGAGCAAAAATGATTGTGACAGCTTATCTCAATGCATGTCGATAAGGTATGAATCAATTCTGGAAGCTTTAGCCATATCGTTGACAAGATGTTGCAAACTAAATAGAGATTTTGACAGCTTATCTCAATGCATGTCGATAAGTGATACAATGCATGTCGATTGTATCACTTGCTGTAAGTGTTTTACAAAGAACTCAGCTGGTTGCTTGTTTTACTTCAGACCAATTTCAGATAACAACATTGCATCTCTATCATACTATAATATAGTTGTATCATAATCAGTTTTTGCATAATTATCTTCTAGAATCTTTTGTTCTAATATTTTTAGTTGTGAATGCTCATTTTATATTTCTATTTGTTGTGACAATTCATATCCAAGGGAAGGAATCAGCTTCTGGTGCAAAGCTAAGGGGCGTGTCTGTCTTCATCTGGTTGACTGCACTTAGATGAAGCTACTGGGGATATTTTGATGATGTTTGGACTAATTTTGATGATGTTTATCTCAGTTTCTGGTTCTTGATGTATATGATATTTTGATGATGTTATCTCAGTTTGGACTAATACTGGGGATATCTTGATGTATGATATTTGCGTAGTATGATGTATGATAGTTTGAAATGTGTTTGCTCAATATTGTTTAATTATTTAAATAATTTATTTTTTAAATGGGGTCAGTTTATTTGTTGTAAATTGTTGGCTGCCTCAACCAAAAGACAACGATTTTTATTTGTTGTCAAACTGTTGTTTAAATCACACACAAACAACGGTTTAATATTATTGTTAATCTGTTGTCGATCACATTAAAAGACAACGGTGAAAAACCATTGCTGCACTGTTGTTATTGACTATAAACGACAACGATTTTTAACTATTGATGTTGAGCACCCCTTTTAACAACATGACCTTTAACAACAGTGTTTTAGCCTACGACAACGGTGAACGACCGTTGTTAATAAGCATTTTTCTAGTAGTGATATGGAACACGTAATGTGAGATTGGAACTTTCTGCAGATGGATTTCAACCATTTGGTCAGTCAAGACAGTAGTATTCTTCTTGGCCAGTTATATTAACATAGTATAATTTATCGTATGGATGTTCATGAAAGATGAATTTATGTTCCTTACTGTACTGACTCCTGGTCTAACCAATCCTAAAGAGAAGATAGATTTTTTTCTCCAACCTCTAATTGCTGAGTTGAATGATTTATAGAATGTAGGGTCGTTGACTTATGATGTTGCAAGTAAAATTAATTTTACATTATATGTTGCATTATTATGGACAATCAGTGATTTTCCAACATACTCGATATTGTCAGGATGGAGCACATCTAGAAAATTAGCATGCCCGCATTGCATGATGAAGTCTGATATATTTTCATTACCTTGCAATGGGAAGGTATCTTGGTTTGATAATTACTGTAAATTTTTACCTGTTGATCACCCTTTTAGGAAAAATTAAAAAAAAATCCTAAAGAATACTGTAGTCAGAAAACCTGCTCCAGTGATTGCTTTAGGTGAAGATATCATTGAACAAATTAACAGTTATAGATTTTTACTAGTTTCTCAATTTGGTTCCGATGACATAAATATGTACATTTTTCGGATGTGCAAGTGTGAATGGAAGAAAAGGAGTATATTTCGGGAGTTGCCTTATTGGAAGTATCTGCTTATTCAACATAATTAAGATATTATGCATGTTGAAAAAATATCTTCGATAATATCTTTAACACTATGATGAACATGCTTGGACAAACTAAAAACACTGTAAAATCACGTGAAGAATTAAAAGAGCTAGTTAACAGACTAGGATTGCATCAGGATGAAACATTTAATAGATTTCCAAAGGCTTGTTATACATTGAACCATAATGGAAAGCAAGCTTTATGTAGTTGGTTGAAAGCAATAAAATTTTCAGATGGGTATGCTTCTAATATAGCTAGATGCGTCGATATAAACAGATTAAAGATGTTTAGAATGAAAAGTTATGACTGTCATATGTTCATGTAAAGACTTATTCCAGTAGCTTTCCATGACTTACTTCCTCAAAATGTCTAGGAAGCGCTCACAGAATTGAGTCTATTTTTTTAGAGATTTGACAGTGAGGTGTATTATGGTGGATGATATGGTTCGCCTAAAAACAGGCATTCCTCTCATACTATGTAAGCTTGAACGAATTTTTCCTCCTAGTTTTTTTGAATTAATGGAACATCTACCAGTGCATTTACTATACGAGGCACAAATAGCTAATCTTGTTCGGTACAGATGGATGTATCCATTCGAATGATTTTTTTAGGAAATTAAAGAATAATGTTCATAACAAAGCAAGAGTTGCGGGGTCAATAAGTAATGCTTATCTGGTTGAAGAAGCATCTTCTTTTTGCTCTTATTATTTTGCTGATCATGTGAAAATCAAATATCGCAAATGTCCTAGAAATTTTGATATGCTCGACCGATAGACCCATTGATGCTTTCTATTTTCAAGTATCTTGGCAAGGCAATTGATGCATCTTCATCTAGATGGTTAACTGAACAGGAATACCGTGTTGTAAAAACATATATACTTTTAAACTGTTATGAGGTCAAACCATATATAAAGTAAGTTTACTTCTCTAATAAAACTGTCATCATTTTAAAATATTACGATGAGGATTTAAAATGTCATATATCTGAAATTCTTTGTCAGCTTATATGAATAATAACTATATCTACAAAATCCATCAATTGGTGCAAGTTAGATAGCTGCAAAGTTAGAGACGGAATTTGTATTATGATTTCAAATATATATAAGTTAAAGCAATCTTTAATAATATTTGAGTTATAAGTTATTATTCAATCTCCTAATTTATGTTAAAAACTAATTTTATAGGTGAAAGATCGTAAAATTTCAAATGTCGAAGATGATAGGATATTGAATCTTGCATTACTGGGTTACTCTGGTTACTATGTTAATAGCCTTAAATTCCACATCACACACCGAGTATCAAGCAGGTTAACCTACAATTCTGGTGTATGCGTCAAAGAATGTATGGAGGATAGTAACATTGAGTTTGATTATTATGGTATACTTGACGAAATCATAGAGGTTGAATACCCTGCATTACCTTTAAAAAGATGTGTGTTGCTAAAATGTTCATGGTATGATCCGACCCCAAGAATAGGTACTAGAATACATCCAAACTACAATTTCGTTGAGGTTAATGCCAACAAAAGGTTCAATAAGTTTGAACCTTTCATCATCAGGGTACAAGTGGGTCAAATTTTCTATCTTGAATACCCTACGAGGAGACGAAGATCTAGTCAATGGTTGTCTGTTTGTCGAATGAAGGATCACTCAACCATAGAAATGCCGAACATCCTCACTACTCAAAACCATGATGCATTTCAAAATGATTATGTGGAGAGAAATTCAATTGATTCACAACTTCAATCTATATCTCAATTAGTTGTAGATATTAACGTCACTTACTAGAATATAGATGATGGAGATATATCTAGCAGTGATGAACTTGTTGAACAACAAAATCTAGCGATGAGGATTTAGAAACTTCTACTATTGATTAATGTGATTTTAATGATGACAGGATATCATGTTTTTTGTTTATCATATAAGTTATGCATTCATTTTATTTCTTATTTATTTGATCATGTCTCTAAACTTTATTATGATGTGTTATAATTTTTTTTGTAGATACTATTATGGCATAGCATCAGCAAGAGCAACAGCCAGATTAGCAGCAAGTAGCACTCTGTGGCTACAAGGTTCTCAAAATTGTTGGAGAATCGTAAGTATTTTTTTATTATTAATAATTCATGTTCATATTCAACTTTAGTTATAATATATTTTTCATATTTTAATAATTTTGTTGCAGATTTACTCTGGATGGTCACCGAGGGTCCTCTTATATTACCAGAAAATTTAAAGAAAGAGTATGCGTTGCTGGTCTTACATGGAGTCGTGTAGATGAGGAGACGAATACATTTTACTATTATGAATTTGTGGTAAGTATATTTAATATATTTACTTCTAAAATTCAATAAAGTAATTTTAATAATTTGCATTGCAGAAAAAATATACATGGGAGGATGGACACAAGGCAGAATTTAAAAATACTTGGAATATTTATTGTGTCAAGTTGTACCGAGACCACATGTATTATTTAAGAAAGAAGGCAATGCGACCGTCGTATGTTGATGTTGATAGGACTTGGTTTATATTGTGATAATTTAGTTTGATACTGAAATGATATCCAATTAAAGTTTGGATGATTGTGTTTATGTAATGTATGTAGAATATAAAATGTGAAATGTGAATGTTTGTATGTTTAGATGTTTGTAATGTTTGTATTGTATATAAAATGTTAAATGTGAAAGTTTATGTATATTGTTTGTATGTATTATGAAATGTGTGAAATGTGATTGTGAAATCTAAAATGTGTGAAATGTGATTATTTGTATGTATTGTGATTGTGAAATGTGTGAAATGTGAAAGTTTATATTTTGATTGGATGATTGTTTATATTGTGTGAAATGTATTTTGTATATAGTTAAATTTAAATTATATCCTTCCTATTTTTTTTTTAAAATTGCCGATGGAATACCATCGGTATTCCATTGGTGATGTTCGACAACGTCAGCAAATCCTCGATATTTTCCGACGGAAACCTGAGTTCCGTCGGTAATTACCGACTGAATATTTCCATTGGTAAATATATTTATCAACGGACTAACATTTCCAACGGAAATATTATCCTGACAATTAATATTTCGACATTTTTTCCGTTGTAGTTCCGTCGATAAGGGTCATTTCCGACAGAATTCTATTGGTAAATTCCGTCGGTAATGGTAAGATTTTTTGTAGTATTAGGATTAATCAGGTAAAACTTGTGTTGGGAAAATTTGAATGGAATTGAATGTGATATTAGTAAGGTGAGTGACATTAAAATTGATATATATTATAGGATTGGATGTGAATCAAGACTTAGATTACACTAGGAAAATGTGTTTGTATAAATATTACTGATCCATTGCAAATGCTGTTTTCCATGCATGCCACCACACCCGCAAGATAGTAGTTGCTTTGCATGCATGCCACATACCTCACATCCACATGATGACACATGTGTGGATGTTGCTCGTTACTAGCCAAAGTCTGCCATGATTTATCCCATTTCAGAAAATGTATAGCCGTCTTAGAAGAGCTGTCAAGATGACGATTTTACCTTTTCTGTCATAGATGTGTGGATGTTGCTTGCTCATAAGTCAATGACACTCGTTATAAATCTAGCAAAAAGGTGATTTCGCTTATCTAAAATGACTCAATATCATCAGGCTCAGGATAAGATATAAATAGATAAATCAGGATACGCAACGACCTCCTAAATGGGAGGGCATACTCCTGAGTGATGAAATCCTGGGAAAATGACACTTCTTATAAAGGGGGTATGGCATGTGGTGAAGAACAACCGAAGGAAGAATCACTTCTTAGTACAGAAGAATGTAAGAGAGAAAAAAAAATCAAAGAAGAGATTAGAAATCTCTTCTCTTTTAATCCCCTCATTTCTTTCTCCTTTGCTCTACCATGAAATTCTTCACTTTGTAGACACTCGTGATAGTGTTTAGATAGACATTCAATTTGCCATGACAACCTATGGTAGGTTGTATTTGTGGTTTTGCCATTTTATCCTAGGGAACAAACATCCAAACATAACCTCATAGCACCACCGAAGGGGACGAATTTGTTTTAAGGAGACTGTCTCCTGCATGACTTGGTATCATAACTTGGCCTTAGGTGATGCTCCTCATGCAACCCACTTGGATTTAGACTCCGGTTTGCTCAACGTCCATTCCGAGCCTTTGACATTAGCTTCATTGACTCAACACTCGAAGTAATGGATAACTCAGCAATTAGCTAACTTGGGAACTTGGCATCTCAGCCGACTCAAGAACTTAGTGAATCGATGACTCGACAAATTTTCTCTCCCACTCGTACTTGGGCAACCATAGACAAAGTTAGCGATCAACCTACTCAGCTAGCCCGGTAGATTGAGATAATCAACTTAAGCCATCTTGACAAATAAGTAATCGTCATCTCTTAGAAAGATTATTGATAGAGATTCAATAATCTTAAAACAGAATCATTATGTTGAGATGGTAGTAGAAGATGTTGAGATGCAACAGTCTCAACATGTGTCAGCCCCCTTTATCCCAATTGATAATGTTTCAATAAATCATGGAAAAAAGCTAGAGAAGTTCACTAAGTTAAACTTTAAGCAATGATAGTAAAAAAATATTCTTTTACTTGGCCACGCTAAACCTAATACGGATCATGATTTAGGAACATCCCAAGTATTATGAGGGTATCAGTGATTTGAAAATCATTACTGTTCCGGAAGGAGTCGACGACGATGGCCAGGCACCGAGATTCTGCCCGAGTGGAAGCTACCAGGAGGGGAGAAACTCCGCGCCCTGCGAGATCAACACGAGCGTTAGGGGAACACGCCGGAGGTTGTCCGGCGGAGCCCACTCCGACGCTCAAGTCAGTGTCTCGATGGAGAAAGGTGCAAGACAAGAAAGAGAGTATGAATAGTAGAGAATGCTTAACCCCCTTACCAGGAGGGTTGGAGTATCTTTTATACCTACGGCGATGATAGTACGTGGCTCCATGCTCCTCGCCACATTCCCCCTATCTATGGTTACGGGATCTCCCTTGTAATGGTCCTTGCCATCATTAAATCTAGTCCGTTGTAAGGATGAGGGTGATAATGACCGTGGATTGCGGGTCCTGATCCTCCCGTAATTATTGGTGATCACTATCCAGAGATCCACAAATAGGGGGTCTATTATTTGAGGTCGAAGGTGGCTTGGGCTTCGCTCCCCCGAGGTGATCTCGGGGTCTTCTGGCTCGGGAAGCCGTGGGCGCTCTGCTTCCTCGAGGAGATCTTGGGTCCCGACTTCCCGGGGTGATCCCGAGAGGTTTGTTCTTCCCGGGCCCATATATTCCGAGGGGGAGTTCTGGTAGGAGGGTCGCTCCGACTCGTCATGTCGTGCCGCGTAGCTTCTCCATCTCACGTGTCCACTACGGGCTATTTAATCCCATCACAAGTCTCTCCCTTCAAGACTGATCGAAGAAAGTGTGGTTGACTGATCGAACTGATGTCGAGATGAAGAAGCTGGGCCTAGGTGGTTTCTCTATCTTTTACTGCTTCGCTGGCGGCCTTTGGGGCCCTGAGATATAACTTGTGCATCTCTAGGGCTTCGGGTGATTTTTTGAATATGTCCCGCATTCCCGCAAATTTTGTGGCAACATTCTGACAGCTATCTCAGGGGCTTCATGAATACTTTAGTTCTTACTATGGCGACACGGTTTCTCGGCGGATGTGATATTGCCACGTGTCCCCCCCTATTGTGCAACGATATTTTCTTGATACGCACTATGGTCTATACAAAGCGACGACAGTAAGGGCTAGCGGCTCCTCGGGATGGCCAATTAATGTCATTGACGTGCTCTCTCCTATTGCTCAGAGGGGTGCGACTCATTCCCTATAAAAGCGGGTGCAATGACACCCTGCAGCCTCCTTACCCTATCTACCTTCAAGCGTTCTCCTTCTTTGGCTATTCATTCTGTCGTTGCATCTCTTTGATGAGGGTGAGTCTTCTTCCATCCTTTCCCCCCCCCCCCCCCCCCCCCCCCCCCCTAATCCATTCCCATGGGTCCGATAGAGAAGAAAAAGAAAACCCCAGGTGACGATGAGTGCTCCCTGAAAGAACTAGGATTTCATGCAGAATGGTATGATACCATCTCTTCCCGGGTTAGGTCGGAGTCCCTCCAGGCCGCCTTTCAGAAATATGGCATCTTGGAAGACTGGGAGATGAGGGTCCCCGCCCCAAGTCAATCGCCTGTAACAACCTGTAAGGATTTTTCTACTTTCTTCCTGGGACAGTTAGAACTAGGGCTTCGCTTCCCTATTCCCCCTTTTTATATGAGTGTTGCCACCTACTTCGGTATCCTGCTCCAACAACTGGCTCCAAATGCTTTTGCCCAAATGTGCGGAGCCCTGATCCTCTTCAAGCTTTTTGACATTCCTCTGACCCCCCGATTCTTCTATTTCTTTTTTGTCCCAGTCGGGTCCCGAGGGGCATTTGGCTTTACCGCCCGATCTGGCCATAGGTTTCTGGGGGGCCTTCTCTCCTCCCATAAGGGATGGAAGGAACAATTTTTTTATATCCGGCTCCCCGAGCGTCCTTTCATCCTATCCACTGGTTGGAGAATTTGCCTCCTATTCCAGAACTCGACGACTTCCAGCAGGATGTAGGATATTAGAGAACCAGGGGTATCCTGGCTGGGATGGAATTCCATGGGCTCCAACTGGTGCAATGCAAGAAACTCCTCTATCAGGCTGAGCTTAGTTCGAAAATCACGAACCTTAGCCCCAACCTTCGTAAGTTATTTTTTGTCTGGCAAGTTTCCTGGTTAATGCTGACTGATGTCCTTTTGTTTTTATTTTGCAGGCGACGTCATGCTTTCCCAAGTGATGAATCAACTCCTGAAGTGGTACCATGCTAATGAACAGGCTCTGGTCCCAAGTTCAGCATCTTCTACTCCTGCGGGAATCTCCACTGAGGGTTGTGAGGGAGTGGATGAGCCCTCCACAGACCGAGCAGCCCCAGAGGCCCCCCGCGATATTGGAGCATCAGAGTTGCCCGCAGACCTCGAAGGGGGTTCAACTGCTTCTACTACCGAGGCCCCAGAGGGAGAAGCTGCACCCCCTCCATCTATTGCACCTTCAAGGACCCACACGCCCGAGGATGCGGCTTCACGATCTCCGGGAGTTCGGGAAGGATCTACCTCCCCCGCCGCCGAGGCCACTACTCCCGTCGTTGATGCCCTGGCTCCCTGGGTCGACCCTCCGGCTGCTCCTTGCGACAAGGAGGCGTCCAAGGACCTTCCCAGCACCCACCGGAAGGCCCCAATGGCGATGAAGAAGGCGACAATCAATTCCCAATCCCTCCGGATAAAGGGGATCACTTCTGAGGATTCGTAGAGGGTTTCAAGTTTAGAAGAAGATGTCCCCGACCCAAGAGACATTCCCAGTCAATCAGGGCCCCCTGCTGAGGGAATTCTTCCTCCTCCCATTCTATCGTGGCGGGTAGTTGGATTGGCCCGGTACCTGGGCATGTTACATTAGTCTCTATTTATGGTGAGTATTTTGGTGCGCTTCTTATTTATTTTAGTGCCTTTTACTAACTATCTTTGCCCTGCCCCGTAGGTTACCTCTAACTGTGCAGCCACCAGTCGCTTGTTGTGTTCTGGGGGGGTCACTTAAGACCTTCTCTGACAGGTGGCGGCTGTTGAGGCAGAAGTTGGTCGAGCCTACGAGGCCGACCTCCTGCAGTTGGAGGTCAGCTGAGCCCTCCCAGAGAAGATAGAGCATTATCTTACCGCTCTAATAGCGTCCGAGGATAAACTGCATAGGTATAGACTTCGGGAACGCCTTGGATCCGAGAAGAACCACGCCCTTACGGAGGAACTGTTAGTAGGAGCCCTAGAGCCAATTATGTGATGATTGACTAGGGACATTTTGTATCATATTCTATTATTAATAAAGGCATGTTTGGTTATTATACTTACTTTATATTTGTGCCAAATAACTAAGTATAATAATGTCCTTGGGTAGTAGGTTCTTATCTACATTATATCGATTGGTTGAATCGATAGTGAGATGATGTAGAGAACACTACTCTAAACCATTCCTAGTCAAGTATTAATATTCAAGGACAATATTAATGCATGGAGACTAGCATGTAGGTCAACTGATGACTTGAGCTCACAAGTCATGGATATGTGATATCAAGTTGACACATGAGTATACATTAGAGAATGTGTACTGAATGACCCGCCATGAGAAAGTTTCATAGATTGTCATATGAGTGTCATAAACTTTCTCATGTGACTATTGGTATGAATAGTCCTTAGACCTGAAATCACTACGGTTCCCTACATAAGGAGTTATGTACTTTGGTATCGTCAAACGTCACCCGTAACAGGGTGGACTATAAAGGCGATCACTGGATATGTAATGAATTATGCAGAGGGATGTGAGTGATGTAGATGAGATCTATCCCTCCCATATGACGGGAGTGATATCTGTGGGCCCCTTGATCGAGTAGGACTACTAAACTGCATGGTCATGCTTAAATGAGTCAATATGAGATATTGAGCACATTTGTTTGAGTGAGTCTACTCGGGGATCAAGAAACACAAGATTGATTGAGGATGACACAGTCTATGCCTCATTGATCAATCTAGATATCAAGGATAGAAGGACAAGGTCATACATTATCATAGTCACAGAGGTTTAGTCGGATCTAGACTTTTCTTGTTACTTGGGTAGCAATGATGCATTGCTAGATGCCGCTCATTGCTTATGTGTCTAAAGTGGTTTAGACACATTGCCAATGTTACGAGAACCTATTGGGTCACACACTAAGGATACGATGCTTCGGAGATTAATTGATCTTGGTTTGGCTAAGATTTGATTCGAATTGGATTAATTGAGTTAGACTCAAGTGAATCCAATTAGATTATGGGATTGAGTCTAATTTGAGTTAGACTCATCTAGATTAGACTCAACCACTTAATTATAGATAATATTCATTAAAGGGTTTAATAAATATTATTTAAGAGGAAGGCTAAGAGACATTCTATTCATTAGATGAATAGAATATTAAGAGTCTTAAGGAATACCAAGAGGCTTGATATTCATTGGGTTTTATTAGCATTAAGATGAGAGGAGCTCAAGGGACATAGACCCTTAGTATTCATTAGAAGAGTATAAATACCCCCCTTGTCAAAGGCTAGAGTGTGCATCTCTCTTCCTCTTCTTTCTTCCTCCTTGTCCATAACTCCTTAGTGGAGGTTCTTGTGCTTTGTGAACCAACCCAAGTTGCTAGCACAACTAAGGTGGTTCCTCTCCGAGGCGTAGATCGTGTTAGTGTGGATACGCATAGAGGCATGGATACTTGAACGTGCAAGAGATCTGGCGAAACAAAGGACTAGCGGGATAAGTGAAGGGCACGTGACAAAGGTATTCCTATAAGATAGGAATTGTAGATCACTTTATATGAGTTTTCTTTCGCATGGATCGCTCGAGAAATCTTATTTCCGCTGCGATTTTAAATATTTTACCCATAGATCCCTACAGTGGTATTAGAGCCACTTGCGAAAGATCGTACAAAGTTTAGAAAACCTTTATATGTGATATAGAAGTAGGATATAATTTTATTATAGATTGTATAATGTATGAGCATTTGTCGAGATACAAAAGTTTATGTTGATCAAACTAAAAGTCTATAGCATCATCATATGAAATATGAAAGTGTGCTATGATGCGAATGTACTCTACAAATTTTATAACCTATGGTTTCGGCTCATGAGCAATTTTACAATCATAATAAAATTGATGTCCTAAATCTATTGTATGTGATTGACGACATGGTGTATGGTTATGGCCTTAACCCCAATGTGATTGGATGTATGTGTGTGTGCATGTTGTAATTCATAATACGGCCTGCATGTCGTGCCTTGTCTCTATTTTTCCTAGTTGTAAAAAATAGATTTAGACTCGAATGTAACTCGAGTTTTCCTACATTGTAATGTACAAAAGGAGCAGTGGAGTGTCCATTGAAGAATGAAGTTACAAGAAGGATGCCGACCACACACGATGACCGAAGGATGCACTTGGAGAAGATGTTATCCCTAGGTCGACCATCGATCTTCTCATTGGCTTGAGAAGATCGTAGTATACGGGTCATAACCATGTCACGTTTTCTTACTTATATGTTGATATATGCTATGTGTGTGTATGTGATGCATACTTAGATGTTTATCTTAATTAAGTCAACTCAATATGTCTACCAAAGTTTGGTACTCATAAACTACCTCGATCATTTGTTGTTGGGTTTGCCAAAGCAAAGCAACGCATTTTATCTTGGTAGAGTGCAAGAGGACAATTGTGATGTCCCGCTATCAAACTTTGGGTGAGACCTAACTAAGTCCCCTCAATTAGATTGAGAAACTTGGAGGCATATCCCAAAAGTTGGGAAAATTGGGTAAGAGAACAATTATTCCATGTCTTGGGTGATTAGCTAAAGCTAACTCAAGATGATGTGTAATGTGGATCTTGACCCTTTGTTTCAAAGAGTTGCATGAGATGTAATTGGTAAAATGTTACCTACCTAATTATACCAAGTCTTGGGCGATTAGCCAAAGCTAACTCAAGATGAAGTATAATATGGATCTTGTCCCACATGAATAATGATTGCTATTTGGTTTGGAGCTAATAGTGTTGGTAAATTGAGTTTGCCTATATCCATGACTAGCCCCAACCAAAGCTCTACGATTCAGTGGGAGCGTCATTTAATTAAAGGCCTAATTAAATGAATTAGATATGATACTTATTTCTCCATAATTTTACTGTTGTAGATCACCATGTCATCTAACACGTCAAATACTCTCTCTCTGCGATCCGTCCTTGAGAAGGACAAGCTCAACGGAGCTAATTTCCTGGACTGGTACAGAAACTTGAGGATAGTCCTCAAACAAGAACGAAAACTGTACATCCTAGAGCAATCTCTTCCAGAAGCACCCGCCGCTACCGCTACCCGTGCCGAAAAGGATGCTTACAAGAAGCATCAGGATGATGCACTTGAAGTATCATGCCTTATGCTTGCCACCATGAACTCTGAGCTTCAGAAGCAACATGAGAACATGAATGCACATGAGATGGTTGAGCATCTAAAACAACTATATCAAGGGCAAGCTAGGCACGAGCGATTTGAGATGTCTAAAGCCCTATTTACATGCAAGATGCAAGAAAGAACTCCTGTATGAACTCACGTACTCAAGATGATTGGGTATGTCGAGAACCTTGAAAGACTAGGATTTCCACTGGGCCAAGAATTGGCTACGGACCTTATCTTGCAATCGTTGCCAGAAGGGTACAATCAATTTGTCATGAACTATAACATGAATGAAATTGACAAGCCTTTGCCTGAGATGCTCAGCATGTTAAGAACTGCTGAACCTAATCTCAAGAAAACCAAAACCAGTAATGTATTGATGGTACAAAAGGGCAAAGGCAAATGGAAGCCTAAAGGCAAGGGTAAGACCCAAGCCAAAGGCAAGGCCAACTCTACTACATCCAAGGCTAAAGATAAGGTGCCTAAGGAAGGGACCTGCTTCCATTGTGGTGAGACCAGACATTGGAAGAGGAACTGCAAACTCTACCTGGAGGAAGTAAAGAAGAAAAGAAGTGAGACTTCTGCCTCAGGTATTTTTGTTATAGAAGTCAATCTATCTATCTCTTCTTCTTGGGTATTAGATACTGGATGCGCGTCTCACATTTGTACTAATGTGCAGGGCCTTCAAAGAGCTAGATCATTGACGAAGGGCGAAGTGGACCTACGAGTAGGCAATAGAGCAAGAGTTGCTACCATAGTTGTAGGAATTTATTCATTGTCTTTGCCCACTGGGCTTATCCTAGAACTAGAGGAGTGCTTTTATGTACCTGCATTGACTAAGAACATAATTTCAGTATCTTATTTGGACAAGAAAGGCTTTTCATTTATCATAAAGGACAAATGTTGTTCAATAATGTTAAATGACATGTTCTATTGTAATGCACCACTTGTGAATGTACTCTATGTTCTAGACCTAGAAAACCCAATCTATAACATAAATACAAACGGTTCAAATCCAATGATGTGAACCAAACGTAGCTCTGGCATTGTCGCTTGGGACATATAAATGAGAGTCGTATATCCCAGCTCCATAAGGATGGATTACTGGACTCATTTGATTTTGAATCATATGGGACATGTGAGTCTTGTCTTTTAGGCAAGATGACCAAGACTCCATTTAGTGGACACGGCGAAAGAGCGACAGACTTGTTAGGACTCATACATACTGATGTATGTGGACCTTTCAATGTCGCAGCTAGAGGAGGCTATCAGTACTTCATCACTTTCACTGATGATGTCAGTAGATACGGCTATGTGTATCTCATGAAACACAAGTCGAAATCCTTTAAAAAGTTCAAAGAATTCAAAAGTGAAGTACAAAACCAACTTGGCAAAAGTATTAAGATGCTTCGATCAGATCGAGGTGGTGAATACCTTAGCCAAGAGTTTCGTGACCATCTAGCAGAGTGTGGGATCATATCCCAACTCACTCCACCTAGAACACCACAATGGAATGGTGTGTCCGAGCGGAGAAATCGTACTCTATTAGATATGGTACGATCGATGATGAGTCAGATAGACCTTCCTACTTCCTTCTGGGGATTCACTCTAGAGACGACTCTTTTCACACTTAACTAAGTTCCATCAAAGGTCGTCACAAAGACACCATATACGATATGAACTGGGAAGAGTCCCACGATGTCTTTTATGAAGATTTGGGGTTGTGAGGCTTACGTTCGACGTCAAGTCTCAAATAAACTAGGACTCAAATCTGATAAGTGCTATTTTGTAGGATATCCCAAGGAAACGAAGGGATATTACTTTTACAATCCCACACAATGCAAAGTGTTTGTAGCTAGAAATGGTGTTTTTCTAGGAAAAGAGTTTATTTCTAAAAGAACTAGTGGGAGTAAAATCCATCTTGAAGAAGTTCAAGATGCAGATAGTACTGAGGCCTTAATGGCCATTGAACAGGCACCACAAGATATTGTGGATCATGAGATTGTTGCACAAGAAGTTGTGGAACAACAAGCTGTTCAAGTAGACCAACCTTTTCGTAGATTTGATAGGATACGTCGTCAGCCTGAGAGATACTCATTTCTCTTGTCTGACCATAATGACGTTACGCTTATTGAGTTGAATGAGCCTACATCCTATCAAGAAGCTGTGATGAGCCCAGATTCTGAGAAATGGTTAGAGGCCATGAGATCCGAAATGGAATCCATGTACACTAATCAAGTATGGACTTTGGTTGATCCACCTGAGGGGATTAAACTCATTGGGTGTAAGTGGGTCTTTAGAAGAAAGACTGACATGGATGGACGCATGCATACCTATAAAGAGTGATTGGTAGCTAAAGGTTTCAAACAAATTCATGGTATTGACTATGATGAAACCTTTTCACCAGTGGCGATGCTTAAGTCTATTCGGATCATGCTTGCTATTGCAGCTTACCATGACTACGAGATCTGGCAGATGGATGTCAAATCGCATTCCTAAATGGGAATTTACTCGAGGATGTGTACATGACACAACCTGAGGGTTTTGTAGATCCAGAGCATGCTGGAAATTGCAAAGGTCCATTTATGGGCTAAAGCAAGCTTCTCGAAGCTGGAATCTTCGATTCGATGATGCAATCAAAGCGTTTGGTTTCATCAAGAATGAAGATGAACCCTGTGTCTACAAGAGGGTTAGTGGGAGCACAGTTGTCTTCCTGATCTTATATGTAGATGACATACTCCTCATTGGAAATGATATCCCTTCACTATAGTCTGTGAAGACGTGGCTAGGGAATTGTTTCTCAATGAAAGACTTAGGTGAAGCAACCTATATCCTAGGCATAAAGATCTATAGAGATAGATCTAAGAGATTGCTTGGCTTAAGTCAGAGTACATATATTGACAAGGTGCTTAATCGTTTTGCCATGCAGAATTCCAAGAAGGGATTTCTACCAATGTCACATGGTGTGAGTCTTTCGAAGACTCAAGGTCCCTCTTCTATGGAGGAGAGAGACCGTATGGATCAGATCCCTTATGCATCCGCTATAGGGTCTATCATGTACGCCATGCTTTCGAAGACTCACCACAATGGAAGCAGGTCCCTTCCCTAAACACCTTATCTTTAGCCTTGGATGTAGTAGAGTTGGCCTTGCCTTTGGCTTGGGTCTTACCCTTGCCTTTAGGCTTCCATTTGCCTTTGCCCTTTTGTACCATCAATACATTACTGGTTTTGGTTTTCTTGAGATTAGGTTCAGCAATTCTTAACATGCTGAGCATCTCAAGCAAAGGCTTGTCAATTTCATTCATGTTATAGTTCATGACAAATTGATTGTACCCTTATGGCAACGATTGCAAGATAAGGTCCGTAGCTAATTCTTGGCCCAGTGGAAATCCTAGTCTTTCAAGGTTCTCGACATACCCAATCATCTTGAGTATGTGAGTTCATATAGGAGTTCCTTCTTGCATCTTGCATGCAAATAGGGCTTTAGACACCTCAAACCGCTCGTGCCTAGTTTGCCATTGATATAGTTGCTTTAGATGCTCAACCATCTCATGTGCATTCATGTTCTCATGTTGCTTCTGAAGCTCAGAGTTCATGGTGGCCAGCATAAGGCATGATACATCAAGTGTATCATCTGATGCTTCTTGTAAGCATCCTTTTCGGCACGGGTCACGGTAGCGGCGGGTGCTTCTGGAAGAGATTGCTCTAGGACGTACAGTTTTCGTTCTTGTTTAAGGACTAACCTCAAGTTTCTGTACTAGTCTAGGAAATTAGCTCTGTTGAGCTTGTCCTTCTCAAGGACGGATCATAGAGTGAGAGTATTTGACGTATTAGATGACATGGTGATCTACAACAGTAGAATTATACAGAAATAAGTATCTTATCTAATTCATTTAATTAAGCCTTTAATTAAATGATGCTCCCACTGAATCGTAGAGCTTTGGTTGGGGATAGTCATGGATGTAGGCAAACTCAATTTACCAACACTATTAGCTCCAAACCAAATAGCAATCATTATTCATGTGGGACAAGATCCATATTATACTTCATCTTGAGTTAGCTTTGGCTAATCGCCCAAGACTTGGTATAATTAGGTAGGTAGCATTTTACCAATTACATCTCATGCAACTCATTGAAACAAAGGGTCAAGATCCACATTACACATGATCTTGAGTTAGCTTTGGCTAATCGCCCAAGACATGGAATAATTGTTCTCTTACCCAATTTTCTCAACTTTGGGATATGCCTCCAAGTTTCTCAATCTAATTGAGGGGACTTAGTTAAGTCTCACCCAAAGTTTGATAGTGGGACATCACAATTGTCCTCTCGCACTCTACAAAGATAAAATGCGTCATTTTGCTTTGGCAAACCCAACAGCAAATGATCGAGGTAGTTTATGAGTACCAAACTTTGGTAGGCATATTGAGTTAACTTAATTGTGATAACTATTTATCTAATCATGCATCACATACACACATTGCATATATCAATATATAAGCGATAAAATGTGACATGGTTATGACCCGTATATTACGATCTTCCCAAGCCAATGAGAAGATCGATGGTCAACTTAGGGATAACATCTTCTCCAAGTGCATCCTTCGGTCATCATGTGCGGTCAGCATCCTTCTTGTAACTTCATTCTTCAATGGACACTCCACTACTCGTTTTGTAAATTACAATGTAGGAAAACTCGAGTTACATTCGAGTCTAAATCTATTTTTACAACTTGGAAAAATAGAGACAAGGCACGACACACAGGCCGTATTATGAATTACAACATGCACACACACACATATTCATCCAATCATATTAGGGTTTAGGCCATAACCATGCACCATGTCATCAATCACATACAATAGATTTAGGACATCAATTTTTATTATGATTGTAAAATTGCTGATGAGCCGAAACCATAGATTATAAAATTTGTCGAGTACATTCGCATTATAACACACTTTCATATTTCATATGATGATGCTATAGACTTTTAGTTTGATCAATACAAACTTTTGTATCTCTACAAATGCTCATATATTATACAATCTATAATAAAATTATATCCTACTTCTATATCACATATAAAAGTTTTCTAAACTTTGTACGATCTTTCGTAAGTGGCTCTAATACCACTGTAGGGATCTATAGGTAAAAATATTTAAAATCGCAGCGGAAATAAGATCCCTCGAGCGATCCATGCGAAAGAAAAACTCATACAAAGTGATCTACAATTCCTATCTTATAGGAATACCTTTGTCGCGTGCCCTTCGCTTATCTCGCTAATCCTTTAGTTCGCTGGATCTCTTACACGTTCAAGTGTCCGTGCCTCTATGCGTATCCACACGAACACGATCTACGCCTCGGAGAGAAACCACCTTAGTTGTGCTAGCAACTTGGGATGGTTCACAAAGCACAAGAACCTCCACTAGAGAGTTATGGACAAGGAGGAAGAAAGAAGAGGAAGAGAGATGCCCACTCTAGCCTTTGACAAGGGGGGTATTTATACTCATCTAATGAATACCAAGGGTCTATGTCCCTTGAGCTCCTCTCATCTTAATGCTAATAAAACCCAATGAATACCAAGCCTCTTGGTATTCCTTGAGACTCTTAATATTCTATTCTTATAATGAATAGAATGTCTCTTAACCTTCCTCTTAAATAATATTTATTAAACCCTTTAATGAATATTATCCATAATTAAGTGGTTGAGTCTAATCTAGACGAGTCTAACTCAAATTAGACTCAATCCCATAATCTAATTGGATTCACTTGAGTCTAACTCAATTAATCCAATTTAAATCAAATCTTAGTCAAACCAAGATCAATTAATCTCCAAAGCATCGTGTCCTTAGTGTGTGACCCAATAGGTTCTCGTAACGTTGGCAATGTGTCTAAACCACTTGAGACACATAAGCAATGAGCGGCATCTAGCAATGCATCATTGCTACCCAAGTAACAAGAAAAGTCGAGATCCGACTAAACCTCCGTGACTATGATAATGTATGACCTTGTCCTTCTATCCTCGATATCTAGATTGACCAATGAGGCATAGACCGTGTCATCCTCAGTCAATCTTATGTTTCCTGATCCCCGAGTAGACTCACTCAAACAAATGAGCTCAATATCTCATATTGACTCATTTGAGCATGCCCATGCATTTTAATAGTCCTACTCGATCAAGGGGCCTATAGATATCACTCCCGTCATATGGGAGGGATAGATCCCATCTACATCACTCACACTCCTCCGCATAATTTATTACATACCCAGTGATCGCCTTTATAGTCCACCCTGTTACGGGTGACGTTTGACGATACCAAAGTACATAACTCCTTATGTAGGGTGTTGAGGCAATCGACCCTTAAATGATTGGAAGATCATGGTTTTGATGTGTGTGGTTGAATATGTTTAAGGTTAGAGTGTTATGTTGTATTTGATGTGTGTGATTGAGTTTGCAGGACTTAGAGAATCACACATGTTGGACATATCTGAGGGACGAGAGCCGAGGGAGGAGAGCTCCAAGGGCAAGCCGGGTAGTGGACTTCAAGGGCACACGTGAAGGGTGGTATGGAGGCAAGCCAAGGGAAGGCTTGTGTGCGCATCCGAGGGACGATAGCCAGAGGAAGAGGACTTCAAGAGGCAAGCCAAGGGAGCAGACCTGAAGGCACACGTGAAGGAGAAGGTTGGGAGTGGCTGGAGCTGAGCTGAGAGGCAGGGCAGTCGATTGGCCCTGGGGCAGTCGACTGCCAAAACCCACAGAAGGTTTTCGGCCTCGGACCAGTCGACTGCCCATGGGGCAGTCGACTGGTATACCCCGAAAACTAGCCGTTGACTAGAAATTAATGCTAGACCAGTCGACTGCCCTTGGGGTAGTCGACTGGTGCGGGGCTGGACAGACTGCGAGTTTGTCCTGTTCACCTATAAAAGGAGCACCTTTTTGCACGAGTACGGTACGGTTCCGTACAGTGTCGAAGTGCTGCTCGTCTGAAGAGTGCTAAAAAGGTTTAGCATGGCGGAATCTAAGAAAGGTTACCTTCCCATCAGGCATGGGATCAACCTTTCAAAGTCTATGTGTCCGCGCACAGAAGACGAGAGGATTTGCATGAATAAGATTCCCTATGCATCCGCAATAGGATCTATCATGTATGCTATGTTATGTACAAGGCGCGATGTATCGTATGCTTTGAGCGTCACAAGCAGATACCAGTCGGATCCGGGAATGGATCATTGGGCGGCTGTAAAGACAATTCTTAAGTACTTAAGAAGAACTAAGGATGTGTTCCTAATATATGGAGAAGGAGATATGGTAATACGTGGGTATACAGATGCCAGTTTCCAGACAGATAAGGATGACTCCAAATCACAGTCTGGATTCGTATTTACTTTGAATGGAAGCGCAATAAGTTGGAAAAGTTCCAAACAAGACACCGTAGCGAATTCTACCACCGAAGCAGTTTGGATCAAGAAGTTTGTCTCGAAACTTGATGATGTTCCAACCATTGATGAAGCAGTGCCGGTTTACTGCGACAACAATGGAGCTATTGCACAAGCAAAGGAACCAAGGTCTCATCAGCGATCCAAACACGTGCTTCGACGCTATCATCTGATCAGAGAGATTATAAGTAGGAATGACATACAAATTGAGAGAGTTCCCACTGAAAGGAATATATCGGATCCTTTAACTAAGGCCTTGCCTCAAAGCAAGTTTGAGGGTCATGTTAGAGCCTATGGTATTGGATACCGTAGCGATTGGCATTAGGCCAAGTGGGAGTTTGTTAGTGATATGAGAGAAGTGTCCTAAGGCAATCGCCTTATGATGTAAACATTTATATTAATAAATGATAATTCACTATTTGAGTATACATGTTTTGTGTATTTAATTGGGATCTTAAACTCATCTACTGAATGTCCGCAATACAACTCACAGCATAAGAGAATTTGTGATGGGATCACAACTAGTGATTATCTCTAAATGTGCAAATGTGAAGTATTGAAAATATCCCTAGTCGATGAATTGATAAAAACGGACACTATCAATTCTGTTGAGACTAGCATGGGTTATTCTCTAATCAGCTGATTCTCACTGGCTGGTGACATTGGGATGTCCGGAGATAAACATGGATGCTAGTTAAGGGAACTAGTTCATTGGAGTGACTAGCTGTAAGACTTCATATGAGAATCTACATGTAGATATGTCAATGAAGTTCTTATTGCAGCTTAAGTGCGATGTTCCTTTGACTTGCGGTGTTCAAGTCATCTTGGTCATGGAGACTTATACTTTAACATCTTAAGCAAGCATCTCCAAGGAGGTGTGGACCCAGGATGATTGGGTGTAAGCCGAAGTGCCCGAAGATGTTTGAACAGCCTACAAAGGATTCACCACTCCTTGCGAGGAGATGTATACCCAGGCCTATCGTCGGATTGTTACTCAAAACCTCTGGCCAGAGTATATCATGTTTAGAGTGTGAGTCTCTAAAATACATGAGAGTAATTAGAAATCTAAAGGACGAGAAAGACACTACTTGGGCTAGGTGTGACGTAGTCAGTCTAGTGGGGACTGATACAAACAGACCATGTCCTGAACCAAGTGGGTATAAGATGGTGAAGGGAATGGGGCACGATTCATTAGAGCTGCTGAAGGGTTTCAGAATAATTTCTTCTGAGGTCAAACCGTTGATCTTTCGATTAATTGGGGATCATGATGTACTACTAGGTGCCACTCATGATCGTTCTATAATTGGTTGATTATAGACGGCCAACATAAATCGAAAGCCTATTTAGTCACACGCACTACGAGTAATCCGAGGGATTTAAAATGAGTTGAAAATTGGATTTTCCGATCAAGAGAAATAAGTCGAATCTGAGTTAATCAGAGGCGCAATGGAAGTTAAAAATGGCTAAGTCTTTTGAAGGCTTTTTGGGCGAATTAAATGAGTTTAATTCGCGTTGGTTCGGCTCAGTTTGGGCCGGCCAAAGAGGGTGCCAACCCTCCTTGGTTGGCCGACCATTAAAAGGGAGAAAAACCAATTTAATTGGTTTAATTAATAAATTAATCTAGTGCGATTTATTTTATAAATTATGGATAAATAAATTTGTATAAAGAAATTTATATAAATAAATTTGTAGAAATTTATTCTTTTTATGGAAGTTAAAATAATCCATGAATTGGTTTATTTTAATTTTATAAAATCAATTATGAATTGATTTTTCCATAATAAGAAAGTTTATAAATTTTTTATAAAATTTATTCCATAATAATTTAGGAAATTATTTTATGCAAATTCTTCCGCTGCACGTAAAAATTTAAAATTTTACGAACCCGTATCCTTGTCGACATGCACCCGGTCCCAACAGTGGTATCAGAGTCGGTTAGTGTTCGACATAATCATATAATTGTTTTGCGGAACACTTTGTCATGATCTAAATTTCGGAAAAATTTTCAATTATGGAAACTTTCCAATGATAATAAATTTTAGATTTAGGAATTTCGAAGTTTGGAAATCCTCATGAAATTTCGCAAACGTTTGAAATTTCCTAGTTTCTGAAATTTTATAATGATTGTGAAAACTTCCCATCTTTGGAAACTTTCCAATTTTGGAAATTTTCTATTTTAGAAATTTTCCAATTTTAGAAATATGTAAGTTTTCTTTGTACCCGAAACTTACAAACATTCTGAAAACCTATTATGAAATCTCGCAATTTTGGGCACTTTCTTTTGAGAAAGTCTAGACAAATTTATGGATAATTAGTTGACAATTAAATTTGAATTGGTATTTAAATTGACAACAAAATTCTTTATTTTGGATTGAGCCTCGGGGAGCCGTCCAATTTAAAGTTAGTTGTTGTAATTTAATTTCCCGATTTTAAATGAAATTGTCATGTTTGATTTGGATTGAGCCTCGGGGAGCCGTCCAAATTGGATTTACGACAAATTACTTTTCTTTGGGTATCTAAGCCTCGGGGAGCCACCCTTAGAAAACGATTTGTTGTAATTAATTAAATCCATGAATAAAATATGTTTTAAGAGGTGATGCTCTTACATATTGTTGTCTCCAAAATTAATTAGGAAATGGTTTCCTATAGAGCTTTCTTAATTGAGATTTTCATGAAAATAATATGTGGTTGAATTAAGGGAATGGTCTCTTAATTTAATAAGTTTTGATTTAGAGAAATCAAAGTCTTGAACATATTATTTCCGAAATTGATTATGACAATTTAGGAAATTGTTTCCCAAAACAATTCCTTTATTAAAGTATGAGATTAGAATTAGGAAATCCGGTTCCTAATTCAATTAATGAGACTTGATAACTTAAGTCACATACATACTTTATTAAGGAAATCGTTAGTCATGACATATGTCATGAATGTGCTTAGAAAAGATGAGACCCAAAACCCCTTACAAAATATTAAGGCTAAACACATTCCATTAATATGGTTAGAACTGGAGTTTTGTTTCTCGTTTGGGTTGATGGACACATCCATGCCCGACTTGAACCTCAACATGTTCAAACCATGGAATTAGTTTATGAATAATATAGTTGGAGTCAGAGGTCAATCCTTAGTTTTGGTTGTTGGACACATCCAAGCCTGACTAAACGGTTGAATGAGCTCCAACCATGTTAAAACTATTTCTTGATTAATGGGTCAGCCTTAAGCTTGGAGCATCGATTTGTTGTGCCACAGCCAAGGTCGATGTAAAGAGAGGTGCAGTTGGGTGCTATGTATAATGTCGCATACTTGTTAATGAGTTAACAACCCAATGATTTATGCAAACATTCAATTAGTTGATAGCATAATGTGATAGTTACATATATGTGATATGTAATCGATATAATTACCTACCTTCATAGCTAAGAATGACTTGATGGCCACAGCCATGGTGGTTCTTATCTATGGTTGGATATCAACCTATTTGGAGATGTTCCTACGATCTCCCGAATTGATAAAAAGGGTTATTCAATTTGAAAAATGAATAGGATTTCTATTAATGTATATTGATACATTCTTTAATCAATCTTCTCACATAAGTTCAATCTGTATTTCTAGGATAATCACTCGATCATGTCTTCTTTAAACTTGCGTTCCATTTTGGACACCAATAAACTGACTGGGCCAAACTTCATGGACTGGCTTCGAAACCTGAGGATAGTCCTCAAGGCAGAGAAGCTTGCTTATCTCCTTGAAGATCAACTTCCCAACCGTCCTCCTGAAAACACAACTCCAGACCAGTTTCCTGAGTTGCTCAACCTGTTGAAGATTGTAGAGCCTTCTGTGAAGCAGGATCAAAAGACGGTACTGTTAGTTGGTTCCTCGAAGAAAGGTTCTAAGAGGAAGGCCAATGAACAGAATAAAGGAAAAAAAAGAAAAGGCCAAAAAGACTGAAAATACCTTAAAAGGCACTTGCCATCACTGTGACAAGGAGGGTCACTGGCGAAGAAACTGCAAGGTTTATCTTGAGTCCTTGAAAGAGAAGGCATCCGATGCCCCATCCTCTTCAAGTATCTTCGTTATTGAATGTCACTCTATTTCCTCAAACACCTGGGTACTTGATACTGGGTGTAGCCCTCATATATGTAATGACATACAGGGGCTAAGGAATAGAAGAAGACTCGTCAAAGGAGAAGCGAATTTACGAGTTGGAAATGGAGCAAAGGTTGCTGCTGTTGCCATCGGAACATATTTGCTAAAGCTCCCCACTGGACGTGTCTTAGAATTGGATAATTGTTACTTCGTTCCTTCATTAATAAAGAACATTGTATCTATTTCATGTTTGAATGAAAAAGGTTATCATTTAACTTTTAATAACAATTGTTATTACATAACTTTAAATGACGTTCTTTATGGGAATGGAACTTTGTGCAATGGCATCTGCACGTTAGATTTATCCAGTGACGTTTTCAATATCGAAGTTAGCAACAAACGTGCTCGAATAGATAATCGAATAGACTCCTACACGTGGCACTGTCGTCTTGGCCATATAAGTAAGAAACGCATGACCGAATTACACCGATGTGGAATTTTGGAATCATTTGAACCCGGTTCATTTGATACATGCGAATCATGCTTAAAAGGCAAGATGACCAAATTACCCTTTTCCAGAAAAGGTAATCCAGTGGGAGAATTGCTTGGTCTAATACATACTGATGTATGTGGACCAATGTCAACTCTTGCACAAGGAGGCTATAGCTACTTCATCACCTTTATCGATGATCACTCACGATTCGGGTATGTGTTCTTGATGAAACACAAATCTAAAGCTTTTGAGAAATTCGAAGAGTTCAGAAATGAAGTAGAGAAACAACTTGGCAAAAGTATTAAAATACTTCGATCCGATCGGGGTGGTGAATACTTAAGTCAGGAGTTTCAAGATTATCTTAGGGACAATGGGATATTGTCCCAATGGACTCCGCCATATACACCACAACATAATGGTGTATCTGAGAGGCGCAACCGAACCTTGATGGACATGGTTAGGTCTATGATAAATCATGCAACTCTTCCAAAATCCTTTTGGGGCTATGCACTAAAGACAGCTGTTTACTTGCTAAACAGAGTCCCGACCAAGGTAGTCTCTACTACTCCATATGAGACATGGAATAGTAAGAAACCTCACTTAACTCACCTTAAGATATGGGGTTGTCCTGCTTATGTGAAGCGGGTTGTATCAGACAAATTGGATGCTAAGTCTGATAAATGTCTATTTATTGGATACCCTAAGAAAACGAAGGGTTACCAATTCTTTCATCCCTTGGAACAAAAGGTGTTTGTTTCAAGGCATGCTGTATTTCTAGAAAAAGAATTTCTTTTACAAGAAAACAGTGGGAGTGGCATTGAACTTGATGAAGTTCAAGAAACTCCAATAAACATCACAGAGACACCTAGTCTAGACCCATAACCAATACCTCATAATGATGAGCTATCAGTTGAACCTAAAACAACACCACCACTTCGTAGGTCTGATAGGACACGCAATATTCCAGAGAGATACGGATTTCTCATAAGTGAATCGAACGACGTGTTACTCATTGGCGATGACGAACCTATCAGTTATGAAGATGTTCTGAAATGTTCAGAAAGGGACAAATGGCTCGAAGCCATGAAGTCGGAAATGGATTCCATGTATGAAAATCAAGTATGAGACTTGGTTAACCCACCTGAAGGGATTAATCCCATAGGGTGCAAGTGGGTTTTCAAGAAGAAAACCGACATGGAAGGTAATTATGCTTAAATCCATTCGGATGCTCCTGGCCATAGCAGCTCATTATGATTATGAGATATGGCAAATGGATGTGAAAACAGCTTTCCTTAACGGAAACCTGCTTGAGAATGTATACATGATACAACCTGAAGGTTTCACATCGGTTGATAAAACCAAAGTATGCAAGCTTCGACAATCCATATATGGATTGAAGCAAGCATCCAGGAGCTAGAACATCCGTTTTGATGAGACGATCAAAGAGTTTGATTTCTCACAAAATCCTGACGAACCTTGTGTGTACAAGAAGGTTAGTGGGAGTGCAGTCGTATTCCTAGTATTATATGTCGATAACATATTAATTATAGGAAACGATATATCAGTTTTACAGACAGTTGAAATTTGGTTGTCCAAAACTTTCTCCATGAAAGACCTGGGAGAAGCAACCTATATCCATGGGATTAGAATCTATAGAGATAGATCAAAACGGTTGCTTGGTCTTTCGCAGTCTACATATATAGACCGAGTGCTAAAAAGGTTTAGCATGGAGGAATCCAAGAAAGGTTACCTTCCCATCAGGCATGGAATCAACCTTTCAAAGTCTATGTGTCCGCGCACAGAAGACGAGAGGATTTGCATGAATAAGATTCCCTATGCATCCGCAATAGGATCTATCATGTATGCTATGTTATGTACAAGGCCCGATGTATCGTATGCTTTGAGCGTCACAAGCAGATACCAGTCGGATCCGGGAATGGATCATTGGGCGGCTGTAAAGACAATTCTTAAGTACTTAAAAAGAACTAAGGATGTGCTCCTAATATATGGAGAAGGAGATATGGTAATACGTGGGTATACAGATGCCAGTTTCCAGACAGATAAGGATGACTCCAAATCACAGTCTGGATTCGTATTTACTTTGAATGGAAGCGCAATAAGTTGGAAAAGTTCCAAACAAGACACCGTAGCGAATTCTACCACCGAAGCAGTTTGGATCAAGAAGTTTGTCTCGAAACTTGATGAGGTTCCAACCATTGATGAAGCAGTGCCGGTTTACTGCGACAACAATGGAGCTATTGCACAAGCAAAGGAACCAAGGTCTCATCAGCGATCCAAACATGTGCTTCGACGCTATCATCTGATCAGAGAGATTATAAGTAGGAATGACATACAAATTGAGAGAGTTCCCACTGAAAGGAATATATCGGATCCTTTAACTAAGGCCTTGCCTCAAAGCAAGTTTGAGGGTCATGTTAGAGCCTATGGTATTGGATACCGTAGCGATTGGCATTAGGCCAAGTGGGAGTTTGTTAGTGATATGAGAGAAGTGTCCTAAGGCAATCGCCTTATGATGTAAACATTTATATTAATAAATGATAATTCACTATTTGAGTATACATGTTTTGTGTATTTAATTGGGATCTTAAACTCATCTACTGAATGTCCGCAATACAACTCACAGCATAAGAGAATTTGTGATGGGATCACAACTAGTGATTATCTCTAAATGTGCAAATGTGAAGTATTGAAAATATCCCTAGTCGATGAATTGATAAAAACGGACACTATCAATTCTGTTGAGACTAGCATGGGTTATTCTCTAATCAGCTGATTCTCACTGGCTGGTGACATTGGGATGTCCGGAGATAAACATGGATGCTAGTTAAGGGAACTAGTTCATTGGAGTGACTAGCTGTAAGACTTCATATGAGAATCTACATGTAGATATGTCAATGAAGTTCTTATTGCAGCTTAAGTGCGATGTTCCTTTGACTTGCGGTGTTCAAGTCATCTTGGTCATGGAGACTTATACTTTAACATCTTAAGCAAGCATCTCCAAGGAGGTGTGGACCCAGGATGATTGGGTGTAAGCCGAAGTGCCCGAAGATGTTTGAACAGCCTACAAAGGATTCACCACTCCTTGCGAGGAGATGTATACCCAGGCCTATCGTCGGATTGTTACTCAAAACCTCTGGCCAGAGTATATCATGTTTAGAGTGTGAGTCTCTAAAATACATGAGAGTAATTAGAAATCCAAAGGACGAGAAAGACACTACTTGGGCTAGGTGTGACGTAGTCAGTCTAGTGGGGACTGATACAAACAGACCATGTCCTGAACCAAGTGGGTATAAGATGGTGAAGGGAATGGGGCACGATTCATTAGAGCTACTGAAGGGTTTCAGAATAATTTCTTCTGAGGTCAAACCGTTGATCTTTCGATTAATTGGGGATCATGATGTACTACTAGGTGTCACTCATGATCGTTCTATAATTGGTTGATTATAGACGGCCAACATAAATCGAAAGCCTATTTAGTCACACGCACTACGAGTAATCCGAGGGATTTAAAACGAGTTGAAAATTGGATTTTCCGATCAAAAGAAATAAGTCGAATCTGAGTTAATCAGAGGCGCAATGGAAGCTAAAAATGGCTAAGTCTTTTGAAGGCTTTTTGGGCGAATTAAATGAATTTAATTCGCGTTGGTTCGGCTCGGTTTGGGCCGGCCAAAGAGGGTGCCAACCCTCCTTGGTTGGCCGGCCATTAAAAGGGAGAAAAACCAATTTAATTGGTTTAATTAATAAAATAAATCTAGTGCGATTTATTTTATAAATTATGGATAAATAAATTTGTATAAAGAAATTTATATAAATAAATTTGTAGAAATTTATTCTTTTTATGGAAGTTAAAATAATCCAAGAATTGGTTTATTTTAATTTTATAAAATCAATTATGAATTGATTTTTCCATAATAAGAAAGTTTATAAATTTCTTATAAAATTTATTCCATAATTTAAAGAGAAGAAGAATTTGTTTTATTATAAATTAGTTATAATAAGACTCGGCTTAAACGGAATAATTAATAAGAGAATTTATAAGATAAATTTCTTATAACTAATTTCGTTAATTCCGTTAAGAGGGAGACTTAGCAAAGGAGTTGCTACTATATAAAGGAACCAAAGGCAAGCCCTTATTACGATTTTACTAATTGAGATTAGTAACTTCCTCTCTCCCTCTCTCTTATTCTCTTCTCCCTCTCCTTTCCCTTAGGGCCGGCGCCCTTCTTGGAGAATTAGGGCCGGCTCCCACCTTCCTTGCTAGGGCTGGCACACCCTATCAACACCAAACAAGGTTGCCGTGAGCTTCAAGAAGAAGGAGAAACGAAACAAGAAGAAGAAGAAGCGGATAGCGACTCCTCTCTTCCCGGAATTCGATTCCGTTTTCTTGGTGGTTAGTTTCCCTTTCCTCTCTTGATCTTTCTTGTTGTGCCTATAGAGAATCTAGTAGTTCTCGTCGGCACAAAACTCGTGACTTTGCGAAGTTATCCCGAAGAGAACTCGGCGTGGACGCGAATAGAGGCGGAGCTTCCAAGGGACGCTACGGTTGGATCTCGTCCCTTACTTCGAGTTACGAGAGGTATAATGTAAATTAGTTTACCTTTCCGCAAAGTTTTATTTTATGATTATGTCAACACACTATAAGGTTGCATGCTAGATACGAAGTTAAAATAATTTAGGAAATTATTTTATGCAAATTCTTCCGCTGCACGTAAAAATTTAAAATTTTACGAACTCGTATCCTTGTCGACATGCACCCGGTCCCAATAGTATATCTGTTTAAAAGTCAAATAACTTCACACCTTAATCTGTTCCTAATAGATATACATCACTAGGTCTTCATTTCATAACTACTATAATCTCTTAGAATACCTACACTAAATACTCTACTCCCTTAATACTAATACCATAGCTAATAAGTCTCCATTAATAAAACCTTATCCTCTCTTTACTCCAGGCTTATTACTAAATATTAATATCAAACGTCTTTCATCAACAGTACAAACTTGCCTTGGTTCACAACTCTTCTTAATTCCGGACAGTCATGACGGTCATACAGATAATCGCTTCATTACTTGCACATTCCTCCTCTCCCATCTACTTGCTCTTCTTTTCCAAATTTCCTCCGTTTCACCACCACTCAATCATTTACTATATTTATTCCACATGACTACAGCTACTTAAGTTAAATCTCTACAGATCACTCTCGCTCACTATCCCTTACCTATAAAAGATAAATAAGGCTAATATAAGTTATGGTGATTCCTACTCGCATATCAACTCTAGAGTATTTGATATCATAACTTAAGGTATCGTTCAAAATTTCATATCCTGAAAATACTCTCTATCATAAGTATCATTTCTACTTGCATATTCTAGAATCATAAAGTATCGTTCATAATTTCATATCCTCAAAACACTCTCTATCGTAAAGTATCATTCCTACTTGCACATTCTAGAATCATAAGGTATCATTCCTACTTACATATTCTAGAATCATAAAAAGGAAATCAGATATGCATAAAAGTACTTACTTGAAAGTGACAGGATGCAGGCTTGATGTGTGTGTAGTGAGATGGCAAACTGCTCTGATACCAACTTGTAACGCCCGCCCTTTTTTTTTCCAGGGCGTTACGCTAACATACATATATGCATATGGACTTCTTAATGCAGCGGAATAATTTTAAACATTATCCACATGTGTTTAGACCGTGCACTTATAACTTAAATCATGTTGACACCTTCTTGGGTATCATTCTTAGACATAATGACATAGTAAACTTAGCATCATTCTTAATCATGTAGCATCATTCTTAAACATGTTTGCATGGTCATCATATAAAGGGAGTAAGACATAGGATCTTTTCTTTTCTTTTGCCAAGTCATTGCCACACACACACACTTGCCCCTCCTGCTGCTTCCCTTAGCTGAAGACCTCATACTTGATCTGCGGTACGAGAAACATAAGACTATAAGCACATAGGCTTAGTAAGACCCTTTCCTACTCACAAAAATCATACGTCATATCATACATGAACATATGAAACATTCAACATAGCATAACATAATTATCATTGCATAATTCTTAACATGAACGTAAGCATATAACATGACATTCTTTAACATAACATAAGCATATAACATGGTTCTTAACATAACATAAGCATAGCATGGTTCTTAACGTAACATAAGCATAGCAGGGTTCTTAACATAACATAAGCATAGCATGGTTCTTAACATAACATAAGCATAGCATGGTTCTTAACATAACATAAGCATAGCAGGGTTCTTAACATAACATAAGCATAGCATGGTTCTTAACGTAACATAAGCATAGCAGGGTTCTTAACATAACATAAGCATAGCATGATTCTTAACATAACATAAGCATAGCATGGTTCTTAACATAACATAGATCTACAACATACATAGCATGACATAAATCTTAATATACATGAACATGAGACATACTTATACATGGCATAATTCTGGGCATCCATGAACATGAAACGTACTTATCATAGCATGAGATATAAGCATAAGCATAAAACATATTTACCCTGGCGCGATGCATAACATGGATGTATGGATGAGTCAAATGCATTTAATACATAAGGATGCTTAGTTTTAAAATCATACTTTTAAATGCTTAGCATAAACATAACATCATTGGGGTCCCCGGCTTGTACCACATACATACATCATAGTGCGCATCCCTAAGTAAATACGAGGTAGCTAGCCTCGACCTACTAGGGTAAGGACATCATAGTCGGTAGTCCCAGAACCGGGGCGTTCTTAAGGTGCTCATCCCTGTTGCACAGCTTCGGTAGTGCCAGAACCGTGGACAACTTCGGTAGTCCAGAACCGGGGCGTTCTTAAGATGCCCATCCCTTGGACCCTTACTTCGGTCCGGTACAAGCCCATTCATAAAGTAAAATACCTATGCATACTTCATCATTCATACTTGACATATCATAGGAACAACTACGGTAGTTCCAGAACCGTGGACAGCTTAGTCGGTAGTCCAGAACCGGGGCGTTCTTAAGGTGCCCATCCCTTAGCATGACATAGACATACTTAACATTTCATCATTCATACTTAATATCATGATGCCTTAAAGGCATGAACATTCATCATCATTCTTCATTTTCATTCATAAGATATGTCATGCTTACATCATTTTGTCTTAGGCCATGGTTATCATTTTCGTTCATCATCTTCATTCTTAAACATAGCATACATACATATCATCCATAGAGCATGGCATACATACATAGCATTCATGAGACATGACTTCCATACATATTGTTCGTAAAACATAGCATACATACATGTCATTCCTAAAGCATGGCATACATACATAACATTCATAAAACATGCATGGTTAGGGTACGTAGCATACATACATGTCATTCTTGAGAACTTAACCCAACCAAGCCCTAGATTAGGGACTTGGCCGAAAACCCTAGAAGGCCATAGGTCTTTAGAAAAATTTGCATAACCATGGTTAACCTCCAATAACTTACTTATCATGTCATAGGAACCCACTTGGACCCTTAATTGGTTTTAACCCCAAAGTCCAAAGCCTTATTCATGCTTGGCCGAAACCCTAGGGGAGAAATAACCCCTAGAAAATTCATATAGGTCTCCATTATCATCCATAGTCTATCATAGCAAAACATACCAATCATGCTTGAGGGATTAAAATTAATCCCTAGCCCTATACTTGATGTGGCCGAAACCCTAGATGGGTTTTAGGGCATCAAAAACTTCCCTAGATCATAATCTATGCCTTACATAACATCATGAAACATTTAAGAGCACAAAAGAAAATTTACATCATCTCTAAGCCTAAGCAATAGCCTTGGCCGAAACCCTAGACTCCACT
This sequence comes from Boesenbergia rotunda, assembly GCA_024364735.1. NCBI lineage: Eukaryota > Viridiplantae > Streptophyta > Magnoliopsida > Zingiberales > Zingiberaceae > Boesenbergia > Boesenbergia rotunda. Next base: position 605,650 of record JAGFNQ010000251.1, on the reverse strand, counting down.
TCATGTTCTTTTCTCCTACTTAAATCTTAAACAAACATCTAAATCTTGTTAAGCATCAAGAACAATCATACCACAGGTGAGAAGGGTCTTACCTTCCTTGATCTTGCCTATAAACCTCAAAATAGAAGGAAGGAGGAGACCTTCTTGACCTTAGAATACTCCTTGACCTTGTAACCTTGTAGGGAACTTTGGATCTTCAAGAGGGGGGTCTTCTTGTGAAGCTTTTCCAAGGGAAAAGCCCCTTGGTGGGTCTCGGCAAGAAGGAGGAGGAGGAAGGGAGGGGAAGAGCCTTGGTGGAAGAAGGAAAAGAGAAAACAACATCTTAAGTGCCAAAGTCCCTCTTTACTTCTCCATCTCTCTCTTTTATACTAAATGGAGAGGGGCAAGTCAAGTGGCATTTTACCTCTTCTCTTGGTGATTTTCAGCAAGAAGAAGGAGGAAGAGAAAGATGGATTTCGGTGGGGTGGAGGAAGGAGGAAGAAGAGATCTATTTATAATGCCATTTTGTCTCTTCCCAAGTGTCTTTTCATCTTCTTCACATGGTGACTCTTCACTTCCTTAAGCCTTAACTAAAATCCACTTCATTCCCTCATAACACTCCCTTGCTAGGTGAATTGGTTAGTGCATGCTTGGTTGTACAAGAGGTCCAAGGTTCAATCCTTGGTGCATGCACTAATTTCTGATTTTATTTTTATTTTATTTCCTATTATTTCGAAATTTCCCTAAAAATTCCCCCATAATTATGTTAATATTTCTCATTAAAATCCATTTATCTTTATATTAAATTCTACCTAAAATCCACTCATAATCATGGTACTAGAAAAGCCCATATAAGGCTCATTAGTACTTAGCTCTTAATTTGTATGAGAAAATCATGGACAATTTTACTAAGGTGCCTACTAGTATCTTTATGTTTCTCCGAAAATCTATCTAGACATAATCAATATTTTAAAGAAAATATTGAAATGATTTTATGGGTCGTTACAAGTTAACCTTCTTTTTAGGCCTTCAAGTTAAGCAAACTAATGAAGGTACACATGTTTTTCAAACCAAATATGCTAAGGAGATGTTAAAGAAATTTGGTTTAGAAAATGCTAAGGTAGCATCTACACCCATAGGAACCAATGTGAAAATGGATAGTGACCTTGAAGGGAAAATGGTAGACTCTAAGCAATATAGGAGCATGATTGGTAGCCTCCTATACCTAACCGCTAGTAGACCGGATATACTTTTTGCGGTAGGTATGTGTGCAAAATACCAATCTTGTGCCAAAGAGTCCCATTTGGTTGTAGTCAAGAGGATCCTAAGATATGTCAAAGGTACCCTATGTTGGTGCAAGTTGCATCAATGATGTTCTCCTTTAAGTGTTTTAATGTTTGAAAATACACTTAAGTCAGTGATACATTGAACAGACAAAGGGGAGCAAAGGAGAAGCAACCTAAGTTGAAGAAAAGTCCTAGTTAAACTAGGCACCGAAACCCTAAGACCTAGCGAAGGGCTGCTGGGCACCTAGAGAAGGGCTGCTAGGTATCGAAACCCTAAGACCTAGCAAAGGGATGCTGGGCACCTAGCGAAGGACTGCTAGGCATCGAAACCCTAAGACCTGGCAAAGGGCTGCTGGGCACCTAGCGAAGGGCTGCTAGGAGTCTAAGACCTAGCGAAGGACTGCTAGGCACCAGGCGAAGGACTGCTTGGTAATGAAGACCTAGCGAAGGGCTGCTAGGCACCTGGCGAAGGACTGCTAGGCTTTGAAGACCTGGCGAAGGGATGCTAGGCACCTGGCGAAGGGCTGCTGGGTAAAAGTCCAACCAACGGACTGGGTGGCAACCATCTCCTGAGAGGAGTAGGTGAAAGGCGCGTTCTCGGGGGTGAGAACTTGCGTCGGTTCGACCTAGGGTTTCATGGAAATTCGAAGTCCGAATCAAGTCCTTAAGCCTAATATTGTATGTATATGTGCTTTGTGTTTGTGTATCTTGCAGGTACCAAGAACCGGAGACAAAGCAGGCAAGTGGCTGGAAAACAGCCAACCCGGGCGCCCCCACTGATGAGAGCGCCCTAAGCAAGGCATAAAACCGAGTAATGGGTTAAAAGGCTTGATGGTGGCGCCCGGGATGATGGGGGTGCCCCCAGCCAAAGAGAAAATGCAGTTTAGGTGATGAAAGCAGAATAGGCTCCAAGCGGAGCGCCCGGAGCGTCCGGGGCGCCCGGAGCGTCCGGGGCGCCCGGGTTCAAAGCTGTTTTGCTGTTTCAAGGTCAAAACACAGGATAAGCCTTCACGAGGGTGCCCGAAAGGACCGAGGCGCCCTGGTCAAAGGCTTTATCAGCTGCGGCGAGGTCGGCGCAGGGATAAGGTTTAACCGGGTTTATCGAGGCGCCCCCAACGTCCAGGGCGCCCGTATGAAGCCTATATAAGGGGCTTCGACCCCTCTGCTTCAAACATAACTGCCAAGTGCCATTCTGATCATTCTGACTGATGACAACGCGCTAAAGATGAGGCTCTACGACCGGGAGGCTCCAGGAGGAAGTGCGCGGCACTTCGGAAGTCCAGATCGGCCGAGCTTCAACTTTGTTTTGTTCGGTTTGCATTTAATAGTCTGTACTTAATTTCCTATACTTTTGATTGTACTATTGCACTGTAAGACGGGTTTTCTCTGCCTCCGAAAATTTCGGAAAGGAGACCAATAGTGGACTCACGCCGAGTACATAGGCCTTGGACGTACTGACCCTGGGGGGTTGGGAACCAAGTAAATAAATCCCGCTGTGTCCTTGTGTATTGTTTTTCTTTTTCTATTTTATTTTCCGCTGCACTAACACTCTGAATAGATCGAAAGTTTTACGAAGATTTCCACGAAAGATTTTAACGTTCGATATTCACCCCCCTCTATCGACGGCGCCGGTCCTACACCCTAAATGTCGGACTTTGGTATCCTATAACCCCTAGTATTGATCTAATTGGATACACCGACTCTGATTATGTGAGTTGTAAGCTAGATAGGAAGAGCACTAGTGGAGGATGTCAATTCCTTGGGTCTTCCTTAGTTAGTTGGAGTAGTAGGAAACAACCATGCGTTGCCCTATCAACAACGGAAGCGGAATATGTGGTAATTGGTGGGTGTGTTTCCCAACTCCTTTGGATCATGCACACCTTAAAAGATTATGAGTTACATTACACCAAGGTCAAAGTCTTGTGTGATAATGTAAGTACAATCAACTTGATCAAAAATTCGATTCACCAATCTAGGACAAAACACATTGAAGTAAAACATCACTTCATTAGAGACCATGTGGCAAGGGGAGACATAGAACTACACTATGTTGAATCAAAGTCGAACCTAGCCGACATCTTTACCAAGTCTCTTCCTAAATCGGAGTTTAGATCCTTAAGAAGAGGCCTTGGAATGTGTTTTGTGGAAGTGTAGGATGAACTTGGAGATATACGATTTGAAAAAGGGTGCTTGATCCATTAGGGTGATACATTTGGCTCACTTGTGCTTGTGGCACATTGTTGAACCATTAGAAGTATCAAAATATGAAAACTAGACCAACTATGGGGAAGGCAAGTGTTTAATCAATGAACACTTTGCCCAAAGATCATAGTTGGACATTTTAAACCTTTGAAAAACATTTTATGCTTTACATGCTTTGACATGCTTTTAAAAGTCATATGGTTACAAAACTAGATTGTAAATTTGATACAAAATGTAGTGGTTTTCAAGGTTTTTGGATTTTTATCAAAAGTCATGCATGTTTGAAATTTTATATGGACTAATATTTTTCCCTGATAGAGTATATCATTTCAAACATGTATGCAAAATTTTACAATTTTTGAAATTTTTTTGATTTTTCTGGGTGTTTCTGAAATTCGGCAGAAAACCTGAAAATTGAAACTGATAGCGTATCAGTCGACTGGCACGTCTGTTTTTCAGCTACTGTGAGAAATTTCAGAAATCCATTATTCTTTCATTTGATGCCATAAGGTTGGGTTGCTTGAGGCAATCCTTTTGATGGTGTCAAAGAGGGAGAATGGGTGGTTTAAGTTAGAATTTTAACTTGGAATGGATGGTTTAAAGTTTTTCTTTCTCACTTAGACCTTGAATGATTAAAAATGGGGAGAAGACATGGATTAAGGGGGAGGTTGCCTCTTAGGTTCTGATATGTCTTACATTTTTAATATTGTTGAGTGTTAAGTGGAAACTTAACTTGGACTATGATTAGAATTGAAAATGGAGAGAAGACATAGATTAAGGGGGAGGTTACCTCTTAGGGTTACTATGTCTTATACTTTTTCAATTGCTATCGTTTGCTATTGTTATTGTGGCTGTTATTTATCTCTAACTTAAACATATTGCCACACATCAAAAAGAGGGAGATTGTTGAGGTAATAGACCCTTAAATGATTGGAAGATCATGGTTTTGATGTGTGTGGTTGAATATGTTTAAGGTTAGAGTGTTATGTTGTATTTGATGTGTGTGATTGAGTTTGCAGGACTTGGAGAATCACACATGTTAGACATATCCGAGGGACAAGAGCCAAGGGAGGAGAGCTCCAAGGGCAAGCCGGGAAGTGGACTTCAAGGGCACACGTGAAGGGTGGCATGGAGGCAAGCCAAGGGAAGGCTTGCGTGCGCATCCGAGGGATGATAGCCAGAGAAAGAGGACTTCAAGAGGCAAGCCAAGGGAGCAGACCTGAAGGCACACGTGAAGGAGAAGGTCCGGAGTGGCTGGAGCTGAGCTGAGAGGTAGGGCAAAGGAGCACCTTTTCGCACGAGCACGATACGGTTCCGTACAGTGTCGAAGTGCTGCTCGTCTGAAGAGTGTTTCATACTTCCTCTCTCATATTTCTTCATTTGTAAAGAGGAAGATCGACTGTCAAGGTTTCTCCACCTGAAGGAGAGTTTTCGATAGTGAAAGTGGTGCTCGCGGCATGGATCCTTGGATTAGTCACCCATCTGGGTAGATACCAAGTAAACGATCATTGTTAGCATTGTACTTATTTTCATTTGTATATTATTTCCGCTGCGCTAACGAATTTGTAGAGATCCATTCCGAAAAAAGTGCTATTCACCCCCCCTCTAGCACGCCTAGACGATCCTTCATAGGGAACCGTAATGACTTCAGGTCTAAGGACTATTCATACCAATAGTAACATGAGAAAGTTTATGACACTCATATGACAATCTATGAAACTTTCTCATGGCGGGTCATTCAGTACACATTCTCCAATGTATACTCATGTGTCAACTTGATATCACATATCCATGACTTGTGAGCTCAAGTCATCAGTTGACCTACATGCTAGTCTCCATGCATTAATATTGTCCTTGAATATTAATGCTTGACTAGGAATGGTTTAGAGTAGTGTTCTCTACATCATCTCACTATCGATTCAACCAATCGATATAATGTAGATAAGAACCTACTACCCAAGGACATTATTATACTTAGTTATTTGGTACAAATACAAAGTAAGTATAATAATCAAACATGCCTTTATTAATAATAGAATATGATACAAAATGTTCCTAGTCAATCATCACATAATTGGCTCTAAGGCTCCTACTAACAGTCTCGCCATTTGCCTTCAAGCTTAGGGACGAGGACCACATTGGCCAACCAGGCTAGGAATTGGACATCTCTGATGTGTCCGGCTTTTAACAACTTCTGAACCTCGTCTCGAATGACCTTATCTTGGTCCAGGGCAAAGTGCCTCCGTCTCTGCTTCACAGGACGGGCTCCCGGCATAACATGCAAGTGGTGCATGGCCAACGTCGGTGGAACCCCTTTGATCTCTTTAGCAGCCCAAGCGAAAACATCTTTATGGCTTCGCAGGCAGTCTATGAGACGACTCCTTAATTCCGGCGTAAGGTCGAGGGTGATGCGCGTACTTCTGCCCCCACGCTGAGGGTGAATCTGCACTTCCTCACTATCGGCCTCCCTCCATTCCTCCTTTGCTCCTCCATCTTCTTGCGAGTTGGCGAGGTCCTCTGGCGAGGCCTCGTGCAGATCAAGGTCCTCCCTTGTAAGGGCAGTGGGTTGTCCCTCCGATCCTGCCATCGGTGCTCCTTCAGGTGCTTTGCTGGTTTCCCATAGACGGTGCCTAATTTGTTCCGAAAGGAGTCGACGACAATGGCCAGGCACCGAGATTCTGCCCGCGTGGAAGCTACCAGGAGGGGAGGAACTCTGCACCCTGCGAGATCAACACGTGCGTTAGGGGAACACGCCGGAGGTTATCCAGTGGAGCCCACTCCGATGCTCAAGTCAGTGTCTCGATGGAGAAAGGTGCAAGACAAGAAAGAGAGTATGAATAGTAGAGAATGCTTAACCCCCTTACCAGGAGGGTTGGAGTATCTTTTATACCTGCGGCGATGATAGTACGTGGCTCCATGCTCCTCGCCACGTTCCCCCTATCTATTGTTACGAGATCTCCCTTGTAATGGTCCTTGCCGTCATTAAATCTAGTCCGTTGTAAGGATGAGGGAGATAATGACCGTGGATTGCGGGTCCTGATCCTCCCGTAATTATTGGTGATCACTATCCAGAGATCCACAAATAGGGGGCCCATTATTTGAGGTCAAAGGTGGCTTGGGCTTCGCTCCCCCGAGGTGATCTCGGGGTCTTCTGGCTCGGGAAGCCGTGGGCGCTCTGCTTCCTCGAGGAGATCTTGGGTCCCGACTTCCCGGGGTGATCCAGGGAGGTTTGTTCTTCCCGGGCCCATATATTCCGAGGGGGAGTTCTGGCAGGAGAGTCACTCCGACTTGTCATATCGTGTCGCGTAGCTTCTTCATCCCACATGTCCGCCATGGGCTATTCAACCCTATCAATTACTATAGTGAATGTATAAAGCAGTCTGAGTTTCTATATCAAAACTACATTGTTAACTATCTGTCGGCTCACTATACATTGTATACGATATGAATAAAATAAAAAAGGAGCTTGGGAGTCCTTAAATAAGAAATACAAATTGAAGGATGTTGGGGCCAAATAGTTCATTGTTGGCCACTTCCTGAACTACAAATGGTTGACTCCAAGTCAGTAATTAGTCAAGTCTAGAAGCATCAAGTGATCTTGAAAGAGATTCACTCAAACGGAATGGCACTGAGTGAAACCTTCTAGGTGGCAGCGATTATTGAGAAGTTGCCTTTTGACTTGAATAATTTTAAGAACTACCTGAAGCATAAGTGAAAGGAGATGAATGTGCAGGAACTCGTTGCTAGACTTTGAATTCAAAAAGACAACAAGAGTTCAGAGAGGAAATTATTCTCTTAAACTATTGCGAAAACCAACATAGTTGTGCATGGTCAAAGCTCAAAATGGAAAAATATCAAATCTTCCAAATTGAGACCTAGAGGAGATAGTTTCAAAAAGAAATTCTCTAGAAAGTTCTATAATTGTGATCGAATTGGTCACAAATCTTTGAAGTGGAAGATGCTGAAGAAGAAAACACAAGAGACCAACCTAAATGAGGAACTACACATAGACATTTATGTCATGATTTTTGAAGTAAACCTAATAGGTTCAAACTCACACCAATGGTGGATCAATACCGGTACCACCAGATATGTCTGCTGCAACAAGGAGCTACAACACAACTTTGAAGAAGTCAAAGATAGAGACAAGTTGTTCATGGGAAATTAAACAACCTTGAACATAAAGGGCCAAGGGAAAGTAGTGCCTAAAATAACCTTAGGTAAGGAGCTCACTCTGAACAATGTATTGTATGTGTTAGAAATTTGAAAGAATCTAATATCCGAATCACTTTTGAGTAAGCATAGTTTCCACATTATTTGTGAGTTGGGTAGAGTACAAAAATCCCATATTATTTGTGAGTCGGTTAGAGTTGTACTGTTCAAACATGGAATTTTTAAGGAAAAAATTATTTAAATGATAGGTTGTTTAAGCACAATGTAATGGTCATTCACCCTATGATAAAATAAAGGCAAAAGTTCTACTTGATGTAACGCCCGCCCTTCCAGCCCTACGATGTAGGCGGACGGCGGTGTTACACTAACATACATACATGCAAATGGAGATCTTAATGCAGCGGAATAATTTTAAACTTTATACATGTGCATTTAAACCATGCAACTAACACTTGAATCATCTAAACCTATCATAGCTATCATTCTTAAACATGGTTACTTGGTAAACTTAGCATTGTCATAACATGAAAAGAATAAGACATAACATGTGAGACATAACATTCTTGAACATGCTTGCATTAAACATAACTTACCCTACCATCAAGCTAAAAGCCAACATAAAGTATAGCATGGAACTAAAGTTAACAATGCAAAACATAAGAAGTTGTTCTTTAGAAAAACCATCATAAAGTCTAGCATGAAACTAAAGTTGAAAGGTGACAATGCAAACATGAGACATATGACAATTATGAGTAATAGGACCTTTTCTTTTTCTTTTGTCATGTCACTGCCACACACACACACTTGCCCTCCTGCTGCTTCCCTTAGCTTAGTATCCTCTTGCTTGATCTGCGGTATAAAAAAGTAAAACTATAAGCATATAGGCTTAGAAAGACCCTTTCCTACTCACTAAAACATACGTCACATATAGTCATTGGAAAGACATAACATGGAGAGTGTAACATAAAACAAAAGCATATCATGAGAAGGTATTCATAAAGCATTTAACATGAAGAGACATATAGATGTACATAAAAACACATAATCATATGGAAGTACTTAACATGTAATGAAAGTGCATAGAGCTCATGGCATAAAAAGTACTTGACATAAATATAAGCACATAACATACTTAACATGGAAAAGTTCTTGACATAAAACATAAGCATATGAAATACTTGACCTGGCATAGTTCTTGACATAACATAAGCATATGACATACTGGACATGGCATGGTTCTTGTCATAAACATAGGCATAGATGCATAACATGAATGAATGCATGAGTTAAATGCACATAACATAAAGATGCTTATTTGAAAAATCATATTTATAAATACTTAAACATAAATCATAACATCATGGGGGGCCCCGGCTTGTACCACATACATACATCCATCATTTGTGCGCATCCCTAAGTAAATGCGAGGTAGCTAGTCTCGACCTACTAGGGTACTAGGTTACCTTCAACGTAGGGACAGCTGCGGTATTCCAGAACCGAGGCTTTCATAAGGAGCCCATCCCTGTTGGACAACTACGGTAGTCCCAGAACCGGGGACAGCTGCGGTAGTCCCACACCGAGGCTTTCATGAGGAGCCCATCCCTTGGACCTTATTTGGGTCCGGTACAAGCCCATCCATAAATTAAAATAGTTTCACATGCTTCTTTTTACATCATAAGAAATGCTCTTGGTATTTCATCATTCATGGAACTTACATAGCATCATTAAAGACATAACATGATCTTAATACATGAAGCATAATATAAAGCATACTTAGCATTTCATCATTCATAGTTAATGCATAACATCATTATGCCTTAAAGGCGTGAACATCATCTTCATTCATAAGGTATGTCATGCACACATCATTATGCCTTAGAGGCATGAACATCATCTTCATTCATCATCTTCATTCATAAGGCATGACATACATACATAATTATGCCTTAAGGCATAAACATCATCTTAGTTCATAAAGCTTGCATGATCATGGTACATAAGGTAATCATGCATTACATACATGATACATATCACATAGCATACATGATCATGGTATCTATCATAAAACATGCATGGGTAGGATCCATATGAACATGATACATACTACATAGGTTCATGACATTCAACATAAAACCTGCATAGGTCTACATAACCATATATCTATCATAATACATATGTTCAAGGCATTTAACATAATACATGTATAATTCTACATAAACATGAGGTCTACTTCACAACACATGTGTTCATGGTATATGGTTTAAAACATTCATGAATAGAACCTACTAAAACATGGCACATAACATAAGCATACAATGTCATGTTGCATAGCACATAAAGTTAGGGTTTTAGGCACCATAAAATTCATACCACATACTTGAACATATATCTACATTATAATAAGCCATAAACAAGTACACTTGCAACCTTAGACTAACCCAAACCCTAGAATTGGATCTTGGCCGAGAGTTATAGATGGAGGTCCCATTATTCAAGTAACATGTGAGGTACCATAAGTAACATAACACCCATACAATACATACAATGTCATAGGAAGCCATTAGAACACATGATTGGGGCTAACCCTAATTCCTAGCCCTAAACCTTGGTCTTGGCCGAAACCCTAGAGGGGTTTAATTCCATGAAAAATTCATATAATTCACAATTAACATCCAATACAATACATACAATGTCATAGGAAGCTATTAGAACACATGATTGGGCTAACCCTAACTCCTAGCCCTAACATTTGGTCCTGGCCGAAACTTATAGGGGTCTTAAGTCCATGGAAAATTCATATAATTCACAATTAACATCCATTATATCATAGGGAATCATAATAAGCATGTTTGAAGGGTTAGCTCTAATCCTAACCATGGAAATGGGATGGTGGCCGAAACTTTATGAGGCTTTTTGGGTGCTATAAAAATTCCATAACTTACAATTCATTCTTATTTTATCATGAGAAAACATTAGGAAGTATAAGTGAGGTCTTAACATCATCCCAAACCTAAAAAAACAATGCTTGGCTGAAACCCTAGAAGCCCTAATCTCATGGTTTTCTCAACATAGAGCCCAAACAATGTCTTAAATCATGAAAGACAACATCAAAACTATTATTCCACAGGTGAGGGAGTCTTACCTCTTGTTGTCTTGGTTATAAACCTTAAATAGAGAAAAGTGAAAACCTTCTTGACCTTAGAACACCCCTTGCCCTTGTAGCCTTGTAGGAAACCTTAAATCTTCAAGAGGGAGTCCTCTTGTGAAGCTTTCTAGGGGAGAGACCCTAGATGAGATTTTTGGAAATCGGAGAGGGAGAGGGAGATTTCGGTGGGGATGGAAGAAGGAGGAAGAAGAGAATTTATAATGCCTTTTGTCTCTTCACAAGTGTCTCTTCACCTTCTTCACATAGTGCCTCTTCACATTCCCTACCCTTAACCACAATTTTCCTCTCCTCTTTAATAGCACACCCCTCCTGGGGCTACTGGTTATCCCATGCATCATAAGGCTTTGCTACCATCTAAGGTCCAAGGTTCAAACCTTGGCAATTACTATTTTTTTTGTTCTTTCCCCTTTTATTTATTTATTTATTTTCTAAAAATCCACATAAAGCCCATTAAGAATTATACTAGAATTCCACCTACAATCCATTAAGAATTGTACTAATATTCATATTAGTGTTCATGTAAAAATTGAGAGGATTTTACGGGCATTACACTTGAGTCTTCCAGTTTATGGCATAGTAGACTAGGACATGTTATTACAATGTATAGCGTAAATTAATTAACATACAAAACATACCTACATTCCACCTTGACCTAACACACAAGTGTGAAACTTATGTCGAAGCAAAAGTGACAAGGCTATCCTTTCTGTTGGAAACGGATGGCTAGAGAGGGGGGGGGTGAATATAGCCAATCTCTTTGACTTTAAACACTTGTGAGGTTTCTGCACTCAACTTATCAGTAGCACAGTGGAAGAAGCAAAAGAAAGGAAGCAGTGCAGTAAACAAAACAGAAATGAAAGCAAGCAAGAACAACTACCAAAGTCGCTAACAAGAGGGTTTACAAGGTTCGGGGATAACTTGCCCCTACTCCTTGGCATGCCCTTAAGGTGGGCGATCCCTTGATCGTCGGCAGATCAAGCCACGGTGTTCACCGGATATAACGCAACCTCCTTCTCGGTGGAGAAACCTCTCCACAGCGTTTCAAACAAGAATATAGATTTAAGCTTAATGAAACACAGAGAATACTCTTACTCAGCACCTAGCAAGGACAAGAGCACAGCGAGCTTATCCCGAGCTCCACCCAGCGACGATCTCACGCAAGGACTCCCTCCTTCGTGTCTTCTCACTGTTGGACTCCAAGCTCCTTGTTCTTTCCTCCCAGCACTTACGTAAGAGTTGGTTGCTTCTCAATTGTAGTTGCTTGCTCAAAGTGATGAAGACTTCAGAAACACAGCAAGCAAGTTGTGGAGAAACACAAAGCGCAGCAAGAACTTCAGCAAGCTCAACACAAAAAACTGTCGAACACGTCTCTGCTTCAGCCGAAGTCTTCTTCTTTTTGTTTCTCCACCAAGCATCAGATGACACCATCCCTGCAGCTCCCAGCTGCTCATCTGCCAACGCCAGCTACCACTGAGCTATCCCTGGACTCCCTGAGCTTCCCTCAGCCAAGCTTCAGTCTCAGCTCCAGTCTGCAGCTCGGCCGTTGCAACCTGAGATGGAGAAACGGACAACCTGCTCCAAGGAAAGCCTCCATTGACTTCTCCTTGAGTGTTTGAATCCTCCCCTGTCATCTGCAGCTTAATCAGACTGTTAGAACAGTATATCACACAGTAAATCAAATATCAGAAGCAAACAGCAGCGAATCGGATACGATCAAACGCTCTGACCGCGTCTGACAGTGCAATTTGAATTAAAGTGATCGGTCACCGGACCGATCCAAGGCTTGTGGGTCGGTCACCAGACCGATCCACTGCTTCGCTGGGATTCCAGCTCTCGCGGCTATACACGCCTGATCGGTCACCCGACCGATCAGAGTGAAGCCTGATCGATCACCAGACCGATCAGAGTGAAGCCTGATCGATCACTCAGACCGATCAGGACAGATGAACAGTGATTTTTTAATCAGATCCTAAGTCCCTGATCGGTCACCGGACCGTTCAGGACTTGATCAGCAAGGGAACTCACTCACTATCTGCTCCCTGATCGGTCACCAGACCGATCAGGAGCAAGGCAGCAGCCTGCTCCCTGATCGGTCACGGGACCGATCAGGAGCCACACAGTAGGTTCCCAACCTCACTGTGCGCTCCCTGATCGGTCACCAGTCCGATCAGACATCGCTGGATCGGTCACCAGACCGATCCACGAAGGAGCAGCGTGACAATATCCCTGATCGGTCACCAGACCGATCCAGGGAGTCAAACCCAGCCCTCCAAGCTAGGGTTTCATCCACCTTAGCCCTCCAAGCCAAGGATTTCACCATCTAACTCTCCAAGTTGGGAATTTGCACCTAACCCTCCAAGTTAGGACTTTTCACCTAGCCCTCCAAGCTAGGACTTTTCACCTAGCCCTCCAAGCAATCATCCATTACTTGAGTGCTTGAAGGAGAGAACAAGGAGCTGGGAGTCCGACAGTGGGAAGACACGAAGAAGGGTTCTTGCGTGAGATCGCCACTGGATGGAGCTCAGGGAAGCTTGCTGTGTTCTTGTCCTTGCTGAGTGCTTGAGTAAGATCCTTCTTGTTGTTTCATTGAGCTTAAACATTTATCTGTGATTGAAACACTGTGGAGAGGTTTCTCCACCGAGAAGGAGGTTGCGTTATATCCGGTGCTAACCGGGGCTTGATCTGCCGACGATCAAGGGATCGCCCACCTTAAGGGCACGCCAAGGAGTAGGGGCAAGTTATCCCCGAACCTTGTAAACCCTCCTTGTTAGCGATCTTGCTAGCTGTGATTGTTTGTTCTCGGTTTCTGTTTTGGTTTACTGCACTGCTTTGTTGCTTTATTTCTTCCGCTGTGCTACTGATAAGATTAAGTGCAGAAACTTGTTACTTGCCAAAGAGAAAAGTGATTGGCTATATTCACCCCCCCCCTCTAGCCATCCCGTTTCCAACAAGTGGTATCAGAGCTTGGGGCTCTGTTTATGGCTTAACATCCGAGAGTTATCAATCAGATGGCTTTGAGAGAAGGCTTCTCCACCACCCGACCTCCATTCTTTGATGGCTCCGATTTTCAGTATTGGAGATCAAAGATGGAATACTATTTGAAGATGAATATCCACACTTGGTTCGCGGTGAAGGAGGGCTTTACCCCTCCTAAGGATGACGAAGGCAAAGAACTCGAGTCTTCACGGTGGACTGCTGAACAAACTCGGAAGAGTGAAGCCGACGCGAAGGCGGTTGTCACTCTACAATGTGGCATGAACAAAGACCAACTCATCAAGGTTGGACCTTTCACAAGTGCAAAGGACTTGTGGAATAAACTCATTGAGCTCCACGAAGGCACCCGAGACTCTAGAATTGCCAAGAGGGACTTGTTCCTCAATCAACTCCAAAATCTCTCCATGAAGGAGAATGAGTCGGTAAGTAAGCTCCATAGCCAGTTCAAGGAAGTCCTCAATGGGCTTCATTCAATTGATGAAAAGGTCGAGAATCACGACCTTGTGAGGTATGTCTTGAAAGCATTTCCAAGGAATGCTTTGTGGTCATCCATGGTGGATGCTTACAAAGTATCCAAGGATTTATCTATTGTAAAGTTAGATGATTTATTTTGTGAGATGGAATTGCATGAAATGGCTAACAAAGGCCCCAAGGAGAAGGGGATTGCCTTAGTTGCAGGGGACCGAACCAACAAGAAGAAGAAGGAGAGAAGAAGGAGAAGGAAGTCTCTTCATCTTCATCCTCTTCCGAATCCGAGTCCTATTCCGAAGAAGATGGCAGTGACTCCTCTTCATCCGAAATGGCGAACTTCGTGCGAAGGATGATGCGAAGGGATCGACGTTTCAAGAGTAGAGGTAACTCTAGTGAATCCAAACTTGATAAGACTAATGCCTCTTGCTTTGAGTGTGGTAGGAAAGGGCATTTCAAGAATGAATGTCCAAAGCTTAAGAAGAAGGAAGAAAAATCCAAGAGAAAAAAAGAGAAATCCAAGAAGAAGAAGAAGGCTTTGAAGGCCACTTGGGATGAGTCATCCTCTAGCTCATCCGATGAAGAGAAGGAGGAGAAGAGCACAAGGCATGTGACATTTATGGCTCTTGGAGAGGAGAGCAGTGATGAATCTTCAAGCTCATCAAACGCGGCTTCATCATCTTCGGATGATGAAGAGGTAACTTCTCCCGAGCTTGAAAAGTGTTATAGAGCAATTGCATGTTTAACTAGTATGCTTAAAAAGTCCAAAAATAAAGTTAAAACATTGCAATTAGAAATTGATCAATTGAAAGCATCTAGGGATGATAACGTTGATTATTTGCATGTTGAAATGTTAGAAGATGAAATCAAATCATTGAAACATGAAATTGAAAATTTGAAATCCTCTAAGGTTGAGGAAGTCAATGTTTCGCATGATGAACTGCTAGTAGAAGAAAACCAATCATTGAAGAGTGAGGTTGAGAAGCTCAAGAATATTCTTGGGAAGTTCTCAACTAGCTCTAAAACCCTAGATATGATCCTAAATGCCCAAAGGGCACTCTACAATAGGGCCGGTATTGGTTACCGCCCTAAGGAATCCTCATTTATGTCTCTCATGTCTAGGACTGACATGAGACAATCTAGGACACCCAAAACTCAAAAGAAAGTTGTCAAGGCATGGGTGCCTAAGTCATGTTTAGTTGATGCTTTAGGTCCCAAGGTTTGGGTACCTAAAACTTCTATTTTTCGAATTGTGTAGGTTATGATTGAGGGGGAGCATCTATCAACTTGGTTCGTTGATAGTGGATGCTCCAAACACATGACCGGGGATAAATCATTGTTTACCACACTTCACAAGAAAAGTAGAGGTAATGTATCATTTGGTAACAATGGTAGTCTTAAGGTCATAGGGATAGGAGACATTCAAATATCCGAATGTCTTAGAATCTCAAATGTCCTTCTAGTCAAGGGGATGAAATTTAATCTCCTAAGTGTGAGTCAATTGTGTGACACGGGTTACACAATTGACTTTCAACCAAGTCAATGTCTAGTTAGACACAATGCCACCTTGGACACAGTACTAGTAGGAACAAGAGTAGACAATATTTATCAAGTTTCATTTAAAAGTGCTACTAATGTTTCTGCTAAGTGTTTCATGTCAAAAGAAGAAGAGTCCAATTTGATAACCGCTTCAGTCGTGTCACGGTTTCAAATACAATTTAATTATCGAACTCCTCTACACTAATGTAGCATAGAGTAACTCGAGTCGTCTCCCAACGAATGTAGTTGGTACATGATAATTCTCATGATCGTATTTTATTGCTTTTGGGTTTTGGATATGAACTGGGTTTTGGGTTTGAACGTTAATACTACGAAAAGAAATGACAAAGCAGGTATGAAATCTAGCCTAATTAAGGAAAGACAGTACAGGTAATAAAATCTAATTTATCCTAACTACAATTGCAGAAAAGAAAAGGACAACTGGGAATTAAGCATTAACAAAACTGAACACAGAACATAAACCTACAGCATTAAAAAAAAATCTAATCTCCTAACTTAATTGCATTAAACTGAAGACAAGAAACCTAAAGCATTGGAAAGAGCAACACAAAATCAAAGTAAGCAACTAAAAGAAAAAAACATTACAATTGAAATTACCAGTTCTAAGCAACATTTAATCAAACACATGAAAGACATACTAAAATTTGCTTCAAGTACGTGCTAATTGATAGGGGCAAGATCTATCCACTACAAACATTTTAACAATCAATCACAAACAACTCAATTAAGAACAATCAACATTCACTAACAACGCAATTAAACTCAAAATCTGGTGAAGAACAGATGTGAAGGCAACGACACAAAAATCTAATGAACCACACAATTTGATATGGAATTGAATTTTCTTGAAGGATCTACTGGGAAAGGTGGCTGCCGAATGCTGAAAGCTGACTGATGAGGAGCTGCTGTGAAGGTGAAATGGTGCTGCCGAAGCTGGAAATTGAAGTGCATGGGATTGAAGCTGCTGAATCGAGCTGTGAAGAAGTGCTGGAAACAAACTGTGAAGAACTGCTGGAAATGGAATTGCTGTGAAATCTGCTGGGAATGAGAATCTGCTAGCTGCTGAAAATTTGAAGAGGTGATTACAATTGCAGAAAATGAAAGACAGTTAAACCTAATTGAACCCAAACGAAACAAGAAATTGCTGTGAAGAAACAAATTGCTGGAAATACTGAAGAGCTGCTGGAATTGAAAGAAAATGGCTGTGAAGACGAATGCTGAAGAAAGCTACTGAAGGAAATCTGTGAAGAACTGATGGCGTGCGGTGGAAATGGAGGAGATGTCAGCTAGGGTTCGGAACCCCCAGAGCCCTAGCTGTGGTGGTGGTGCTGGAATGCTGCGACGGGGATGGCTGACGGCTGTGGATGGCTGGCGTCTCTCCGAACCCCGAAAGAGAACCCTTACTCTCTTCTCTCCGAACCCCGAAAGAGAAGAGGTGGAGAATGGATACCGGCCGGCGGCGATGAAGGTGGAGGAGAACCACCGGTAATGAAGGTGAAGAAGATGATTGGAGACAGGAACCCCCTCGCCTCCATCGCTTCTCCCCGATCGTTCCCCGTGGAGAAGATGACCTAGCTTCTCTGCGCGATCCCCTTTTGTTCCTGCTGCACGTGGGTTCGGTCAGCCAAGCCGCTTCAGCGATTTGATTCAACTCAGTCAGTTGAGTTCAGTGATTCGGTCAAAGTTGCGTTCAGCAAAGCTTGGGTTTGGTTCAGCAACTAATTCAGTCCAGCCTTGGGTTCAGCAGCAGACCAGCCCAGTCTGAGTTCAGTCCAGTTCTGTGGTTCGGTCCAGTCAAGCCAGAGTAGTTGGGTTCAGACCTCTTGGTTCGGCACAACACTTGGTTCAGCCAAATTATGATAGAAGCAACAGACAGCTGAGATCAATCTGACTTCATCCAACGGTCGGATCTCTTCAGATCTGAATCAAACTCCACAGATCTCAATCAATGGTCCTGATCTACCTGTCCCCAGCTCGGATTCACCAGATCAGTGGCGGATGGTTCAGATCTTCCTTTTTCTTGAATGGATGGTCTAGAACATCTTGAGCTCGATCCAACAGTCAGATCACTTCTGATTTGGCTGAAATTTTCAGATCTTGATCTCTGGTCATGATTGATTCTATCTTGGATTTGGATCGACCAGAAGTTGACCGATGGCTCAGATCTAGCCGTTCTCTGGAATGGACGGCTCCTATTAATCCGATGCTTGATCCTTTTGATCTGGATTCAATCCTGACTCAAGTCTGACCCAATTTGATCTAGGTCTATGATCAATTGAAGCATATAAAATGATATTCAAATTTAGTGTCAAAAATATCCCAAATATATAAAGATTAGAATTAAAAGCCAAAATAGGGAAAATACATGAAACCTAATAAAATTGCAAACTTAAGCATATAAAATGTGGATCAAAC
This sequence comes from Boesenbergia rotunda, assembly GCA_024364735.1. Lineage (NCBI taxonomy): Eukaryota > Viridiplantae > Streptophyta > Magnoliopsida > Zingiberales > Zingiberaceae > Boesenbergia > Boesenbergia rotunda. The sequence continues at coordinate 587,407 of JAGFNQ010000251.1, read as the reverse complement.
ATGGATTTTAGAGCCTAAAATAATCAACAAAATGATGGTTATCATCCACCCTTTGGCACCGAAGGCTAGCACATGTGAACATGAAGAACATCCGGAGGTTGGCCAACAAGGGATTAGTCCGTGGCTTACCGAGCATCAAGTATGAAAAAGACAAACTTTATGATGCATGTCAAATGGGTAAGCAAACAAAATCTGCACATAAAGGTAAGAGCGCTGTAAGTACTTCCAATGCATTAGATTTACTTCATATGGATCTATTTGATTGTAGTACCATTGATAAGCACCATTTTGTTGATTATTTTAATTGTTAAAATCCATGTTTGACCTATGTTTTTAGTGCTTAATTGTGATTTTACCCTAGGTTTTAGGATTTCCTCTTATTTTGGACTTAATTGCAAATTTACACAATTTTTGGATTATTTGGCCACTAATTTTCTGATATATTTTTGTAGGCAAGAAAGGATCCTGGACCTAGGGCATACTGGGTCAAACTTGAGTCGGATGTGAACCGGATCAAATTATCAAGCTTACAATTAATTCGGGCCGTCCGATTCAAGAGCGGCTAGATCTGAGCCATCCGGGACGATCTGAAGCAATCCGAGCTAGGGTTAGGGTTGATCAAGCTCTATGATCAAGATCTGAAGGTTTCATTCCAATCAGAGCTAAATCAACCGTTGGATCAAGCAAGGAGGGCTCTAGAGCGTCCATTCACAGATAGAGTTGATCTGGACCATCCGTTGCATATCTGGAGGATCCGAGCTACCACAAGGCAGATCCTGACCCCAGATCATCATCATAAAAGTTTGGCTCCAATCAGATGAAGATCAGCCGTTGGATCTCCTCCGATCAATCTGGGCCGTCCGTTGATAACTATTTAATCAGAAATTTGCCGCAGCCCAGCCTTGTCGCGTCTCCGCCGTTCTTCATCTTCTTCGTCGAGTTCTTAGCGTTTTCTTCAGCAATTTCATCATCCAAGGGGCGCGACCCCTTAATTTCTCCATTTGATCGTTATCTGAGTCCTTGGAAGATAGCTAGGATCGAGATTTCAGCTCAATTGGCATCAGAACAAGGGAGTTTGAGGGTTTCGGCATCCTTGCTACCCAATCGATTGTGTCTCGACCACAAGCCACCTTTGACCATTTGAGCTACTTGTAGGGGTTCTCAGGTGAGCTCAGAGAGTCTTCAATTCACAACCGCAAGCCATCCATCGAGACAAGAGCGATTGGACTGGAATTTCTTCCAGCTAATTCAGTTGAGTAGAGTGATCGATTGAAGCTGTTCTTCCACTAATTTGCTGTGCCTAGGGGTTCGAAGCCGGCTCTTGATTGACAACCAAGAAGATTTCGAGCTTAGGGAAGATTGAGGAGTAGTTTAACTCGTTTAATTTCTGTTTTTTGTAGTCAATTCATTTCTGTTGCAACTCTGTTTTCAGTTTCAGTTTTATCAGCTGTTCTAGTTGTTACTTTCAATCTCTGAGTTGTTTTTACTTAATTAGGTTTTAATCCTATAAGACAATCAGTTTAGGAATTAGTCTAGTGGATAATTACTTTTAATTTCAGTTGTTTTTGGTCTAAATCTTTGCGTATCAAGTTGACAGCGTGTATCACTTCTATTTCTGCAACTTTCAGTTCAGTTCTGAGTTTTTTAGTTTAATTTCAATTCGATTCTTGTTTAGCTTATTCCCTGCAATTGAAGACAACCTTTAGTGTGTTAATTCATTAGATTCGAATTTGTTTTTCATTCAGTTTCATTTCTGAATTTTCAGCCTTGTACAGCTTGCGTACCAACTCCATTCCTGCACATGTTGTGTATCAGTTCTTCTCTTGAGCTTTGGAATTTCACATCTAGCTAGATGTAGTTTTATCCTCTGAAGTTATACTTTAGTTTGTCTCAGTTTCAAGCATTTGAATCCCATTTCTGCAAGTGATTTCCATTACTGCAAATCAAATCAATTCTGCAATGCAGTTTCATTTCTGAATTAGGATAGTTTCTGAATTTCAGTGTTTTTCATTGCGTATCAAACCCCCATTCCTGCAATTCCCAGTTATCAATTACGAATTGGTATCAATGAAGATGTGTAGTGGACTTCCCTTGAAATTTGAAGTCAGTTAATTTGTTTGAGTCCGCATCCATTGGCTGCCGCATTCAAATTCTGCATATGGTCTCTAATTTCTGCATTCCATTTCTGGATTAAGTTTGTAATTGCTTTGATCAGTCTCGAGCTGAAATTTCTTCACTCATACGTGCAGTAACTCAATTTATAGCCCAGCTTCCCAAGCTGAGTTAATCAGCTAAAAGTCCTGCATTAATATCATATTTGGCACATGGTTTCCTTATTCCTTGCGTATCAATTTTGCTAAGTTTGCATGATTGAGATCTGCACTTAATTTGGTTGTTTCACATCCATTTACTTGACATCAATTGCTTCACATCAATTGTAGATCTGCTCTTGAATCAAGTAACCAATCAAAATTGCACTTAGCTTAGCTTTTGGTACATGAGTTTTTCCTTCACTTGGTATCAAGTTAAGTCTTAGTTTAAGTGGTGGAGCTTTAAGTTTTAAATCAGTTTGTAGTGTATTCTTGAAATCGAAATCAGTTCTGTGATTTTTTCCAAAATTGTGTAAATGCCTTGATGAGATTTTCCATTGTTTGAGTCCATGGATTGCCATATCATTTGTTTAAGTTGCTTGGTTCAGTTTCCTTCTTTCTTTTTGCTTTCATTGCGATTTTATTTCCGATTGCAACCCAGAACCCGAATATCTATTTGAAACCCAAAAACACAAACGACACACATAAATACAAGCGCGAATCAAACAAACCTTCAACTACTCCCTGAGAAAAATACGACCTGTGGCCCCTATATTACATTTTCATATTTTGATTGTAAAAAGGGTTTCCAGCATTCATTCACATTCTAAATTCTGATGGTCCCACAATTCGTGACAATTTAATCTAGTAGATTCGGGACTCGTCAAATTTTTGGCGCCGTTGCCGGGGAAGCAACTAGTTGATTTGTTTGATTTTTGCTTGTATACTTTTGGACATATTATTGGGTTCTGTTTTATTGTGCTTTATTTTTGTATACGGTTGCTGCCATTTTTCTGGTGTATTTTGTGACAGGACTGCCAGTTCAGAATGTTTCCATCTACTTACCAGCAGCCGTGTCAACCAGTCCAACAAAATCAGCAACCAAATCAGTTTTTTCAGCCTAATTGTCAGCCAAGTCAGCCCTTCTAATTTAAGCAGCCAAGTCAACCAAATTTTCAATAGTTTCAGCATGGGCAGCCACTATTGCAAAGTTTTCAGCCCCAAATTCAGCAATTTCAGCCTAACTTTCAGCTACCTTATCAACAAGATCAATCACTTTTTCAAGGAATTCAGCAAGGGTTTTCAGATAATTTGAATTTCCAGCAACCATGTCAATTACCGCAGCAATTTCACCCTTGCAATCAGAATTTTCAGCAGCCTAATCATAATTTTCAGCCCACCCAATTTGAGTTTTCACCACCACCATTTCAACTTCAGATCCAAGAATTCCAGAGCTACAATTTTCAGCAATTTCCACCAAGTGGTGAACCAACTTTTCAGCAGTTTAATCAGTCTGTTCAACCATTTGATCAAACCCCACAGTCTCAATTTTATCAAATGTGTCAACAAGAGCTTCAAAACCTCGAAAGGCAATTGGAACAAGTGGCTAATGATTTTAATCAAATAAAAGCCCAAAGAGCAGAACAATTATCTTCTCAAGCTGTTTTTAATTCTGAGAGCCCCGGAGTTGGTTTTATATCAGTTCAAGGTGACCCTAGTGCATGGCAAAGTCCTTCTTCAATTAATCCTGCAAATTTAGTAGAAGAAGAAGAAGAAGAATACATTAAAATCTGGGCACCTACAGCATGCATCCCTCCGGAGACTCCTATTCAAAATCCAATTTCAAATGTTTCAGCTCAAGAAGAAGAAACTGAAGCTCCACAGGACCATTCTAGATTTTTATTTTCTGATGATAGTGTTATTAGTGGTCCTAATTTTTCTGACACTGTTGTTGCAGATATTACAGGAGAAGCATGCAGAGGAGATGATTCCATAGGTGTAGGGGATTGCACTAAGCCCCAGGGACCACCACAAGATTTAGAGAACGAACCAGAAAGTGTAGGGACTTGCATGGTGGAAGCAAGCACCCAAGGATCACCAGTTGATTGTCCACCAGAGCCTGAGGCTGATGAGGAGCATGAACTTGACCAGGAGGAGACCATAGATACATCTACTATTATAGAACCTTCAGGTATTATCCAGCACGCTCAGGTAAGTATTTCTCCTCTTTGTTCAGAAAAATTCAGCAAGGTACCTAGTGCTCATTTTATTGATTCTGATGAATTTATTGATATACCTTGTGTAGAGATTGTTTGTGAAAATCCAATAGAGGTACCAAACATTGATTTCATTGGTCATGATGCATTACCTGATACATCTTTTGTAAATATGGATTGTGAAATAATTTTAGAGGCACCTATAATTGATGTTGTTTGCTATGATGAATCACTTGATACATCTTTTGTAGATATGGATAGTAAAAATTTTTTAGAAGTGCCTGAAATGGATGTTATTTATTTTGATGAATCTCTTGCTATATCATATGCTGAGGTTGAATGTGAAAAACTTTTGGAGATATCTGATATTGATTTGATTGGCTGTGACACATTGCTTGATACATTCTTGATAGGAAATAATTGTGAAATTTCTATTGATAAGCCAGAAATTGATTTCTTTATTTGTGATGAGTATCTGGATGCAAATTTTGTAGGAAATAATTTTGAAAATTTCATTGAGGTACCAGAATTTGATTTAATTGGACATGATGCAGTTTTGGATTCATTTTATGCAGAGACTGATATTATTTCATTTCTTTCTGACCCTGAACGCTTGAGAGAGGTATTACATTGTTTTGCAGGGTCCAGAAGACTTCCAGAGTGGGTACTCCAACTGAACAGACTTCAACCTCCTGGAAGGACTTCTAAAGGGCATCAAGAAGGAGGAGATGATCTTACTTTAATTAAAAGCACTCCACCCCTTGAATGGCTCTTGAACCTAAATCGCCTTCGGCCACCGGAGAAATTTTTAACAAAGCTCAAGTGTGGGGGAGTCCGAAATCTCCCAGCTACCCATGTTCCTCCACTACCAAGATGGAGGCTACTGCTTGATAGGCTTCGTCCACCAGAATAAAGGGGAGTTTGATTCTTCTTGTATTTTCTTTTATCGCATTTTTCACTTTTATGTTTTCTAGAGTAAATTGAATAAATAGACATTGTAAATACTATGTCTTTTCTTTTAGCACTTTTTCTTTCATGACTAAGAATAAATGTATCCCTCTAGGTTATCTTATTGTCATTTTAGAGTCTTTTGAAAATAAATTAAATTTGGTTGTTAAAACTTAGGATTTGAGTTAATGGATGAAATCTTGGATGCTTGAGTACTACTTGGTTTTAGATTCTTAATTGATGATTTGAGATGAATCATGTGCACCTAGTGAGAATTAGCCTTATATTTGTGACACACATGTTATTGAACTCTAGAACTTGCTTAGGTTCTTTCAAAATCATATTTCAATGATTGGATCACATCTATAGAGGCTAATCACTTTGTTTACCTTTCCATATCAATTTTTAGCAAAACTCATATTCATTCCATTTTTTCTTTACTTATTTCCTACTCCTACCCTCACTTTTCTTTGGACTTGTTGCTTGAGATGTTTCTTAGTGCTATTTTGCCCGAGACGGACAAAGATTTAAGTGTGGGGGAGTGACTAGTGTTTTGGTATCGAAGAGGCATTTTATGTCAAGATTTTTTTTTTTGTGCTAAGCTCAATTCGGTTGAAGAAAGAATTTTTGTGCCAAGGTCTAAGTGGCACGCAACCATCCAATTGAAGCCAAATTCTAGAAGAAAGTCAAGCAATAAATTGAAGATCTAAGCAATGTTGTGTCAAGGTGAAAGGTGCATTCGGCTGAAAGGAAAGAAAAAAAAATAAACAGAAACAACAAACAATAAATCTGTTTTGGTCGGATGGATAGCATGATTTGGCCGGAATGCTTGGATTTGCAGCTGTTCTTTGCTTAGAAATCAAACACATCTTGCTAATGGTTTGTGGAGCTGGACAGATCTGAAAACAACAGAAAAACATATGTGCCAAGTATAAATGCAGAAATCTGGGCAGAAATTGTTTACCATATCATACAAGGAAGTTTTGTACCAACTTCAAGCTAATTCAAGCTTCCTAAACCAGCAGTGTTTTGCTGGTTTTCAATAGAACTGGTAGAATGGCTTTTAGTTGAATTCAACCTCATAGGGAGCAGATTTCAAGTGAAGGAAATAGGATGAAATCAGAATACTAAATAAAGGAATGCTAGAGAGGCAGTTTGTGCTAAGTTGAGGCTGAAATTAGATTTTCCAAGGCTATGAATCAGGGCACAAGTTCGGAAATGCATCAAAGAATATTGAGAACACCAAATGCTGACCAAATCTGGAAGAAATGAGGATGCCAGCAACTCTGATCAGCACACAAAAAAAAACCAAACTGTGCCAAGGTCAAAAATGGCACACAATGGTTGAAACTAGAGCATTTGTTGCTGCCGAGTGAGAGCTACTGAATGATACAAGCCAAATTCGAATGAAGCTGAGGAAAAGCTAGAATCTGAAGTAGAAGATGCAAAAATCTGAAACCAACCCGTACAAATCTGCAATTGAAGTGCAGATCATCAAGTTGAAACAAATGCAAAAATGTCTTAAGTTGCTGATATAACTTTTGATTTTTCTGATACAAATGCTGATGCTAACTGGTCCGAAGTGTTCCAAATGAAGGTTGACTCCATCAATAGGTTTGAGAGCAGAAGAAAAAAAAAGGAAAAAAACAGAAAACAGTTTGAGAAAAGAGAAAAAAAAGAGAAGGAAGAACCAATTGGCACACCAATGAAGACTTGGCACTACAAAATCATTGAAGATTTTCTCATCCGAATTTAAGCCTTGTTCCATTACATATTTGACCTTACTAGAGAGAAGAAAAAGAGGAAAAATCAGGAAAGAAGAATGGAGAGAGCAAGGTTGGCACGCAATTGAAGAAAATGGCACAAGGAAATCAAGGAAGGGTTATTCATCCAAATCAAAGGAATTTATTCAAATTTCACTCCACCACATTTTGCATATCAATAGAGGACTGTCAAGATGGGGCAAAGCGCATTGGAAACATTTTTTGAGCAACCAAGTCTCCCACTCCATCAAAGTTTTCCATTTTCTTGGTTTTTATTCCATTTCTTACCATTTTCCATGTTTTCATTTGTTTTTATAGTTGTTGATTCCAATCATGATTAATGGTGGAGATTAGATAATAAGCAAGCCTATGGTAGTGCAAGAAGCATGTGTGTTTGAGTGAGCTCCACTTCCATCATCAAGTTAGAACTTAAGGAGAGAGCCACCAAAATTTTCCTTGAAAGGCTAGTGATTTAAATTCATCTCAATGACTCATGATAGATGAAAAGGCCAAGTTGTTGATTTAAGGACAAGATACTAATCCATAGAGCTTAGATTTATGAGAATTGACAACCTTAGGTAATTTCTTTTCATTTGCTTCTAATTATGCTTAAGAAAATCTAGGGGATACATATTTAGTAGTTTCGCGAGACGCTCAAGGTTAAGTGTGGGGGAGTTGATAAGCACCATTTTGTTGATTATTTTAATTGTTAAAATCCATGTTTGACCTATGTTTTTAGTGCTTAATTGTGATTTTACCCTAGGTTTTAGGATTTCCTCTTATTTTGGACTTAATTGCAAATTTACACAATTTTTGGATTATTTGGCCACTAATTTTCTGATATATTTTTGTAGGCAAGAAAGGATCCTGGACCTAGGGCATACTGGGTCAAACTTGAGTCGGATGTGAACCGGATCAAATTATCAAGCTTACAATTAATTCGGGCCGTCCGATTCAAGAGCGGCTAGATCTGAGCCATCCGGGACGATCTGAAGCAATCCGAGCTAGGGTTAGGGTTGATCAAGCTCTATGATCAAGATCTGAAGGTTTCATTCCAATCAGAGCTAAATCAACCGTTGGATCAAGCAAGGAGGGCTCTAGAGCGTCCATTCACAGATAGAGTTGATCTGGACCATCCGTTGCATATCTGGAGGATCCGAGCTACCACAAGGCAGATCCTGACCCCAGATCATCATCATAAAAGTTTGGCTCCAATCAGATGAAGATCAGCCGTTGGATCTCCTCCGATCAATCTGGGCCGTCCGTTGATAACTATTTAATCAGAAATTTGCCGCAGCCCAGCCTTGTCGCGTCTCCGCCGTTCTTCATCTTCTTCGTCGAGTTCTTAGCGTTTTCTTCAGCAATTTCATCATCCAAGGGGCGCGACCCCTTAATTTCTCCATTTGATCGTTATCTGAGTCCTTGGAAGATAGCTAGGATCGAGATTTCAGCTCAATTGGCATCAGAACAAGGGAGTTTGAGGGTTTCGGCATCCTTGCTACCCAATCGATTGTGTCTCGACCACAAGCCACCTTTGACCATTTGAGCTACTTGTAGGGGTTCTCAGGTGAGCTCAGAGAGTCTTCAATTCACAACCGCAAGCCATCCATCGAGACAAGAGCGATTGGACTGGAATTTCTTCCAGCTAATTCAGTTGAGTAGAGTGATCGATTGAAGCTGTTCTTCCACTAATTTGCTGTGCCTAGGGGTTCGAAGCCGGCTCTTGATTGACAACCAAGAAGATTTCGAGCTTAGGGAAGATTGAGGAGTAGTTTAACTCGTTTAATTTCTGTTTTTTGTAGTCAATTCATTTCTGTTGCAACTCTGTTTTCAGTTTCAGTTTTATCAGCTGTTCTAGTTGTTACTTTCAATCTCTGAGTTGTTTTTACTTAATTAGGTTTTAATCCTATAAGACAATCAGTTTAGGAATTAGTCTAGTGGATAATTACTTTTAATTTCAGTTGTTTTTGGTCTAAATCTTTGCGTATCAAGTTGACAGCGTGTATCACTTCTATTTCTGCAACTTTCAGTTCAGTTCTGAGTTTTTTAGTTTAATTTCAATTCGATTCTTGTTTAGCTTATTCCCTGCAATTGAAGACAACCTTTAGTGTGTTAATTCATTAGATTCGAATTTGTTTTTCATTCAGTTTCATTTCTGAATTTTCAGCCTTGTACAGCTTGCGTACCAACTCCATTCCTGCACATGTTGTGTATCAGTTCTTCTCTTGAGCTTTGGAATTTCACATCTAGCTAGATGTAGTTTTATCCTCTGAAGTTATACTTTAGTTTGTCTCAGTTTCAAGCATTTGAATCCCATTTCTGCAAGTGATTTCCATTACTGCAAATCAAATCAATTCTGCAATGCAGTTTCATTTCTGAATTAGGATAGTTTCTGAATTTCAGTGTTTTTCATTGCGTATCAAACCCCCATTCCTGCAATTCCCAGTTATCAATTACGAATTGGTATCAATGAAGATGTGTAGTGGACTTCCCTTGAAATTTGAAGTCAGTTAATTTGTTTGAGTCCGCATCCATTGGCTGCCGCATTCAAATTCTGCATATGGTCTCTAATTTCTGCATTCCATTTCTGGATTAAGTTTGTAATTGCTTTGATCAGTCTCGAGCTGAAATTTCTTCACTCATACGTGCAGTAACTCAATTTATAGCCCAGCTTCCCAAGCTGAGTTAATCAGCTAAAAGTCCTGCATTAATATCATATTTGGCACATGGTTTCCTTATTCCTTGCGTATCAATTTTGCTAAGTTTGCATGATTGAGATCTGCACTTAATTTGGTTGTTTCACATCCATTTACTTGACATCAATTGCTTCACATCAATTGTAGATCTGCTCTTGAATCAAGTAACCAATCAAAATTGCACTTAGCTTAGCTTTTGGTACATGAGTTTTTCCTTCACTTGGTATCAAGTTAAGTCTCAGTTTAAGTGGTGGAGCTTTAAGTTTTAAATCAGTTTGTAGTGTATTCTTGAAATCGAAATCAGTTCTGTGATTTTTTCCAAAATTGTGTAAATGCCTTGATGAGATTTTCCATTGTTTGAGTCCATGGATTGCCATATCATTTGTTTAAGTTGCTTGGTTCAGTTTCCTTCTTTCTTTTTGCTTTCATTGCGATTTTATTTCCGATTGCAACCCAGAACCCGAATATCTATTTGAAACCCAAAAACACAAACGACACACATAAATACAAGCGCGAATCAAACAAACCTTCAACTACTCCCTGAGAAAAATACGACCTGTGGCCCCTATATTACATTTTCATATTTTGATTGTAAAAAGGGTTTCCAGCATTCATTCACATTCTAAATTCTGATGGTCCCACAATTCGTGACAATTTAATCTAGTAGATTCGGGACTCGTCAAATTTTTGGCGCCGTTGCCGGGGAAGCAACTAGTTGATTTGTTTGATTTTTGCTTGTATACTTTTGGACATATTATTGGGTTCTGTTTTATTGTGCTTTATTTTTGTATACGGTTGCTGCCATTTTTCTGGTGTATTTTGTGACAGGACTGCCAGTTCAGAATGTTTCCATCTACTTACCAGCAGCCGTGTCAACCAGTCCAACAAAATCAGCAACCAAATCAGTTTTTTCAGCCTAATTGTCAGCCAAGTCAGCCCTTCTAATTTAAGCAGCCAAGTCAACCAAATTTTCAATAGTTTCAGCATGGGCAGCCACTATTGCAAAGTTTTCAGCCCCAAATTCAGCAATTTCAGCCTAACTTTCAGCTACCTTATCAACAAGATCAATCACTTTTTCAAGGAATTCAGCAAGGGTTTTCAGATAATTTGAATTTCCAGCAACCATGTCAATTACCGCAGCAATTTCACCCTTGCAATCAGAATTTTCAGCAGCCTAATCATAATTTTCAGCCCACCCAATTTGAGTTTTCACCACCACCATTTCAACTTCAGATCCAAGAATTCCAGAGCTACAATTTTCAGCAATTTCCACCAAGTGGTGAACCAACTTTTCAGCAGTTTAATCAGTCTGTTCAACCATTTGATCAAACCCCACAGTCTCAATTTTATCAAATGTGTCAACAAGAGCTTCAAAACCTCGAAAGGCAATTGGAACAAGTGGCTAATGATTTTAATCAAATAAAAGCCCAAAGAGCAGAACAATTATCTTCTCAAGCTGTTTTTAATTCTGAGAGCCCCGGAGTTGGTTTTATATCAGTTCAAGGTGACCCTAGTGCATGGCAAAGTCCTTCTTCAATTAATCCTGCAAATTTAGTAGAAGAAGAAGAAGAAGAATACATTAAAATCTGGGCACCTACAGCATGCATCCCTCCGGAGACTCCTATTCAAAATCCAATTTCAAATGTTTCAGCTCAAGAAGAAGAAACTGAAGCTCCACAGGACCATTCTAGATTTTTATTTTCTGATGATAGTGTTATTAGTGGTCCTAATTTTTCTGACACTGTTGTTGCAGATATTACAGGAGAAGCATGCAGAGGAGATGATTCCATAGGTGTAGGGGATTGCACTAAGCCCCAGGGACCACCACAAGATTTAGAGAACGAACCAGAAAGTGTAGGGACTTGCATGGTGGAAGCAAGCACCCAAGGATCACCAGTTGATTGTCCACCAGAGCCTGAGGCTGATGAGGAGCATGAACTTGACCAGGAGGAGACCATAGATACATCTACTATTATAGAACCTTCAGGTATTATCCAGCACGCTCAGGTAAGTATTTCTCCTCTTTGTTCAGAAAAATTCAGCAAGGTACCTAGTGCTCATTTTATTGATTCTGATGAATTTATTGATATACCTTGTGTAGAGATTGTTTGTGAAAATCCAATAGAGGTACCAAACATTGATTTCATTGGTCATGATGCATTACCTGATACATCTTTTGTAAATATGGATTGTGAAATAATTTTAGAGGCACCTATAATTGATGTTGTTTGCTATGATGAATCACTTGATACATCTTTTGTAGATATGGATAGTAAAAATTTTTTAGAAGTGCCTGAAATGGATGTTATTTATTTTGATGAATCTCTTGCTATATCATATGCTGAGGTTGAATGTGAAAAACTTTTGGAGATATCTGATATTGATTTGATTGGCTGTGACACATTGCTTGATACATTCTTGATAGGAAATAATTGTGAAATTTCTATTGATAAGCCAGAAATTGATTTCTTTATTTGTGATGAGTATCTGGATGCAAATTTTGTAGGAAATAATTTTGAAAATTTCATTGAGGTACCAGAATTTGATTTAATTGGACATGATGCAGTTTTGGATTCATTTTATGCAGAGACTGATATTATTTCATTTCTTTCTGACCCTGAACGCTTGAGAGAGGTATTACATTGTTTTGCAGGGTCCAGAAGACTTCCAGAGTGGGTACTCCAACTGAACAGACTTCAACCTCCTGGAAGGACTTCTAAAGGGCATCAAGAAGGAGGAGATGATCTTACTTTAATTAAAAGCACTCCACCCCTTGAATGGCTCTTGAACCTAAATCGCCTTCGGCCACCGGAGAAATTTTTAACAAAGCTCAAGTGTGGGGGAGTCCGAAATCTCCCAGCTACCCATGTTCCTCCACTACCAAGATGGAGGCTACTGCTTGATAGGCTTCGTCCACCAGAATAAAGGGGAGTTTGATTCTTCTTGTATTTCTTTTATCGCATTTTTCACTTTTATGTTTTCTAGAGTAAATTGAATAAATAGACATTGTAAATACTATGTCTTTTCTTTTAGCACTTTTTCTTTCATGACTAAGAATAAATGTATCCCTCTAGGTTATCTTATTGTCATTTTAGAGTCTTTTGAAAATAAATTAAATTTGGTTGTTAAAACTTAGGATTTGAGTTAATGGATGAAATCTTGGATGCTTGAGTACTACATGGTTTTAGATTCTTAATTGATGATTTGAGATGAATCATGTGCACCTAGTGAGAATTAGCCTTATATTTGTGACACACATGTTATTGAACTCTAGAACTTGCTTAGGTTCTTTCAAAATCATATTTCAATGATTGGATCACATCTATAGAGGCTAATCACTTTGTTTACCTTTCCATATCAATTTTTAGCAAAACTCATATTCATTCCATTTTTTCTTTACTTATTTCCTACTCCTACCCTCACTTTTCTTTGGACTTGTTGCTTGAGATGTTTCTTAGTGCTATTTTGCCTGAGACGGACAAAGATTTAAGTGTGGGGGAGTGACTAGTGTTTTGGTATCGAAGAGGCATTTTATGTCAAGATTTTTTTTTTGTGCTAAGCTCAATTCGGTTGAAGAAAGAATTTTTGTGCCAAGGTCTAAGTGGCACGCAACCATCCAATTGAAGCCAAATTCTAGAAGAAAGTCAAGCAATAAATTGAAGATCTAAGCAATGTTGTGTCAAGGTGAAAGGTGCATTCGGCTGAAAGGAAAGAAAAAAAACAAACAGAAACAACAAACAATAAATCTGTTTTGGTCGGATGGATAGCATGATTTGGCCGGAATGCTTGGATTTGCAGCTGTTCTTTGCTTAGAAATCAAACACATCTTGCTAATGGTTTGTGGAGCTGGACAGATCTGAAAACAACAGAAAAACATATGTGCCAAGTATAAATGCAGAAATCTGGGCAGAAATTGTTTACCATATCATACAAGGAAGTTTTGTACCAACTTCAAGCTAATTCAAGCTTCCTAAACCAGCAGTGTTTTGCTGGTTTTCAATAGAACTGGTAGAATGGCTTTTAGTTGAATTCAACCTCATAGGGAGCAGATTTCAAGTGAAGGAAATAGGATGAAATCAGAATACTAAATAAAGGAATGCTAGAGAGGCAGTTTGTGCTAAGTTGAGGCTGAAATTAGATTTTCCAAGGCTATGAATCAGGGCACAAGTTCGGAAATGCATCAAAGAATATTGAGAACACCAAATGCTGACCAAATCTGGAAGAAATGAGGATGCCAGCAACTCTGATCAGCACACAAAAAAAAACCAAACTGTGCCAAGGTCAAAAATGGCACACAATGGTTGAAACTAGAGCATTTGTTGCTGCCGAGTGAGAGCTACTGAATGATACAAGCCAAATTCGAATGAAGCTGAGGAAAAGCTAGAATCTGAAGTAGAAGATGCAAAAATCTGAAACCAACCCGTACAAATCTGCAATTGAAGTGCAGATCATCAAGTTGAAACAAATGCAAAAATGTCTTAAGTTGCTGATATAACTTTTGATTTTTCTGATACAAATGCTGATGCTAACTGGTCCGAAGTGTTCCAAATGAAGGTTGACTCCATCAATAGGTTTGAGAGCAGAAGAAAAAAAAAGGAAAAAAACAGAAAACAGTTTGAGAAAAGAGAAAAAAAAGAGAAGGAAGAACCAATTGGCACACCAATGAAGACTTGGCACTACAAAATCATTGAAGATTTTCTCATCCGAATTTAAGCCTTGTTCCATTACATATTTGACCTTACTAGAGAGAAGAAAAAGAGGAAAAATCAGGAAAGAAGAATGGAGAGAGCAAGGTTGGCACGCAATTGAAGAAAATGGCACAAGGAAATCAAGGAAGGGTTATTCATCCAAATCAAAGGAATTTATTCAAATTTCACTCCACCACATTTTGCATATCAATAGAGGACTGTCAAGATGGGGCAAAGCGCATTGGAAACATTTTTTGAGCAACCAAGTCTCCCACTCCATCAAAGTTTTCCATTTTCTTGGTTTTTATTCCATTTCTTACCATTTTCCATGTTTTCATTTGTTTTTATAGTTGTTGATTCCAATCATGATTAATGGTGGAGATTAGATAATAAGCAAGCCTATGGTAGTGCAAGAAGCATGTGTGTTTGAGTGAGCTCCACTTCCATCATCAAGTTAGAACTTAAGGAGAGAGCCACCAAAATTTTCCTTGAAAGGCTAGTGATTTAAATTCATCTCAATGACTCATGATAGATGAAAAGGCCAAGTTGTTGATTTAAGGACAAGATACTAATCCATAGAGCTTAGATTTATGAGAATTGACAACCTTAGGTAATTTCTTTTCATTTGCTTCTAATTATGCTTAAGAAAATCTAGGGGATACATATTTAGTAGTTTCGCGAGACGCTCAAGGTTAAGTGTGGGGGAGTTGATAAGCACCATTTTGTTGATTATTTTAATTGTTAAAATCCATGTTTGACCTATGTTTTTAGTGCTTAATTGTGATTTTACCCTAGGTTTTAGGATTTCCTCTTATTTTGGACTTAATTGCAAATTTACACAATTTTTGGATTATTTGGCCACTAATTTTTTGATATATTTTTGTAGGCAAGAAAGGATCCTGGACCTAGGGCATACTGGGTCAAACTTGAGTCGGATGTGAACCGGATCAAATTATCAAGCTTACAATTAATCCGGGCCGTCCGATTCAAGAGCGGCTAGATCTGAGCCATCCGGGACGATCTGAAGCAATCCGAGCTAGGGTTAGGGTTGATCAAGCTCTATGATCAAGATCTGAAGGTTTCATTCCAATCAGAGCTAAATCAACCGTTGGATCAAGCAAGGAGGGCTCTAGAGCGTCCATTCACAGATAGAGTTGATCTGGACCATCCGTTGCATATCTGGAGGATCCGAGCTACCACAAGACAGATCCTGACCCCAGATCATCATCATAAAAGTTTGGCTCCAATCAGATGAAGATCAGCCGTTGGATCTCCTCCGATCAATCTGGGCCGTCCGTTGATAACTATTTAATCAGAAATTTGCCGCAGCCCAGCCTTGTTGCGTCTCCGCCGTTCTTCATCTTCTTCGTCGAGTTCTTAGCATTTTCTTCAGCAATTTCATCATCCAAGGGGCGCGACCCCTTAATTTCTCCATTTGATCGTTATCTGAGTCCTTGGAAGATAGCTAGGATCGAGATTTCAGCTCAATTGGCATCAGAACAAGGGAGTTTGAGGGTTTCGGCATCCTTGCTACCCAATCGATTGTGTCTCGACCACAAGCCACCTTCGACCATTTGAGCTGCTTGTAGGGGTTCTCAGGTGAGCTCAGAGGGTCTTCAATTCACAACCGCAAGCCATCCATCGAGACAAGAGCGATTGGACTGGAATTTCTTCCAGCGATTCAGTTGAGCAGAGTGATCGATTGAAGCTGTTCTTCCACTGATTTGTTGTGCCTAGGGGTTCGAAGTCGGCTCTTGATTGACAACCAAGAAGATTTCGAGCTTAGGGAAGATTGAGGAGTAGTTTAACTCGTTTAATTTCTGTTTTTTGTAGTCATTTCATTTCTGTCGCAACTCTATTTTCAGTTTCAGTTTTGTCAGCTGTTCTAGTTGTTACTTTCAATCTCTGAGTTGTTTTTACTTAATTAGGTTTTAATCCTATAAGACAATCAGTTTAGGAATTAGTCTAGTGGATAATTACTTTTAATTTCAGTTGTTTTTGGTCTAAATCTTTGCGTATCAAGTTGACAGCGTGTATCACTTCTATTTCTGCAACTTTCAGTTCAGTTCTGAGTTTTTTAGTTTAATTTCAATTCGATTCTTGTTTAGCTTATTCCCTGCAATTGAAGACAACCTTTAGTGTGTTAATTCATTAGATTCGAATTTGTTTTTCATTCAGTTTCATTTCTGAATTTTTAGCCCTGTACAGCTTGCGTACCAACTCCATTCCTGCACATGTTGTGTATCAGTTCTTCTCTTGAGCTTTGGAATTTCACATCTAGCTAGATGTAGTTTTATCCTCTGAAGTTATACTTTAGTTTGTCTCAGTTTCAAGCATTTGAATCCCATTTCTGCAAGTGATTTCCATTACTGCAAATCAAATCAATTCTGCAATGCAGTTTCATTTCTGAATTAGGATAGTTTCTGAATTTCAGTGTTTTTCATTGCGTATCAAACCCCCATTCCTGCAATTCCCAGTTATCAATTACGAATTGGTATCAATGAAGATGTGTAGTGGACTTCCCTTGAAATTTGAAGTCAGTTAATTTGTTTGAGTCCGCATCCATTGGCTGCCGCATTCAAATTCTGCATATGGTCTCTAATTTCTGCATTCCATTTCTGGATTAAGTTTGTAATTGCTTTGATCAGTCTCGAGCTGAAATTTCTTCACTCATACGTGCAGTAACTCAATTTATAGCCCAGCTTCCCAAGCTGAGTTAATCAGCTAAAAGTCCTGCATTAATATCATATTTGGCACATGGTTTCCTTATTCCTTGCGTATCAATTTTGCTAAGTTTGCATGATTGAGATCTGCACTTAATTTGGTTGTTTCACATCCATTTACTTGACATCAATTGCTTCACATCAATTGTAGATCTGCTCTTGAATCAAGTAACCAATCAAAATTGCACTTAGCTTAGCTTTTGGTACATGAGTTTTTCCTTCACTTGGTATCAAGTTAAGTCTCGGTTTAAGTGGTGGAGCTTTAAGTTTTAAATCAGTTTGTAGTGTATTCTTGAAATCGAAATTAGTTCTGTGATTTTTTCCAAAATTGTGTAAATGTCTTGATGAGATTTTCCATTGTTTGAGTCCATGGATTGCCATATCATTTGTTTAAGTTGCTTGGTTCAGTTTCCTTCTTTCTTTTTGCTTTCATTGCGATTTTATTTCCAATTGCAACCCAGAACCCGAATATCTATTTGAAACCCGAAAACACAAACGACACACATAAATACAAGCGCGAATCAAACAAACCTTCAACTAGTCCCTGAGAAAAATACGACCTGTGGCCCCTATATTACATTTTCATATTTTGATTGTAAAAAGAGTTTCCAGCATTCATTCACATTCTAAATTCTGATGGTCCCACAATTCGTGACAATTTAATCTAGTAGATTCGGGGCAATCAAATTTTTGGCGCCGTTGCCGGGGACGGTGCCAAAAATTTGATTGCCCCGAATCTACTAGATTAAATTGTCACGAATTGTGGGACCATCAGAATTTAGAATGTAAATGAATGCTGGAAACCCTTTTTACAATCAAAATATGAAAATGTAATATAGGGGCCACAGATCGTATTTTTCTCAGGGAGTAGTTGAAGGTTTGTTTGATTCGCGCTTGTATTTATGTGTGTCGTTTGTGTTTTCGGGTTTCAAATAGATATTCGGGTTCTGGGTTGCAATCGGGAATAAAATCGCAATGAAAGCAAAAAGAAAGAAGGAAACTGAACCAAGCAACTTAAACAAATGATATGGCAATCCATGGACTCAAACAATGGAAAATCTCATCAAGGCATTTACACAATTTTGGAAAAAATCACAGAACTGATTTCGATTTCAAGAATACACTACAAACTGATTTAAAACTTAAAGCTCCACCACTTAAACCGAGACTTAACTTGATACCAAGTGAAGGAAAAACTCATGTACCAAAAGCTAAGCTAAGTGCAATTTTGATTGGTTACTTGATTCAAGAGCAGATCTACAATTGATGTGAAGCAATTGATGTAAAGTAAATGGATGTGAAACAACCAAATTAAGTGCAGATCTCAATCATGCAAACTTAGCAAAATTGATACGCAAGGAATAAGGAAACCATGTGCCAAATATGATATTAATGCAGGACTTTTAGCTGATTAACTCAGCTTGGGAAGCTGGGCTATAAATTAAGTTATCTGCACGTATGAGTGAAGAAATTTCAGCTCGAGACTGATCAAAGCAATTACAAACTTAATCCAGAAATGGAATGCAGAAATTAGAGACCATATGCAGAATTTGAATGCGGCAGCCAATGGATGCGGACTCAAACAAATTAACTGACTTCAAATTTCAAGGGAAGTCCACTACACATCTTCATTGATACCAATTCGTAATTGATAACTGGGAATTGCAGGAATGGGGGTTTGATACGCAATGAAAAACACTGAAATTCAGAAACTATCCTAATTCAGAAATGAAACTGCATTGCAGAATTGATTTGATTTGCAGTAATGGAAATCACTTGCAGAAATGGGATTCAAATGCTTGAAACTGAGACAAACTAAAGTATAACTTCAGAGGATAAAACTACATCTAGCTAGATGTGAAATTCCAAAGCTCAAGAGAAGAACTGATACACAACATGTGCAGGAATGGAGTTGGTACGCAAGCTGTACAGGGCTAAAAATTCAGAAATGAAACTGAATGAAAAACAAATTCGAATCTAATGAAATAACACACTAAAGGTTGTCTTCAATTGCAGGGAATAAGCTAAACAAGAATCGAATTGAAATTAAACTAAAAAACTCAGAACTGAACTGAAAGTTGCAGAAATAGAAGTGATACACGCTGTCAACTTGATACGCAAAGATTTAGACCAAAAACAACTGAAATTAAAAGTAATTATCCACTAGACTAATTCCTAAACTGATTGTCTTATAGGATTAAAACCTAATTAAGTAAAAACAACTCAGAGATTGAAAGTAACAACTAGAACAGCTGATAAAACTGAAACTGAAAATAGAGTTGCGACAGAAATGAAATGACTACAAAAAATAGAAATTAAACGAGTTAAACTACTCCTCAATCTTCCCTAAGCTCGAAATCTTCTTGGTTGTCAATCAAGAGCCGGCTTCGAACCCCTAGGCACAGCAAATCAGTGGAAGAACAGCTTCAATCGATCACTCTGCTCAACTGAATCAGCTGGAAGAAATTCCAGTCCAATCGCTCTTGTCTCGATGGATGGCTTGCGGTTGTGAATTGAAGACCCTCTGAGCTCACCTGAGAACCCCTACAAGCAGCTCAAATGGTCGAAGGTGGCTTGTGGTCGAGACACAATCGATTGGGTAGCAAGGATGCCGAAACCCTCAAACTCCCTTGTTCTGATGCCAATTGAGCTGAAATCTCGATCCTAGCTATCTTCCAAGGACTCAGATAACGATCAAATGGAGAAATTAAGGGGTCGCGCCCCTTGGATGATGAAATTGCTGAAGAAAACGCTAAGAACTCGACGAAGAAGATGAAGAATGGCGGAGACGCGACAAGGCTGGGCTGCGGCAAATTTCTGATTAAATAGTTATCAACGGACGACCCAGATTGATCGGAGGAGATCCAACGGCTGATCTTCATCTGATTGGAGCCAAACTTTTATGATGATGATCTGGGGTCAGGATCTGCCTTGTGGTAGCTCGGATCCTCCTGATATGCAACGGATGGTCCAAATCAACTCTATCTGTGAATGGACGCTCTAGAGCCCTCCTTGCTTGATCCAACGGTTGATTTAGCTCTGATTGGAATGAAACCTTCAGATCTTGATCATAGAGCTTGATCAACCCTAACCCTAGCTCGGATTGCTTCAGATCGTCCCGGATGGCTCAGATCTAGCCGCTCTTGAATCGGACGACCCGGATTAATTGTAAGCTTGATAATTTGATCCGGTTCACATCCGACTCAAGTTTGACCCAGTATGCCCTAGGTCCAGGATCCTTTCTTGCCTACAAAAATATATCAGAAAATTAGTGGCCAAATAATCCAAAAATTGTGTAAATTTGCAATTAAGTCCAAAATAAGAGGAAATCCTAAAACCTAGGGTAAAATCATAATTAAGCACTAAAAACATAGGTCAAACATGGATTTTAACAATTAAAATAATCAACAAAATGGTGCTTATCAACTCCCCCACACTTAACCTTGAGCGTCTCGCGAAACTACTAAATATGTATCCCCTAGATTTTCTTAAGCATAATTAGAAGCAAATGAAAAGAAATTACCTAAGGTTGTCAATTCTCATAAATCTAAGCTCTATGGATTAGTATCTTGTCCTTAAATCAACAACTTGGTCTTTTCATCTATCATGAGTCATTGAGATGAATTTAAATCACTAGCCTTTCAAGGAAAATTTTGGTGGCTCTCTCCTTAAGTTCTAACTTGATGATGGAAGTGGAGCTCACTCAAACACACATGCTTCTTGCACTACCATAGGCTTGCTTATTATCTAATCTCCACCATTAATCATGATTGGAATCAACAACTATAAAAACAAATGAAAACATGGAAAATGGTAAGAAATGGAATAAAAACTAAGAAAATGGAAAACTTTGATGGAGTGGGAGACTTGGTTGCTCAAAAAATGTTTTCAATGCGCTTTGCCCCATCTTGACAGTCCTCTATTGATATGCGAAATGTGGTGGAGTGAAATTTGAATAAATTCCTTTGATTTGGATGAATAACCCTTCCTTGATTTCCTTGTGCCATTTTCTTCAATTGCGTGCCAACCTTGCTCTCTCCATTCTTCTTTCCTGATTTTTCCTCTTTTTCTTCTCTCTAGTAAGGTCAAATATGTAATGGAACAAGGCTTAAATTCGGATGAGAAAATCTTCAATGATTTTGTAGTGCCAAGTCTTCATTGGTGTGCCAATTGGTTCTTCCTTCTCTTTTTTTTCTCTTTTCTCAAACTGTTTTCTGTTTTTTTTCTTTTTTTTTCTTCTGCTCTCAAACCTATTGATGGGCTCAACCTTCATTTGGAACACTTCGGACCAGTTAGCATCAGCATTTGTATCAGAAAAATCAAAAGTTATATCAGCAACTTCAGACATTTTTGCATTTGTTTCAACTTGATGATCTGCACTTCAATTGCAGATTTGTACGGGTTGGTTTCAGATTTGTGCATCTTCTTCTTCAGATTCTAGCTTTTCCTCAGCTTCATTCGAATTTGGCTTGTATCATTCAGTAGCTCTCACTCGACAGCAACAAATGCTCTAGTTTCAACCATTGTGTGCCATTTTTGACCTTGGCACAGTTTGGTTTTTTTTTGTGTGCTGATCAGAGTTGCTGGCATCCTCATTTCTTCCAGATTTGGTTAGCATTTGGTGTTCTCAATATTCTTTGATGCATTTCCGAACTTGTGCCCTGATTCATAGCCTTGGAAAATCTAATTTCAGCCTCAACTTAGCACAAACTGCCTCTCTAGCATTCCTTTATTTAGTATTCTGATTTCATCCTATTTCCTTCACTTGAAATCTGCTCCCTATGAGGTTGAATTCAACTAAAAGCCATTCTACCAGTTCTATTGAAAACTAGCAAAACACTGCTGGTTTAGGAAGCTTGAATTAGCTTGAAGTTGGTACAAAACTTCCTTGTATGATATGGTAAACAATTTCTGCCCAGATTTCTGCATTTATACTTGGCACATATGTTTTTCTGTTGTTTTCAGATCTGTCCAGCTCCACAAACCATTAGCAAGATGTGTTTGATTTCTAAGCAAAGAACAGCTGCAAATCCAAGCATTCCGGCCAAATCATGCTATCCATCCGACCAAAACAGATTTATTGTTTGTTGTTTCTGTTTGTTTTTTTTTCTTTCCTTTCAGCCGAATGCACCTTTCACCTTGACACAACATTGCTTAGATCTTCAATTTATTGCTTGACTTTCTTCCGGAATTTGGCTTCAATTGGATGGTTGCGTGCCACTTAGACCTTGGCACAAAAATTCTTCTTCTTTAACCGAATTGAGCTTAGCACAAAAAAAAAAATTCTTGACATAAAATGCCTCTTCGATACCAAAACACTAGTCAACCATCATATCATTGAATGGAAGTAGATATTGCTTTGTGATCATTGATGATTTCACTAGATATACATGGGCTTACTTTTTAAAATATAAGGACCAAACCTTAGATGTTTTCATTTCCTTTTGTAGAAGAGTTGAAAATGAAAAATCATCAACCATTAAGACAATTAGAAGTGATCATGGAGGTGAATTTCAAAATCAAAGGTTTTTAGAATTCTGTCAAGATAGAGGTTATAAGCATGAGTTCTCTACTCCTAGAACACCACAACAAAATGGTGTTGTAGAGAGGAAGAACCGTGTACTTCAAGAGGCTGCACGAAGCATGCTTAATGAGTACTCACTCCCGAGTTACTTATGGGCTGAAGCTGTAAATACAGCCTGCTATGTGCAAAACCGAGTCCTCGTTCATAGGTTTCTAGGAAAGACTCCCCATGAACTTTGGTTTGGGAAACCACCTACGGTTAAACATCTTAGGGTGTTTGGTTGTAAGGTGTTCATCCTAAACACTAAGGATCATCTTAGAAAGTTCACGGCAAAGGCTGATGAAGGAATACTAGTCGGGTATTCCCTCGTTAGCAAAGCCTATCGAGTCTACAACAAGAAGTCTAGATTAGTTGAAGAGTCTTCTTATGTGGTTTTTGAAGAAATTCCAAAGTCAAGTGACCAATCAGAAAATGTAGAAGGAGTTCAACTCGAACTTAGGAGACTAAGCTTGAATGAAACTCCAAGTGTTGTTGATGGTGATGAGTCTGATGACGGTGAACCTAGACAATCCATTGATCAGCCGGATCCTGAGGCTGAACTTGTGTCTGGTGAACCATTTCAAGAAGCACCACCAACTCCTAGGCAAACTAGATTAACCTCTAGTCATTCCCAAGACCAGATTGTTGGAGACATCCATCAGGGGGTTAGAACTAGATCATTCTTCTGGAATGAGGCTAATGAGGTTGCCCTAATTTCCGAAATTGAACCTAGGAAAATTGATGAAGCATTAAATGATCCTGATTGGATCATTGCAATGCAAGATGAACTAGGTCAATTCGAGAGAAGTCAAGTTTGGGACTTAGTCCCTAGACCCAAGAAGACCTCCATTATTGGAACCAAATGGGTCTTCAAGAACAAATTGAACCATAAGGGAGAAATCATTAGAAACAAGGCACGCTTGGTAGCCAAGGGCTACAGTCAAGTTGAAGTCCTTGATTATGATGAGACCTATGCTCCCGTGGCACGATTAGAGTCCATCCGATTGATGCTTGCATTTGCAGCACATCGTAGTTTCAAATTATATCAAATGGATGTCAAATCAGCCTTTCTAAATGGTTTAATTCGAGAAGAGGTCTATGTTGAACAACCACCGGGGTTTGAGAGTACCGAATTCCCAAACCACGTGTTCAAGCTCAAAAAGACACTTTATGGCCTTAAACAAGCACCCCGGGCTTGGTATGAGCAGTTGTCGACATTCTTGATTGACAAGGGCTTCGTTAGAGGCCAAATAGACCCTACACTATTTCTACGAAGAGATGGTGATAATATTTTTGTAGCCCAAGTATATGTCGATGACATAATTTGTGGCTCAAACAATAAGGGCTATTTGAATGAATTTATTGGACACATGGAAAATGAATTCGAGATGAGTCTAGTGGGAGAGTTGACTTTCTTCCTTGGACTCGAAATCAAGCAAACTCGTGATGGGATCCATGTGCACCAATCGAAATACACACAAGAAATGCTTCGAAAATTCAATATGAGTGATTCAAAAGAGGTAACCACTCCTATGGCTACAAACACCAGATTAGACAATGATGAGAGTGGTAAATCTTTTGATTTGACTCAATATCGAAGCATGATAGGTAGTTTGCTATACCTTACAGCTAGTCGACCTGATATACTATTTGCTGTAGGTATGTGCGCTAGGTATCAAGTTTGTGCCAAGGAATCTCATTTAATTGCTGTTAAGCGAATTTTGAGATATCTCAAGGGCACAATTAGAGTCGGTCTATGGTACCCCCGTACCGAATCTTTTGATTTGATTGGCTACACGGATTCCGACTACGCTGGATGTAAGTTGGACCGAAAGAGCACAAGTGGGGGTTGCTAATTCTTAGGTTCGTCCTTAGTGAGTTGGTCAAGTTGGAAGCAACATTGTGTTGCTCTCTCCACGACCGAGGCAGAATATATCGCCATGGGAGAGAGTGTATCACAATTGTTGTGGATGATACATACTTTAGAGGACTATGGATTGAGTTACAAGGGTGTGCAAGTGTTATGTGATAACATTAGCACAATTAACCTAACCAAGAATCCAGTCCATCATTCTAGGACCAAACATATTGAGGTGCGTCACCACTTCATTAGGGATCATGTAGCTAGGGGAGATATTGTACTCTCACATGTAGAGTCCAAATCAAACCTAGCTGACATTTTCACTAAACCACTTCCCGAAAATGAGTTTAGTTTCTTAAGAAGGGAGTTGGGAATGTATCGCGCTTCATGATTTTCAAATTGTAATCAAACCCTTCATGATTATTTCGAAATTGTTGGGAAACAATTGGGTAACTTTGGGGACATCTCACACAAACTATAAGGGTTACCAAAACGTTTTTGTTTGCTAGATATGGGGTGAGATGTTAGGTTCAACTAAATTTCTCAAAATGTCATTGCATCCCTTGAGAAATTAAGTTGACGAGATAATAATCACTGTGGTGACCAAGTATGGGGAAAACCATTGCATAACATATGTGTATATGCCTCCATGATCATACTTGGACATTCCAATCAAGGAAACTTGATTGGAACATTGGATTTGATACAAACTTAGTTGAAATTGCTTGATTGATTGTTGATTGAGTTTGACTCCATTTGGATGGGTCAAAGTGATTGTTGAACCTATAAGGACCTTTGATCCTCGTTCAGGGATCAATTTTAGTCATGAGATCATGTCCAAGTTCGATAAACTTCATCAGATCTTCTTGGGGAGATTCAGAAATTCTGAAACTGAATATTTCAGGTCAATTCAGATCGTATTAGGAACCCTGATCAGTCACCGGACCGATCAGGCATAGGGCTGATCGGTCCCCGGACCGATCTGGCTCCTTCCTGTGGTGATCGGTCCACAGACCGATCAGCGAGGTAAGCCGTGACCTTCCGAAATTTTGACCAAGTGTTCTGAGCTAGCCTGGATCGGTCCCCGGACCGATCTGGCACCCTATGGTGATCGGTCCACAGACCGATCAGGGAGCTCAGAGGTTTCTCTCCGAGCCTACTGTTCGTGTCCTGATCGGACAACCGACCGATCAGGAGCTCTCCTGATCGGTCACCCGACCGATCAAGACCAGGTCAGCCCGATCAGGGGCGAGCCTGATCGGTCTGAGCGACTCCAGATCGAACGGTGATCTGTTCAATCGCATTAAATTCTAGTTGGTGGACCGATCCACCAACAGATTAACTTCGCGAAAACTTACCATTACCGAACCCTAGCGCCGAGACCTCCCATTTGCGCAACCCTGTGCGAGAGCTTTTCCCAGTGCCCTCGTCTCCTGTTCGTGAGTGTGCGGTGCTAAGGAGTCTTCTCCAAGCCCTGTTTTTCTTCCTGCGTCCTGCGTCTCTCTCTCGCCGAAGGACCTCGCGATCATCTCTTTCGCCGAGTCTCTCCTTGCGCAAGCTTGTTCTTCCGATCTAAGAACTTCTCCATGGCACCAAAGTAAGTTCTTGCCTTGATTTCTTCCTTCAAATCAGTCTATAGTGTTTGTTTGTGAAGCTAACCATGTTTTGGTTCTTGCTCTTGCTGTTGTACCGTGACCTTATTGCACTTGCCGTGAACCTTCTTTCCATACTTCATCATATGAACAAATCTATCGTTCATCTCATTTTCTATCTCTGATTGGGTCTTACCTTTGATGATCAATTCTTGAATTTTTGATTTAACTTATGTCCATCCTGATCACTCGATTCAAACCGTGTGTGATTACTTCCCTTGTTAAATCATGTTTGTATGATCAATTCTTGAATCCAATCTATAGAAAGTCTTCTAAGGGTAAGGAACCTATGGAGGATAGTTCTAAGGGCAAAGGCCCTTCATCTTCTACATCTCCTCCGAGGCCTCCACCTCCCCCGCATACTAGATTTCAGAACATTCAATATGCCCTAAACTTTCATTGGCACAACTTCAAACTAATGCCATGTCGGTCAGTGGACCAAACTTTTGTTTATGAACATTGTCCTATGGTGAGAGGAATCATTGAGTACTATGGGCTTCAAAACATCCTTTTCTTAGAGAGGCCAATCAATGTTGATTTGGTCTCTGAATTCTATAATAATCTTGCCAATGGGGAGGGCACGGGGTGGCGGACCCGTGTCGCCAGTGTGGATCTTGATTTTACCTTATCAGCCTTCACTGTGTTTCTGGGTTGCCGTCGCTCCGAGAATGACTTTTCGCTCTATCCCTCTTCCTGTCCCCTTTACTGGAGTCACTCCTGACTCCATCTATGAGCATTTTCTAGGCCACCCCAGGCCACGGGGTTCCGGTGCGCGCACCCGTACGTTTCCCACGTTTCCTGCTCTCCATCTATCCCCCATTGATTATGTTCTGTTTAAGATTATCACAAATTGTCTTCTTCCGACTACTTCAAAGCGTCTTGATGAGATCCATCCATTCCACTGCCTGATGTTTTACGGGAGGCATCTGCAGTTAGATTTTGACATAGCACCGTCCATTTATTTCTCCATCATTGTCCGTGGTCTGAGGTATGGCCAGACGATCTATATGCCATTCGGCCATATCATCACTGCCTGGCTGCAGTCCGCTGGGATCGATGTTTCACAGGGTCGTATTGTACCTATGGTGCGACAGGACTGCCGACTTGATCGTCGCATGCTGGCCCAGTCTGGTATTGTTGTCGGATCATGAGGGTTGCATTGGAAGAATCAGAGACACATGGGGGAGTTTCCAGGAGCAGCCCATTCCCAGGAGCAGCCCGCTGATCTAGAGGATTATGATGAGTGGGCTCCTGACCTCCGATGGCAGATTGCGGAGTTAGAGCGGATGCTGCAGCACGAATTGCATATCTCGGAGCTCTGGCGACAGGAGGTCCGCTCAGAGTGTCAATCCTTCGATCGACGCCTGACTACACTAGAATCTGACATCTCAGACATGAGCTCATTCTAGGACAGATGGTATGAAGAGTGGTATCATCATACATTTCCTGATGGTGCATCTCCTAGTGGCCCTTCACCAGGAGATATTATCTACATTGATGATTCGGACGATGATCCAGCTAACGATTGACCGCTCTATGTTCGTATTTGATGTTTTTGACGGATGTGTACATCCTGACTCTTGTCTGTTCTATCTTGCTTAGGATGTTGCTTGCTCACGTGATTACTGGTTGTCGATACTTGTTGATGATATGATATATTATCTGCATTTTTGATCCATAGCTATGTTCATGTCTATGCTACCATGCTCATATGATACATATGCCTGTTTAGCCATTTGATATCTTTTTGCCATATGTGATCATATGCTTATCCATAGTCAATCATATTCTTGTTGATTTGAGATACCCCTAGGGTTGAGGGGGAGTATGGTTTAAACTTATCAGCCCTTCTAGCCCCTTTTCGGTGTTCGACAAAGGGGGAGAGTGTTGGTTGGTTAAGTTTAGGTTGATCATGTTGTAGGGGGAGGATCCTGATTCCCCTATGATTCTAGATTTGAGGAAATGGATTGAGAATCCCTAAACTTAGATCGGGTTGTCAAACAACAAAAAGGGGGAGATTGTTGATGCAGTCTGGCTCTGATTGTTGTTTTGGTGTTGACACCGATTTAAGTTTAGGTTGATGATTATGATGATTATGTTGAAGTCCTGATCGAGGATTAGGCATGGTTTGGAAAATCATAGCCTGGGGGGCTAGGTGTTGGAAAATCCTAACCTGGAGGGTTAGGTGTTGAAAATCCTAGTCTGGAGGGCTAGGTGCTGGAAAATCCTAACCTGGAGGGTTAGGTGTTGAAAATCCTAGCTTGGAGGGCTAGGTGTGTGAAAAGTCCTAATTCGGAAGAGGTGGGTGAAAAGTCCTAGCTTGGAGGGCTAGGTGAAAAGTCCTAACTTGGAGGGTTAGGTGCAAATTCCCATCTTGAAGAATTAGGTGAAAAAGTCCTGGCTTGGAGGGTCAAGTCCTAGCTTGGAGGGCTAGGTTTGGAAAGTCCTAATCCGGAAGAGTTGGATGAAAAGTCCTAGCTTGGAGGGCTAGGTGAAAAGTCCTAGCTTGGAGGGCTAGGTGAAAAGTCCTAACTTGGAGGGTTAGGTGCAAATTCCCAACTTGGAGGGTTAGGTGAAAAATCCTTAGTTTGGAGGGCTAAGGTGGAAGAGAACTTAACTTGGAGGGCTAAGTTTAAGTCCCTGGATCGGTCTGGTGATCGGTCAGGGAAGCTGGCACGCTGCCCTGTTGTGGATCGGTCTGGTGACCGATCCAGCAACGACTGATCGGTCTGGTGACCGATCAGGGAGCACACAGTGAGGTTGGGAACCTACTGTACTGCTCCTGATCGATCCGGTGACCGATCAGGGAGTGTGTGTGTTTCACCCACTGCTTGGCTCCTGATCGGTCTGGTGACCGATCAGGGAGCGAACAGTGAGGTTGAGTTCCCTTGCTGATCTGCACCTGATCGGTCTGGTGACCGATCAGGATCACTGTGCAGATCGTTCCGGAGAACGATCCAGCATCGCAGGTTCCTCTCTATGATCGATCAGGACGGAGCCTGATCGGTCTGGTCATGATATGATCGGTCTGGTGACTGATCAGGAGGCTACCTGATCGGTCTGGTGACCGATCAGGAGGTCTGGACTGCGAAGCTCAGAAATCGCCCAAGAAAGGGGTGGATCGGTCGGGTGAACGATCCACAACCTGGGATCAGTCTGGTGATCGATCTAGGAGAAGTCACAAAGAAATCGCGATTTCTAATCGAGCGTTGGGGATTGATCAGGACGGAGCCTGATCGGTCTGGACCTAGCCTGATCGGTCTGGTGACCGATCAGGGGTCGCTCTGGTGACCGATCAGGGGTCGCTCTGATCGGTCCGGTGACCGATCACTTTAATTCAAATGCACTGTCAGACGCTCTGATCGCGTCTGAACGTATCCGATTTGCTTCTACTTACATATGATATTTGATTTACTATGTGATACGCTGCTCTAACACTCTGATTAAGCTGCAGGTGACAGGGGAGGATTCAAACACTCAAGGAGAGGTTAATGGAGGCTTTCCTTGGAGCAAATTTGTCCGATTATCCATTTCAGGTTGCAACGGCCGAGCTGCAGACTGGAGCCGAGACTGGGGCTTGGCTGAGGGGATCTCAGGAAGACCAGAGAGGGCTCAGTGGTAGCTGGTGTTGGCAGTGTGGTAGCTGGAGGCTACGGAGGATGTTGTCACCTGGTGCTGTGTGGAAGATCAAAAGGGCGGAAGATGGCTTCGTGGAAGCAGAGTTCAAATACTGACTTCTTGCTGCGCCTTGAGTTCTCCACAACAAGCTTGCTGCGTTATTGAAGTTTCATCATCTTGAGCAAGCTACTGATTTTCGAGAAGCAATCATCCATTACTTGAGTGCTTGAAGGAGAGAACAAGGAGCTGGGAGTCCGACAGTGGGAAGACACGAAGAAGGGTTCTTGCATGAGATCGCCACTGGGTGGAGCTCAGGGAAGCTTGCTGTGTTCTTGTCCTTGCTGAGTGCTTGAGTAAGATCCTTCTTGTTGTTTCATTGAGCTTAAACATTTATCTGTGATTGAAACGCTGTGGAGAGGTTTCTCCACCGAGAAGGAGGTTGCGTTATATCCGGTGCTAACCGGGGCTTGATCTGCCGACGATCAAGGGATCGCCCACCTTAAGGGCACGCCAAGGAGTAGGGGCAAGTTATCCCCGAACCTTATAAACCCTCCTTGTTAGCGATCTTGCTAGCTGTGATTGTTTGTTCTCGGTTTTTGTTTTGGTTTACTGCACTGCTTTGTTGCTTTATTTCTTCCGCTGTGCTACTGATAAGATTAAGTGCAGAAACTTGTTACTTGCCAAAGAGAAAAGTGATTGGCTATATTCACCCCCCCCTCTCTAGCCATCCCGTTTCCAACATTTTACTCCTCGGTTCCTCTCCTTCCCTCCACCATCTTTTGGCTGGGATTCATAGAGATAAGGGAGGGAAGATCTCTCCCTTTTGTGGTGCTCACCATGGGTGGAGAGATCGTCGGCGGCTGGGAGAAGGCGCCGCAACCCTAGGTTGCGACGGCGGCGCAAGGGTGAGGAAGGAGTGCATTGCGGGCGGTTTTGGATGAGGTTGAAGGATAATTCTCTCCTTCTTCATCTCCTTCTCCTTCCTCTCTAGGTCTGCTGCTGATTAGAGGGCTTGGAGCGGCTCCGGCGGTCGGTGGCGCAAGGGAAGAGGAAGAGGAGGGTCGGCGGCGCAAACCCTAGTGGCTAGGGTTTTGGTCGGCTGTGAGAAGGGGTTCGGTTGGAGCTTTTGGTGATCTCAGATCGTGGTAGATCGACACCCACATGACATCTGTGAAGCGAGGGACATAAGGTAGAAGACCGCGAGGTGATCGGAAAGGTATAACTTTACCTATGCTCCCTTGTATTTCCTTATGTTGTTTTTGTGCCATGATCATATGCATCATCATTTTATGTTTAAGAATTGATTATTTTGATTTCAAAATATGTCGAATAAATTCTTAACTCGACCCCGACCATAAACACAAAAGACGACGATCAACTCGTCACCTTTTCCGCGGTCAAACGGTCGAGCAAATTACAAAGTCAATTTTGGTAATTAGCTAAGTTGTAATTTGGATCGTTCGATACGGCACAAGACGGTCGATGGGAGATGGGTCTCCACTCGGATTAATTTTTAATCCGTAGTCGTGGACAGGTATCTCGGATCAACCAGGTATTCTCTTAGGAAACCCGCCAAGCCATACCCTACACACTTGACCTAATTTATACCGATGTGTGTGACATTAAAGGTACACCGATAGGTGATGGAAATAAGTACTTCATCATTTTTTAGGTGATCATATAAAATACTATTATGTGTACCTTCTCTAAAATAAGGTTAAAGCTGTGGGTGCAAAAGCATCAGACAAGAACAATCAACCTCTAGGGTTTTGATGTTTGACAATATACCAAGGTCTGGTCAATTTGATCAAGTGTTAAGCCAAACAGAACTTGATGTTTGGTACGGTCAAATCTAGGTTTGATCAGTTTGACCAAAGGATTAGCCAAACTGGACAAGATATTTGGCAGAGTGATTAGTACCTAGGGCTAGTCAGTTTGACCAAGGGTTAAGCCAAACAAGACTTGATGTTTGATAAAGTGACTAAATCTATATCTGGTCAATTAGACTAAGGACTAAGTCAAACAAGACTTGATGTTTGGTAGAGAGAAGTCTAGTCAGGATCAGATGACTAGGAAAGAAGTCCTTGTCAAGGTACCGAAGACCTAGTGAGTGAAGCTGGGCACGAAGTCCTGGTTCAGGAAATTGGGCACGAAGACTTGGTCGAGGGTTGGGCACCGAAGTCCTGGTCGAGGATCGGGCACGAAATCCTGATGAGTGAAGTTGGGTTCTAGTGAGTGAATATAGGTGGACGAAGACTTGGTGAGTGAAACTGGGCATGAAGTCCTAGTGAGTGAAGCTGGGCACCCTGACCGCGGGTTGGGAATGAAATCCTGGTGAGTAAAGCTGGGTAAAAGTCATGTTTAGTGAAGCCAAGCAAGGTAAAGTCCTAGTGAGTGAAGCTATGCATTGGAAAACCCTAAGGAGTTGATGTTAGGTAGTAAAGTCTTAGAGAGTTGACTCCAAGCAAAGCCTAGTAGGTCAGGTAGACTTACAAAAGTTAGGCTAGGATGTTTGCTTACTTTGTGTCTTTGCTTGTCTTGCAGGGATTTGAAGTTGGAGGCAAGAAAGGAGAGCAAAAGCAAAGCGGAAAAGCAAACTGCAGCTTGAGACCACTCCTAGGCGCCCGGAAGGACCCGAGCGCCTGAGTAACCTGGGTGCCCGAGGGTCACTCGGGCAACCCCATCACTCAGGTGTTGTAAAGGCTCCCGGGCTCCCCCATGACTCTGGTGCCTCGATGGGTTCCAGCGCCCAAGACCCTTTCCATGGTC
This sequence comes from Boesenbergia rotunda, assembly GCA_024364735.1. Classification (NCBI taxonomy): domain Eukaryota; kingdom Viridiplantae; phylum Streptophyta; class Magnoliopsida; order Zingiberales; family Zingiberaceae; genus Boesenbergia; species Boesenbergia rotunda. Next base: position 554,820 of record JAGFNQ010000251.1, on the reverse strand, counting down.
TTATCCCCTGCGATGCACACGCCGAATTGATCAAATAAGGATCACATTGAGGGTGCCCCTATAGGCACATGAGCGCTTGAGTGAATAGTATATAAAGGGATTCGAGCTGAGGTTTCAGATCATCAATTCCATCATTCTACTACTCACTCTCTGCGAAGTAAAAGTGTCAAGGTGATGCTCTATGACCTAAGAGGCTCCAGGAGGAAGTGTGCTATGCTTCGAACTTCCAGATTGGTCGGGATCATCTTTCTTTATTGGTTTGCTTTTATTATTACAAGTTGTACTTAAATTTCATTTACTTTTTCTTGTACTTCTCGAACTATAAGATGAATTTTCTCCACCTCTGAAAATTTCGGAAAGGAGACCTTTAGAGGACTCATGCTGAGTACATAATCCTTAGATGTACTGACCCTGAGGGTTGGTAACCAAGTAAATAAATCTTGCGTGTCTTTGTGTTTTTTACTTTAATTATTTCCGTTGCGCACTAACAACTCTGATAGAAAATTGAACAAATGGACGACGAGAAGACGAGTGTTGACTAAAGTTGATATTCACCCCCTCTATCGATGCCACAGATTCTACAAAAGCTACAAAAAAAATTATGGTCTATAAAAATGATATTAAAAACTAATTAAATAAAAAGATTAAGGTGGTAAGAAGTGACCAAGATGATGAATATCTATCACGATTCGCTGAGTTATATGTTGAATATGAGATCAGATGCGAAATAATAGCTCCTTATTCTCCTCAGCAAAATGGTATTATTGAACGGAAGAATCACACTCAGGAGATAACTAAACTCATTTTGAGTCAATTAATTCTGGGATTAATTTTATTAATTAATTATTATAAATTTAATTGATTTTATTAAGGATTAAATGAAATAATACTTGACCATACTACTTAACTTGACTAACTTAAGTGAAAGTTACTATTTTATAAGAGTTAGTACATAACAAATTGGGTTAGACAGGGGCCCAAGGATTTATTTATTTTTTAATTATTTTTCAAAATTATTGCTTATTTACTTTTGAATGCTTAGACTCAAATGGGTGAATTAAATTAGTTCTAGATTTTTTTAGTTTATTCTTGTTATTTATTGTTTATTAATTATCTGCCTGACTCAAATTTATTTTTAAACCTCACTTATAATTACTTACTTGTTTCTCTGAAAATATCGATTTTTGGTATTATTAACTTATCATTTTTTTGCGTTAATTTAAAATATTTTTTTAAAAAATTTACTTGCATTTTCAAAAACTTCACAGGCTCTGATACATGAATTTTTTCTTTTCCCAATTTTTTTTCTTTTCCTTCTCCTTAACTAAATTTTTTTTGAAATATGGCAAAGGGGGAGAGTAGGAAAAAGTTAAAAAGTTAGAAATTTTTTTACTAAGTGGCAAAAGAATTTTTTAAGGGGCTTTTTAAAACATCTACTTAGTACTTATTTTTTTAAGTTTTTCAAAACTTACTTAGTACTTTGTTTTTTCAAAACTCTATTTTTTCAAAAGAATGTTAAAATTTTCTTTCAATTTTACTTAGAGTTTTTCAAAGCTTATACTTAGAATTTTTCAAAGTTTACTTGTTATCAAAAAACCCTTTTAGATTGATAAATGCATGTTTTTCAAAAGCTTCAGGGGGAGAATTTCGTATTAAGGGGGAGTTTCATGCATTCTTCAATTTTATAAGTTTTTTGAAATTGAACCCAAATTGAAAATGTTTTAAAACTTAACATATCATTGGGGAGATTACTTATCAAGGCGGAGATATACAAGTCTATCTTTTGCAAATATTTATAACTTTGTAAAAGTTACTTTTACCTTGAGAAAATGTTGAACTCTATTTCTTTAAATGGTTTTTCTACTTGCTTAAAATATCTGTTTTAACTTAACTTTTGAACTAGATTACCATAAATCAAAAAGAGAGAGATTGTTGGTGTTGAAAGCACCAATCTGAACCTAGTTTTGATAATGACAAAGGGTTCAAATTTAAGTATATTTTGTGATCTAACATGTTTGACTAAGTGTGCAGGAAAGACCTAGTTTGTCTAGGCATGAAGTCTTGACCTACAGGGTTGAGCACAAAGTCCTGGTCGAGGACTGGGCATGAAGTTTTGGTCGAGGACTGGGCACGAAGTCCTTGTTGGTGCAGAAAGCACCACAGTCAAACTTGTGTTTTGATAATGGCAACAGGGTTCAAAAGTTAAGTCTTACTTGTTGTCTAACAAGTTACTCTAGTGTGCAGGATAAAAAGTCCTAGCGAAGGACTGCTAGGCACTGGCGAAGGAATGTCAGAGCAAAAAGCCCTAGTGAAAGAATACTAGGCACTGGCGAAGGAATGCCAGAGCAAAAAAGCCCTAGTGAAGGAATACTAGACACTGGCGAAGGAATGCCAGGGACTAAAAAGCCCTAGCGAAGGACTGCTAGGCACCGGGCGAAGGACAGCTCGGCATCCAAGACCTGGCAAAGGACCGTCAAGCAAAAGTCCAACCAGAGGAACGGTTGGCATCAGGTACATTCTCCTGAGAGGAGTAGGTGAGGACGCGTTCCCCGTAGAGGGAACAGTAGGCGTCGGTTCGACCTAGGGTTCCATTTTGGAGGCTCAAAGTCAGAACCAAAACAGCTAAGGTTGTATAAAATAATAATTTATTGTTTCATTGTGTTTTGGACTAACCCTGGATGCAGGACCGAAGGAACGTGTGTCTGCAGCTCAGAGAGCCTCAAAGGAATGAGGCAATAGCTGACCAGGGCGCCCGGAGTGTCCCGGGCGCCCCCAAGGTAAACACAAAACACAACAAAGCAAAGACATCTTCGACAGTTCAACTCTCGGGCGCCCCCGTGCTCCCGGGCGCCACCGCTGCTCCCGGGCGCCCCCTGCGCTGCGGCCGCCCCCAGGGCCAACTACCGAAGCACACCCTCACGAAGCCAAGGGATAGAGTTTGACCCGGTCAACCCGGGCGCCCCCAGCGCTCCGGGCGCCCCGATCAAACCTGATCCCGATTTTGAAGGGATCAGATGTTGACCGCGCTAAAAATGGATCGGGTGACACGTGGGGGGGCGCCCCCGACGTCCCGGGCGCCCCCAGGCCCTATATAAAGGGCCCTCGACCCCAAGCTTCGAACAACACTTCCAATCAACGCTTCTACGCTCTTCCGCTCTCGCGCCTCGCTTCGGAAACCTCCTAACTCGAGCCGACGACGTCCCGCTGCTCCGGAAAAGTCAACATTCATCGGACGTCGGTAAAAAGAAGAGCTTTCTTTTTGTTAAGTTTACTATACTGTATTTGTAAATCAATATTTGTAAACTTTCATTGCGCCTCATATAGAATTGCCCAAAGTAAACGGTCAACGACCGTGGGCCTTGGAGTAGGAGTCGACCTAGGCTCCAAACCAAGTAAAATTACTGTGTTTGCGTTTGATTGTGTTATTCCGCTGCGTAACTGCTTTTTCTATAAATCCGAACGATTTCCGATATTCACCCCCCCCTCTATCGGTTCTCTCGATCCAACAAGTGGTATCAGAGCCTATGAGTTTTGAAAACATAAAAATACTTAGCATAATTCTTGAAAGTATAGCAAAAAACTTTAAACTGCACCAACAAAACTCCACTTAAAAAATATTTTATATTTGTAGGCAAATCTTTTAGAAACTTCATGCACTTAGAACACTATTGCCTTTACAAGTATTAGTACTTTTCAAAACATCATACTTTGAAAAATAGAAGTACTTTTGAAGATTATGCATTAAAAAAAATTAATTTTATTTTGAATACTTGACTTGATTTCTTTTCCAGTCTGACACAATCCTAGGAAACTTTGTTAACTACAAGGACATTTTCCTAAGTGTCCTGGAAATTTTTTCAACCCAAGTAAATATTATTTCAAAGGTATTTCAAAAATAATTTTATAAGCCACAAAAACATTTTAAAATAATATTATTTTATAAGACAAATGTTTTCAACACAATTTTGAAAATATAGTGTATGAAAACATATTATTTAGAAATGTTTAATAACTCTTTTAATTTGACCTCCCCCTAAACTTGATACAGTCCTTGGAAGCTTGTTGACCACAAGTATTCTTCCTCTAAGTTCTTAGGGTTCAGTTCAGATCAAAAGAATAATAAAAAATAATTGCCTGCTAGAAATATTTTCTTTTGGTTTAGACTCCCCCTAAATTTGACACATCCTCGGAGTCCTTGTAGATCATTAAGTAGACCTCCTTTGTGTCTTTAGGGTTTACCAAAATCAAAAGAATAACTTTGACGTATGATAATTTTTAAGAAGATATTTTTGAAAACACACCTTGGAATGATAGCACAGTTTTCAAAAAGCATGATGATACTTTTTCAAAGAGATAGTAATATACGAGGTTTTTGAATCAAATTATTGAAAACCTTATTTTGAGATGAGATGATACTAAGGTTTTTGAAAAAATCTGATTTTTTTTTTAAACAAAGGTTAACAACTCCCCCTGTATTCGACACTATCTGACTTTATCTAAGTGTCTTAAGAGACTTCAGTGTTGACCAGTGTTGACTAGGGTTGACAATGTTAACTCGGTTTTACCAATCAATAATTGACTCAATCAAGTCCTAGGTCTTAGTACTAATTCAATCAAGACTTAGTTTGATGAGTTAATTTTGAAAACACATGAGCTTCACTTTTTGAAAAATGTTGAGTGGAAAACATATAGAGTTAATTTAGAATTAATTTTGGAAAACAATTGAGTGGATTTTGAGTTAATTTTGAAAGAGTATTGAACTACATTATTAGGTCCTAGATGTCTCACCTAGTTCTACGTGATCAAGCAGGTTAACCTTATGGGTTTTATGAGACAAATTTAAATAGAAGTAAGGATTTTACTTTGAAAAATCATGATTAATTTTGAAAAATTGAATTAACTTTGAAAACCACTTTAATGAATTTTAACTTTATTTTGAAAAAGTAGTTGATTCTAAGATCAATTGAAATTTGTGTTAGATTTGAATTTGACAAGAAGTAACTTGAATTTGAATTTCAAAAATTGGCTTCCAGGTCTTGGCGAGGCACTAGGCCTTCTTTGGCCGTAGCCTTATTGGATCATCAACCCTTTCCTAGACAAAGCCTTTTAGTGAAATTTCATCTTCAAAATTACCTTTTGATAAATTCTGGTCTAACTAGTTTGGGTTTTGGATCGGTAGCTTCGGCTAGTTCTGCCAAAATGGCTTCCCTAACATACTATCATCTCACCTCCACCCAATACTATGTTGTTCAAATTTCAATTAACTCTTTTGTCCTTAAACTAACCAATCCTAATTTTAAGCAAAAAAAAATAAAAAGAAGCATACAATTAAAGCAAAAAAAAATTATCTAAGTTATATCATAATCGTAATAATATTCTGGATTTTCAAAAACAGCAATATTATGAATTAAATTTTTATATGAATTAAAGTTACCCATCTTTCTTTTGCTTGATTGTTTCTTCAGTATTTTGTAGAGGTCGCGAGCCAATTGGACCAGTTTCCAAGGATCCCTTCCTTCGTCGTCAGATTCTGAGTCTGAGTCGGACTCAGGTACTGGTTGAGGCTTCTTTTGCAGTTCTTTTGGAGTTTTCCCTGCAATAGAATTTACACCTTCCTCGACCATTACAGTATCTGTTTGATTATTTAATACTAATTTTGAAAAGAATTTGAAATCAATTACCGTCTCAGTTAATTCGTTTTCTAAATCTGGCTTGGATTCGGGTTCAGACTCTGACTCGGCTGTTTGTGCTTGGACCGAGACTGCAAGATAACTTTGGTAATCTTCTTCTTCATTTGATTCGTCCGATGATTCGAACATCTCTCCTTCAAAGACCTCAATATCGGAGCTCTTTTCGTGTAGGTTGAGTAGCTTCTCCCACATCTCTTTAGCACATCCAAATGAACCGACTAGCTTGAGTTGTTCGTTGGTTAGACCGCATTGTATGATTACTGTTGCTTTAGCATCAGTCTCGATCTTCCTTAGAGTTGGTTCGTCCAATTTGTCCCAAGCGATCGATGTTCCATCTTCCATGGGGAATCTGAACCCCGTTTGAATTATCGACCATAAATCTAAGTTAGCCTTCAGGTGGGATTCCATTTGACTTCTCCAGGAGTTGAAATTTTCGCCAGAGAAGAGCGGTGGACGAATGCTATTCCATTCTTGATTGGCCATTAAAAATGATCCTTGCACACAAACAAAATAACAAAAATTGTACTAAGACTTGGTTTTGGATTAGTAGTACGGGAGAGAAAAGATATAGCCCAACAAAAATATTGCACGAATTTCGAGGTAAAATAATAATAAAAAATTATGACAGTTTATGATAAATTTTTGAAAATATTAATTTCGTCAATTCTGATTAATGATGAAAAATTAAAAATTTAATGTTAAAAAAAATATTTGCTCGAATTAATGTAGCACGAATTTTGAGAAAAATATTAAAATAATAATAAAAAAAAGTTTATGACAAATTTTTAAAAATTGTTCGTTTTATCAATTTTGACTTATGGTGAAAAAATGAGAATTCAAAATTGAAAAATCCACCTACAGATATTTTTTATTTTAAAATAAAAGGCGAAAAAGATCGAGTGGTGTTGATTAACTAAAAAGAAAAGAAATAAAATTAAAAATTTTGTAAATCCGAAAAACTTTCAAACTGGTGGTTGCACCAAGTTTGAAAGTTTGAAATTTGAAAAGCTTAAGTACTTTAGCTTTTCAAATTTCAAACTTTATCTAAGTACTTAAGCTTCTCAAATTTCAAAACTTTATCTAAGTACTTAAGCTTCTCAAATTTCAAACTTTATCCAAGTACTTAAGCTTCTCAAATTTCAAAACTTTATCTAAGTACTTAAGCTTTTCAAATTTCAAAAATTATCTAAGTACTTAAGCTTTTCGAATTTTCTAAGTACTCAAAACATTTCAAAAACTTTCCAAGTACTTAAGCTCTTCAAAAATTTAAGTATTTTTGGTACTTAAGTTAAAACTTGAAAAAACCTTTGAGTACTTTAAAAACTTAAGACTTCAAATTTTTTTCTCTAAACTTATGCTTTCAACTCTTCTATGTACTTTTAAAACCTTAAGTTATCAAAAGATTTCCAAAGTACATAAACTTAAGTTTGCAAAGTGCAAAATCATACTAAGTAAAGTTTTTTAGAACCCCACGAATTTTTGAAAAATCTAGGGGGAGAATCCTTCCAGGGGGAGGAACAAAACTTAGTGTTTTACATACTTTGATTAAACTTAACTTTTTGAACTAGGGTTGCCATAAATCAAAAAGGAGGAGATTGTTGGTGCAGAAAGCACCACAGTCAAACCTGTGTTTTGATAATGGCAACAGGGTTCAAAAGTTAAGTCTTACTTGTTGTCTAACAAGTTACTCTAGTGTGCAGGCTAAAAAGTCATAGCGAAGGACTGCTAGGCACTGGCGAAGGAATGCCAGAGCAAAAAGCCCTAGTGAAGGAATACTAGGCACTGGCGAAGGAATGTCAGGGACTAAAAAGCCCTAGCGAAGGACTGCTAGGCACCGGGCGAAGGACAGCTCGGCATCCAAGACCTGGCAAAGGACCGTCAGGCAAAAGTCCAACCAGAGGAACGGTTGGCATCAGGTACATTCTCCCGAGAGGAGTAGGTGAGGACGCGTTCCTCGTAGAGGGAACAGTAGGCGTTGGTTCGACCTAGGGTTCCATTTTGGAGGCTCAAAGTCAGAACCAAGACAGCTAAGGCTGTATAAAATAATAATTTATTGTTTCATTGTGTTTTGGACTAACCCTGGATGCAGGACCGAAAGAACGTGTGTCTGCAGCTCAGAGAGCCTCAAAGGAATGAGGCAATAGCTGACCAGGGCGCCCGGAGTGTCCCGGGCGCTCCCAAGGTAAACACAAAACACAACAAAGCAAAGACAGCTTTGACAGTTCAACTCTCGAGCGCCCTCGTGCTCCCGGGCGCCCCCGCTACTCTCGGGCGCCCCCTGCGCTGCGGGCGCCCCCAGTGCCAGCTACCGAAGCACACCCTCGCGAAGCCAAGGGATAGAGTTTGACCCGGTCAACCCGGGCGCCCCCAGCGCTCCTGGTGCCCCGGTCAAACCTGATCCCGATTTTGAAGGGATCAGATGTTGACCGTGCTAAAGATGGATCGGGTGACACGTGGGGGGGCGCCCCCGACGTCCCGGGCGCCCCCAGGCCCTATATAAAGGGCCCTCGACCCCAAGCTTCGAACAACACTTCCAATCAACGCTTCTACGCTCTTCCGCTCTCGCGCCTCGCTTCGGAAACCTCCCAACTCGAGCCGACGACGTCCCGCTGCTCCGAAAAAGTCAACATTCATCGGACGTCAGTAAAAAGAAGAGCTTTCTTTTTGTTAAGTTTACTATACTATATTTGTAAATCAATATTTGTAAACTTTCATTGCGCCTCATATAGAATTACCCAAAGTAAACGGTCAACGACCGTGGGCCTTGGAGTAGGAGTCGACCTAGGCTCCGAACCAAGTAAAATTACTGTGTTTGCGTTTGATTGTGTTATTCCGCTGCGTAACTGCTTTTTCTATAAATCCGAACGATTTCCGATATTCACCCCCCCTCTATCGGTTCTCTCGATCCAACAGTCCTGGCTGAGGGCTAGGCACTGAAGACCTGATTCGGAAGATCGAGCAAAAGTCTTAGCTGAGCGAGGACAATGGACATAAGTAGGGCCGGGTTGAGGTACTGACGTCTCAAGATTCGAAAGCTTCAGAGGCCGAGCAAAAGTCTAACCAGAGTTGCAGGTTGGCAAAAGATAACTTCTCCAGAGTGGAGTAGGTGAGGACCCGTTCCTCGGAAGAGGGAATAGTAGACGTCGGTTTGACCTAAGATTTCATTTTGAAATCCAAAGTCAGGATTAGACAGCTCCGGTTGTCAAACATGCATTTCATTTTATATTTTTTTTCATATTATTTGTATTTCGGACTAACCCTGTGGTGAGGACATGTTCCCCGGAAGAGGGAACAGTAGACGTTGGTTTGACCTAGGATTTCATTTTGAAATCCAAAGTCAGGATTAGACAGCTCCGGTTGTCAAACATGCATTTCATTTTATATTTTTTTCATATTATTTGTATTTCGGACTAACCCTGTGTTGCCGCTAAAGATATTAGACATCAGCAGCTTCCGGAGCGCCCGAGAGGTCTCGGGCGCCCAAGAGGGTAGGTGCCCGAGAGGTCTTGGGCGCCCGAGTATACAGCGCTCGAGAGGTCTCGGGCGCCCCAGTGCGAAAAACTCAGTTGGGCGAGGATAAGATTTTTATACATCTGACAAAACAGATAAGATTTTTTCGTTTTGTCACTTAGAAATGGGTGATTAGTTTAGGATATAAAAGGCTTAGTCTAACCCAACTAACATAACAAACCTAATTAATTTAACCATTTATTTATCAAACCTAATTTAAAATTTTACACTTTTTAAAACAAACTTAATAAAATTTTCAAACTTAACTTAATTTTGTTAACTTAATAAAATTTTCAAACTTAAATTAATTTTTAAAAACTTAATAAAATTTATCAAACTTAACTTAATTTTAACAACCTTAATAAAAATTTTAAACTTAATTTTGTTTTCCAAACTTAACTTGTTTTTTTTAACTTAATAAAAATTTCAAATGTCACTTAAATTTTCTTTTAAACTTAATTTAATTTATTTTAAAACAAACTTAATGTTTTTTTTAAATTTAACTTACATGTGTGCTTATTTTATCCTGTCAACGTTAATCAACTAACTTGGTGAATTGATACACTAACTTAATGAAAAATTGTGCTTGATTTTTTTTTTGTCTTGGTGATAGTCAGTCAACCGAGCGCCCGAAATGCCACAGGCGCCCCACCACTTTTGAACCAGGCGCCTGGGAAGTTTCCAGGTGCCTCATCGTGCCAATCAAAGGCGCCCCTAGTTTTCCAAAACTAAGGGTATCTATCTGCGCCCGAGAAAGCACTCGGGTGCCCCATATAGTTCTACACTTGGGGCGCCTCCTTTGGCTCCCAGGCGCCCGACCGGTGACTATATAATTAGCTACATGATAGAACCTCTCCAAACACAAACTAGGCACCTTCCAACCTCAAAAACTCCTCTTTCTCCTCTCCTTTTCACCCCAAGCCTTGTTCGGGCGATTACGATCAACCGAGGGTTGCCATTTCTATTTACTATTCGACTATGCCTCCTCGGTAAAACCCTAATCTAATCTTTTCTCTTATTTTACAATTCAAATAGGTTATTTATTATGCTATTTCTCTATTTAGTAAATGTCAAGTCGCTGAGGCTGATCCCTCTGCTGAGCCCAATCCTGACCCTAAATTTCCCTCACTCGATCTATTAAATAAGTTTAGTTCTACCATCTATAAATCACTTAAGACTCACCATCTAAATAGAGGCTTCTTCACTCAATCTTGTCCATTATCTATAGAGGTTATTAACCATTATCAACTTGACTGTCTAGTTTACTACACCAGTCCAATAAATACCACCCTATGTGCAGAATTTTATAAAAACCTGGTAAAGGTTGATGATCTTACCTACTCCACTAGGGTCGAAACCCATAATATTATCATTACCCCTGGCTTAATCACTCATTTTCTTGGATTGTGACCCTCTAAGTTCACATTTCTCTGCTACCCTCCTAGGGACCTCCCATTTTCTGATCCGTACTCTCACATCACCCTTGATACACTCTACACTTACTTCTTCGAGGGTGAGAGAGATCCTACTATGTCCATCTTCCGATCCTTTGATTTGCATTTTAGGAATACACATTATACTGAGTTTTAGTCCGTTACATTCTTCCACTCACTTCTAGAGATGTAGCGATGATGAGGCCCTTACATACCTTCTTACTTTACACCCTCATTCACCCTCTTAACATAGACATCGGACTACACATTTTCCATACTATCATCTATGCATCTAACATCTCCACCCGCTCTAGAGTTTGGATATCCTATTGCCACATCTTGACCGCTCTCTACACATCTTCCGGATGAGACATCATTGCTGGTGAGCTTATCCATATGACCGAGTGTATCGAGGCAGGGATTAGAAACTTCTTGTAGCCACGATAGATGTCTCAGACACTAGGTGTTGAGACAATCGATCCTAAAATGATTGGAAGATCATGGTTTTGATGTGTGTGTGTGAATATGTTTAAGGTTAGAGTGTTATGTTATATTTGATATGTGTGATTGAGTTTACAGGACTTGGAGAATCACACATGGTGAACATATCCGAGGGACGAGAGTGGAGGGAGGAGGACTCTAAGGGCAAGCTGGGAAGTGGACTTCAATGGCACACGTGAAGGGTGGCATGGAGGCAAGCCAAGGGAAGGCTTGTGTGCGCATCCGAGGGATGAGAGCCAGAGGAAGATGACTTCAAGGGGCGAGCCAAGGGAGTGAACCTGAAGGTACACGTGAAGGAGAATGTGAAGAATGACTGTAAGTGAGTGGGCAGTCGACTGGACAGATCGGGCAGTCGACTGCCAAAACTCACAAAAGGTTTTCAGCCTTCTACCAGTCGACTGGCCAAGGGGCAGTCGACTGATGACCCCCCAAAACTAGCTGTTGGCTAGCAATTAATGCTAGACCAGTCGACTGCCCCAGGAGCAGTCGACTGGTGTGGGGCTGGACAGACAGCGAGTCTGTCCTGTTCTCTTATAAAAAGAGGACTTTTTTGCACGTGAATGGTACGGTTTCGTACTGTAACGAAGTGTTGTTCGTGCTTAGAGTCTTCTCATCTTCCTCTCTCTCTAGTCATTGTATTCTGTAAAGAGGAAGACAACACCGTTGTAAAGGTTTCTCCACCTGAAACAGACTTTTCATAGTGGAGGTGGAGTACGCGCGTGGATCCTTGGATTAGTCACCCATCTGGGTGGATACCAAGTAAATTCCTGTGTTAGCATTGCTCTCTCTCGTTCTTTGCATATTATTGTTTGTATTACGCTAACTTTTGTGTAGAGAATTCAACGAAAAAGTGCTATTCACCCCCCTCTAGCAACGTCTTCGATCTATCAATTGGTATCAGAGTCGGTTCGTTTCGGAAGAACTCACCGTCGACCGGAGCAAAGTTAAATGGTGTTTCAAGAGGGATACAGCAGTGCACGGTCACCCTTCTTCGACGGGAATGACTTCGCATACTGGAAAGGTAGAATGCAGTACTATCTTATGAATGACATTGAAAACTGGATTAGTATTGTAGATGGATTCGATGCACCCGTCGACGAAAGAGGAGAGCCGACACCCATGAGATCATGGTTGAAGGATGTCATGAAGAGTGCGCAGTCAAATGCCAAGGCCACCACCACACTTCAGTGTGGGCTCTCAAAGGAGCAACTCAACAAGGTGGGGTCATTCAAGAGCGCCAAAGAGCTATGGGACAAACTGGTGGAATTGAACGAAGGGTCTAACTAGTCCAGAAGGGCAAAGAAGGACTTGCTCGTGGCCCAACTCCAATCCCTGTCCATGAAGAGCAACGAAACTGTCAGCCAGCTGCATGGAAGGGTGAAGGAGATCATCAACAAACTCCACATGATTGGAGAAAAGATTGAAACCCGGGATCTCGTCAAGTACGTTCTACAAGCCTTCTCGAGAACTACCTTGTGGGCATCTATGGTTGATGCCTACAAAGTATCAAGGGATTTGTCCATAGTTAAATTAGATGATTTGTTTTGTGAATTCGAACTGCACGAACAAGCTAATGTTTTGGCCAAAGAGAAAGGTATAACTTTTATTGAAGAAAAGGAGAAGAAGAAGAGGAAGGAGAAGAAGAAGGTGGTCTACTCCTCCTCATCCGACTCAGAGGAGTCCAGTGACTCTATGGATAGCGACCAAGAGGCTTTCATTGTAAGAAAAATGTGTAAGGCTTTCAAAAGTTTTTCTAACAAGTCTTATTCTAGGAAAGGGTCCAAAGGCAAGGGTAAGGCCAAGGACATCATTTGCTACAACTGCCACCAAGAGGGACACATGAAGAACGAGTGCCCTCAACTAAAGAGAAGAGATGAAAAGAAGGAGGAGAAGAAGAAAGGTGACAATAAGAGGTCGAAGGGAAAGGAGAAGAGTGCCACCAACCTCAAGACGACTTGGGATGATCCTTCATCCTCAGAGGAAGAAGAGGAGCAAGTGTCTCACTTTGCTCTCATGGCAGTGGACTCATCAGAGTCATCAGATGATGAAAGAAGCTCGAGCGGTGAAGATGAAAGTGCTTCATCATCATCCGAGTCAGAAGCATCGGTAAGTGAGGTATACAGCTTACCCTCCTCTACTTTAGTTGAGGAGCTTGGTTCAATTTAAGCATGGTCTAATTGGGCTTAAGGATTGGATGATGTTGATGGGCTTTCCTCTTCTTGGATCCAAATTGGGTTGGATGAAGTAAACCATCTTCATTTGAATTGAACCAAGCCTTCAAATTAGACCATGCTTAAATTGAACCAAGCTCCTCAACACTAGCATTGGGTCCAATTACTTTGATCCAAGCCTTGGTCCAAGGTTCATCTTTAATTCCCTACAAAAATCATGAAATAATGCCAAAATTTAGAGGAAATTATAATGATCACCAAAAATAGATCCTAATCGTAAAATATGATATAAACATGATTTAAACATACGAGAGGATAAAAAAATGCTAAGTAAATGAGCAAATATAATGACATAAAATGCTAGTTATCACACCCCCACACTTAATTCTTGCACGTCTCGAGCAAGCAAACAAAACTAAAAGAAAACAAAATATCTCCCAAATATTACATCCCCTATCGATACTTTAAAAATAATAAAAGAAGGTTACTTAGGATCATCAAGTCTCAAGAATCAATGTATTTATGGTTCCAAATCTCACATAAGTCAAAAGGCATGGTAATTTCAATCAACTTGAATAAACTAAGCATGACAAAAATCTCACAAGATAGATATATGCGCTGATGCTCACAAAAATAACAAATATGAAAGTGGAGTTCTCTCAAAGCACGCATGACATTGCACTACCATATGCTTGCTTATTTTCTACTTCTCCACTACTATAACATAAGTACACAAATCAAGAGGATTTTTCAATGACTAATGATGAAACCATGTGCTAACAAGAGAACAGGAAGGGTAGATAACAAAGAAGATCACAGAAAATATGAGAGCATTGGGGTAATCAACATGACGTATATAATCAAATAATATGCCAAAATAAAAAAAACTCACCCAAACATCCAACATTCAAAATTCTCCTTGCACATTCTCAATGCAATACACAACAACCACTTACAACATCTCTAAAAATGCATGTATGTATTAACAACTTAACTCTTATGTTTTTCTCAATAATAATATCAAATGAGTATACATCAATTTTTTTATGAAAATATTCCTTCTTGTTCCTCACTAACAAAATCCCAAATGCTTGAGAATTTTTTTTTCACTCTCTTTAATTTTTCATTCGTTTCTTTTCTTTTTTTTTCTTCTTCTTTTCCATTTTTTTCATCTCTTCTTTCTTTATTCTTTCTTTATTTTTTTTTTTGAGTACGTAGAGAGATTTTTTTTCAACAAACATTCGTCCATACACACTTATCTTCCCCCCACACTTAAAACTTGCCTCAAACAATGTAACAAAGCATGATAACATCTAAAACTCACAATAATAGAGGCTAATAATAGACAAATAAAAATGTAACTCATCATGCAATCACCCCATGCTCTCATCGCATGCTCAAAGGAAGAATAAGCTAATAAAGATATGACAGTGAGAATATAATGACAATGAGAAAATCTGACAAAGGAAAGACAATGAAACATGAAAGTAATAGGTGAAATGCTCACTAGTAACAATAGCAAAGTAGAGGGAAAACTAAGAGTTCAACAAGAAAGTTTGCCTCCATCATATTCATATAAGCTTATGCTATTGTAATTTCAAAAAGAATCAAAGCAAGTTCTAGAGTGTCAAGTATCACAAATGTTATCACACATAGGAGGATTAAAGATAAGCATAGCAATATCCTCACTAGGTGAACAATAAAATATCATGCTTAGTCTAACAAGATAGAGTCCATCACCACAACAAATGACTAAATGCAATTAATGTCCCCAAGCATACCAAGGAAACCAAAACTCAACAGTCAGACTTAACCATCTTTTATGATTTTCAAAGCATAATAAAGGGGCATGTAGGGAGATACAACTGGAAATCAAGCAAGGTTTATTCAAGACCAAACAAAATGTAGAATGAGGAAGCAAAGCATGAATGCAAAGTATAAAAGCAAACAAACATGCAAGTATAAACATAAAGAAAAATAAGAAAAGGAAAGAAAAAGAACAAACTCCCCTTTATTCCTGGCGGTTGGAGTCGGTTAAGGAGTAGCATCCATCCAGGTAGTGGTAGGGTTTGGGTAGTCGAGAGAGCATTCCTCACGTGATCAATGTCATAGTGCACTGCTCCCCCACACTTCAACATTACATAAGTATGTTCCGGTGGTCGGAGACGATTAAGATGCAAAATCCACTCTCGGGGTGCTTTGCTACAAGTCAAAGTAAACTTAACTCCTCCCACTATATATTCTTTGGAAGTCCTTCCGGGAGGTTGGAGGCTATTTAGCTGGAGCACCCTCTCAAGAAGTCTACGACACCCTACAAAACCATGAAATACCTCCCGCATGCGTGAAGGGTGAGAAAAAGATGAAATACAATCAGTCTCTAAATAGAATGTATCAAGAAATGCATCACATCCAATAAAATTAACCTTAGGTACCTCTATGAGTTTTTCTAAAAAATTAGGAGAAGTACTTACCTTGTTGTGCTGAAAAATACCTGAAGGTGCTACAAGAGTGGATGTAACTATGGCCTCCTCCTGGTCAAGTAAAGGCTCCATCTCAGGTTCAGGTGCTGGTGGAAATACAACTAAAAGAGGTGATTCTTGGGTCCTTGCTTCCACCATGCAAGTCCCTACACTTCCATACTTATCCTCTGAATCTCCTAATATATCACTCAATGTAGGTGATCCCTGGGGCTCAGTGCAATCCCCTACACCTATAGAGTCATCTGCAACTGGAAATGGATCAAATTCAACCTCCAACTTACCTGTCTCTATAGCTAATACCTCCTCTGCCTCATCTTTTCTCTCTTCATCTGAACTAGAATATCCTCTCTGAACATCGATCTTGGTCCCTGCAGTCTGCATCTGACTAATGGTGGATGATATCTGTCTAATTTGTCGCTCTATGTTCTGAATGGAAGCATCAGTCCTACTCTGATACTGTCTATAGTCTCCCTGATACTGCTGAAATTGAGCGCTAAATTGTTGAAAATCCCTCTCATTTTGCTGCTGAAGCTTAGTGCTAAGTTGTTGAAAACTCCTCTTATTTTGTTGCTGAAATTGAGTTAAAAAGGGCTCCAAAGTGAGTAGAAACTTCGGTTTTTGTTGCTGAACCGGATGTGACCATAAAAGCATAGGATCATCCTGGAATGTCTGTAGGTTTTGATATGCTGGATATTGCTCAGTAAATTGACTTTGTGTATCCTCATACATGAAATATGACTGATCCCCCCAATTAGAATTGTAGGAATTAGAAAATGAGTTATACCTATCTGACTGTTGAGGTTAGAAGTATCCATGCTGCTCTGGAATTTGTTGGGGTTGAAAGTACTGAGTCGAGTAATTGCCCCAGTCATCATTATAGGTGCTAGGAGCTAGATCATAGGTATCTTGATATTGATGTTGGGAATGCAGGGGTTCTTGAGGAAATCTAGCAGTCTTTTGGATGAGGTGGCATATATCAGCTGGATGAGATGGACTGCCACAATTAGTGCATATGTGTTTCACTCGCCCCATTTCTGAATTGTGATATTCGTTGAAGCCTCCAACTTGTTGAGAGTAGAAATCCATGTTGAACTGAAAGAATTATCCTGGTCTTACAGTGAAACACTAATAAACAAGATTAGAAGACTCAGGAGCATATGATATCAAACACATGAATGTATGAACATTAAAGTACATGACAATTGTTTTAAAAAAAAATTCTTGTGGAAAAATAGGGAAACAATCCTAAAATTATCAAACACCACTACAGTTCCCCAGCAACGACGTCAAATTTGATGTACCCCGTGTGTCATACCACGACTATCAAATACAATTAAAGTGTCGAACTCCTCTAAACTAATGTAGCATAGAGTAACTCGAGTCGTCTCTCTTAAGGAATGTAATGATAGATTAATAATCCTAGGATTCCAAGTTATTGCTTTTGGATTTTGGATATTAAACTGGGGTTTGGATTTGAAAGCTATGACTACGAAATGAAATAGCAAGCAAGTATGAAATATAATCCTAATTAATGAAAGATAATGCGAGTAAAGAAGATCTAATCTAATCTAAACTATACTTACAAGAATTAAAAGCAACATAAAGTAAAGCAATTAACAAAACCTAGACTAATCAAACATAATTACATCTAAATAAAAATAAGAACTCAAAGCAATTGAAAGAGACAAGACAAGCAAGAATTAAGCAAAACAAGATACATGACATGAGTGCGTGCCATTCGAAATGACATGAGTATTCAAAATGACATGAGTGCGTGCCATTCGAAAATATGGGAGAACAATTGGTACAAACATTCAACATCCAACAATTGCAAGGAACAACCAAATACTAGGAAATCAACCCAACACAAAGAGCTTCTCATGTGGATGGACTAAGTTACGGATGGGCCTCGAAAGCGGGTTGCCGGAGAATGGAGTGGACTGCTGCCGGTCGGTGCTATGAAGAGCTACTGCCGGAGAATGAAGTGGTGGAGAAGAAGAGATGGAATAGAGTGGATGAGTGAGGAGAAGGAGAAGAGGAAAGGGAAGAAGGTGGGAGAGAGGTGTTCTCCTTGTGTTCGGCCCCCTAGCTTGTGCGATGGCGTCCTTGTGCGCTGCCGTGCTTCAGCCCCTTGTGCGATGGCATCGGGAAAGTGGAGAAGAGGGTGAGGAGATGGCTGGCTGGCGGTGGGGATGGTGGAGAGGCAATCGCCGGCCGATGAAGGGAAGGAGGAGGAGATGGAGTTGCGTCTAGGGTTCTTTCGGATGAGGCTTACGTGTGTGAGTCTTGGTTTCTTCATGGTTTTCGGATTCTGGGTTGAGGGGAGGAGTAAGAATTTAGATCCGAATCCAGTAAGGGTTGTAATTGGGCTTAAGGATTGGATGATGTTGATGGACTTTCCTATTCTTGGATCCAAATTGGGTTGCATGAAGTAAACCATCTTCATTTGAATTGAACCAAGCCTTCAAATTAGACCATGCTTAAATTGAACCAAGCTCCTCAACACTAGCATCGGGTCCAATTACTTTGATCCAAGCCTTGGTCCAAGGTTCATCTTTAATTCCCTACAAAAATCATGAAATAATGCCAAATTTTAGAGGAAATTATAATGAGCTCCAAAAATAGATCCTAATCGTAAAATATGATATAAATATGATTTAAACGTATGAGAGAATAAAAAAATGCTAAGTAAATGAGCAAATATAATGACATAAAATGCTAGTTATCAATGATCCGAAGGTCGACGAGGATGACTTTGTTGCTGAGCTCGAGGCGTAGATGGAGCAAACACAACCACCTCCACCTCCTCTGACTACAGACGAGAGACTCACCCGGCTTTAGCTGGAGATTCACACTTTGTGGGAGGAGGCGGAGGCTCAACACGCAAAGAGGTTAGAGGCAGACCAGGCTCGAGAGATGGCAGACCAGGCCCAATATACAGAGCTTAAGGCTATTTTCGATCGTGGCACCCGGGCTCATCTTGTTCATAGACTTGATCTATATTTGTCTTTGATTGAATTTGGGATTGACTGACTATTGCCTCTTTTTGATTGACTTTAGTTAACTTCTATATTGACATGTCTTTATTATGTGAATGAGCTCAGTAGAATAGTTTTTATTTATTTCCTTAATTATTCCTCGTCAAAATCATCTTTTTAAAAATTACTTTTCAAAAATCATTTTTTTAATTGTTTTTCAAAAATTTATGTTTTTTCCTATTTTTAAAATTTTTTTCTAAGTTCTAAAAATGTTTAACTCTATTTTTTTTACTTAGTTTTCAAAAATTTACCCCCTTAAAACTAGAGATTTCTTTGTTATAGACTTAGCTTAGGTTTAACCCCTAGTTTTCATGCACCTATATTTAAAAGCCAACATCTCACAAGAACATTGGTGATACCTTACTTGACAACATAGATTGGGTTGAGGTGCTTAAGCCTATACCTTGACTTAAAGATACTTTAAGTCGGTGCATCAACAGTAGTTGGGGCAAGAAATACAGTTGAACATCAATCAAGTAATCAAGCTTAGCAAATCTAACTAGATCAGACTACTTAACTTGACTACCCAAGTGAAAGTTACTATTTTATAATAGTTGATAAGTAACAAATATGGTTAGACAGAGGCTCGAGGATTTATATATTTTTATTTTGTTTGTCTTGTTATTCAAATTATTTTCAAAATTATTGCTTATTTACTTTGTTATACTTGGACTCAAATCATGCTTAGACTCAAATGGGTGAATCAAATTAGTTCTGAAATTTTTGCGTAGTTATTCCTGTTTTACTTAGGATAATTATCTACTTCACTTAAAATAGATGATCAATTTTACATAGCATTATTTAATTGCTTAACTTAAATTATTTTTTGCAAAATTTACTTAGCATTATTTAGTTTCTTAACTTAATTTTGTTTTTTTACTTAGCATTATTTACTTGTCTCACTTAAAATATGTTTCAAAATTTACTTAGCATCATTTTTTTCAAAATTTATTTAGCGTTATTGACTTGTCTCACTTAAAATTGTTTTCAAAATATTACTTAACATTATTATCTCAAAATCTAATTAGTATGATTTCCTTGAATTTCAAAAATTATTATGGGCTCTAATACCTGAATTTTTTTTCTAAAGCTTTTTCCCTTTAACCAAAATATTTTTTTTGATATATGTCAAAAGGGGAGAGAAAGGAAAAGTCAAAAGAAAAAGGAAAAGTTAGAAGAATTTTTTTTTTATGTAGCAAAAGAGTTTTTTAAAGGGATTTTTCAAATCTCGAACATTTTTAAAGTACTTTACTTTTCAAGATTCAAAGTACTTTGCTTTTCAAGATACTATTTTCAAAGGGGGAGAGAAAGGAAAAGTTTAAATTTTACTTAGAGTTTTTCAAAGTTTACATGTTTTCAAAAAATCTTTTTCAAAAACCTTATTGAAAATGCACATTTTTAGATGCTTTAGGAGGAGAGTAACATATCAAGAGGGAGCTTTATGCATTTTCAAAACAACTTATCAAGGGGAAGCTTTATAAGTTTTCTTAAAACACTTTGTATGGGATCGATGAGATCGATAGGGGGGCGAATATCAATTTAAAAATTTTCGAATTCAAGTCGTGAGTAAGCATAGCGGAAATAAAAAAAACTCATGTCAAACTAATGCTAACAGTTTTGTTTTTACTTAGTTCGGAGTCTGTGATGACTCCTACTCCATGTCCTACGGTTCTTGACCATTTTCTTTGGACAATTCTAACATGTCAGAATAAACTATAAGTGAAGTGTAATGATTAACTCACAAGTAGGCATATGGTGTAATAACAACCAACTCAACAACGTTTCTATGAAATTATACTATAGGATAGGAAGACATGAGTCACAAAAAAATTTAGTGGATATATTCACATGGTGCCATCAAACCCTAATCATATAAATCATGTTTTAACGAACAACTTGATGCATATTATGCTTCATCCAAAATTCAAATAGATTAATGAGCCTAAACAATTTTGACATGAAACCAACAACCAAATCATGCTTAAGAATAAAGAAAAAAAAAAGCTTAAAGCAGATATCATCAAACCATATCTACAAAAGAAAGGGCTCACCATGAACCTCAAAGTGGATGTAGAGGAGGAAAAGGGTTCTCAAATATACTACTTAGTCTGAGCAACTGTCGTCTCCTCCCTTTCATAATGACTTTGTTCCCATTGTCATTGCTTCCGTTGTCAACCTCTAATTTTCCTGGTTAGCTATGGTGGTATCTTCAACATTGGAAAGTCTAAAGGGTGCTCAATTTTTAAGTATAAATCCGAATGAACCCCCATAATGGACAATCATCCTAGAGGTTAGACATGTCCCAATGTCGATACTTGAATGTCCCTCTATGATCTCTAGCCCAAGTATTGAGCTATGTGGGTAATATACCCACCAACCATAATAGTCCCAGCAGCAGTCTTCACAACCCTGAGCAAGTGTCTAACAAAATAAGATTCATAATCTATAATCCCTCCATGCAACATAGTCCATAGATACATAAGTTTACTAAGTCTCACCACCCCTTCATTATCCTCTCTTCCAAAAATACTATTTGCCATCACCCTATACATACACCAGATTGTAGATTCTAGATGTGTAATTGACTTTACTCTACTATCTTAAATTGAGTTTACTCTAGGATCTTAAATGTAATCTATATGGAGCTCATTTTATTGACTGAGATCCATAATAATTTTTTTTATTAAGTACACGCCAGGTAGACTTCTACCCATAAATAAAACCAAGATTATATATTTTTATTATCTCTCAAAACTCACTTGTCTTGTTACCTAAAGCCTCACCTCAAGGTTTTTATCCATTTGCCTAGAAGTCTCACCTCTAGTTTTTTATTCATGTGACTCTTGTCAACCTTAACCTTTTGAACTTCTACATCACTTGCCATCGTCTAATCAAGCAATAACTCCTTGGACTATTAATAGACTTGTAATAGACCTCTTGGATCAATTTTATCCTCGTTAAACTTCTCCATCTATAAACCTATTGAAGGTGAAAAATTTTCATAGGGTTGAACAAATCATTCTCAAAATTATTCGAATCGAGGACTTGGATAGCTGATACTTATTATCCATAAACCTCTTGAACTCATTTTTTATCAATAAAGATCGTTTGGACTTTTAATTTGCCAAGATCTCTTGCAAATAGAATCACAAGGTAAATTTAACTTTTTTTTTACCAACCTCATTAGAACAACTTAGATTTGATCACATAAAGCATGAATGTACTAACACAAAATTGTTATTTTTTTAAAAGATTTTTGTAGGTATAGATGAGTTCAAAGTTACTTCTACATAAATGATAGATAGTATATAAAAGCGCATGAATTGAAACAAAAAAGAAACATACAACGACATTTTACCAAAAGGCGTACGTGAGAATTCATATTTACCGAAAAGTGTCCTATGGTTTATTCATTACCAAAGGGCGCATGTAAAATCAACTCATTCCACTTATACCCTCCCGCCATTAACGCCTTTTCATAATTCATTTTTCGAGATATCCGAACCACCTTTTCATAATTTGATTTTAAAATAATAAATTGTGATTCGGATGCAGATATTTTCATCTTCTCTTACCCTATATATCTCTTCTTGCCTTGTAACTCGACCAAGCCCCGAACCTTTAACTATATTTTACTGTGATTGTGAAAAGATTAAGAAATAATTAAAAGATTATCTTATAAATAATCATTAAGGCCCTTTTGACTTGAAATGAATTTATTTCAAGCTCTTTTTGGCCTGAAATAAGGATATCAATAGAAAATATAAAATATCAAAAAATATCATCAAAATAAAATAAGGCAAGATTTCAGTCCCAAAAATTTCAGGCCCTCTTTGGGCCTGAAATGAAATATTTCAGGCCCTCTTTGGACCTGAAATGAAATATAATTAATTTTTAATAATTTTTTCGAAGGACAAGAATGAAGGGATCAATTAAGAATAAGTTAGATGGAACGTTGAAAAATAAAATGAAATTTAGAAGCATCACATTAGAATTTCCAAAGAGGGCCTTTTTCTGTTATAAAATGTTGAAGTTTGACTTTTGATGGTTTACTAGGTTTTCTTGATGTTGTTAATTCCTTCCTGTTGTCGTTCTAGTTCTAACTTGGGACACAAGCTCTTCTAGGATTTTTTTGTTTTCTTTTCATAATTCACAGTGCTATTAGATTTTACTGCAATCATTTGTTTCTATTCCATGCTTTCTCTTGAGTAGAAATTTAGGATCCTTTGCTTCTCTTTATGCTAATTGACAACTTTGGTTTCTCATGCCTATTTTAGTTTAGGTTAAGAACTTGAGGTATGGCCATTTTGGAACCCTAGCTATATTTTGGTGTTATTCATTTATTTTGGTTGGTTGGTTTTCAGTTTAGTGGGGAAGTTAATAGGTAAGCAATGAATCAATATATTCCTGATTGGGCCATGGATGATGACTCTAATTGTTTGACAAATCTTCTTCCTAGGTCGAGACAAAAGAAACCAATGGGGTCAGACTCTACTCTCTCAATTCTCTACCCTAATTATCAAATTTAGGTTTTAGTCCATGGGGGTTCAATGTGATGTTCTTCCATTCTTGTAGACCAAGTCTCAAATGAAAAGTTGAAAAACTAAGTCTAACCATTCACAAATTTGGTGTTTTATTCAGGTCCAAAGAGGGCTTGAAATAAATTTATTTCAGGTCCTCTTTGAGCCTAAAATATTTTTATTTCAGGCCCAAAGAGGGCCTAAAATTTTTTATTTTAGGCCTAAAGAGGGCCTAAAAATTTTCATTTGAGGCCTTCTTTGGGCCTAAAAATATTTCAGTCCCAAAGAGGGTCTGAAATGAAAATTTTGAGACCCTCTTTGGGCCTGAAATATTTTTATTTCAGACCCAAAGAGGGCCTAATTTTTTTTTTCAGACCCAAAGAGGGTTTGAAAATTTTCATTTCAGACCCTCTTTAGGCCTAAAAATATTTCAGTCCCAAAGAGGGTTTGAAATGAAAAATTACAGGCCCTCTTTGGGCCTGAAATATTTTATTTTAGGCCCTCTTTGGGTCTGAAATAAAAATATTTCAGACCCAAAGAGGGTCTGAAATTTTTTTATTTCAGGCCCAAAGAGGGTCTGAAATTTTTTATTTCAGTCCTAAAGAGGCCTTGAAATTTTTGTTATCTTGGCTGTTCAACAAAGCTATCGCTTCATGTTGCCATCGAATTTTGTTAGAAATTGGATTTAGAAAATATAAATGTGATGCATCAAGGAATTGGAAATAGAAGTGTTTCTATTATTAGAATTGGAAATTCTTAATGCGATGCTTCCAAATTTTTATTTCATTTTTTAACTTTCCATTTAATTTATTCGTAATTGATTCCTTCATTCTTGTCCATTCAAAATGTTATTAAAAATTAATTAGATTTCATTTCAGGTTCATTTATTTCAGGTCATTTTTGGGTCAGAAATATTTCATTTTAGACCCTCTTTGGGCCTAAAATATTTTTATTTCAGGCCCAAAGAGGGCTTGAAAATTTTGTTATCTTGGCTATATATTGTTGATGCAGTCTGACACTGATTGTTGTTTTGGTGTTGACACCGATTTAAGTTTGATTTAAGTCTGGTTGAATTCGAATTAAGTCCAGGTGGATCGGGAGATCGCATGCTGGTAGTGGAAAAGTCCTAGCTTGGAGGGCTAGGTATGAAAAGTCCTAGCTTGGAGGGCTAGGTGTGAAAAAGTCCTAGTTTGGAGGGCTAGGTGTGAAAAAGTCCTAACTTGGAGGGTTAGGTGTGAAAAAGTCCTAGCTTGGAGGGCTAGGTGTGAAAAGTCCTAGCTTGGAGGGCTAGGTGTGAAAAGTCCTAACTTGGAGGGTTAGGTGTGAAAAGTCCTAGCTTGGAGGGCTAGGTGTGAAAAGTCCTAGCTTGGAGGGCTAGGTGTGAAATGTCCTGGCTTGGAGGGCCAGGTCCTAGCTTGGAGGGCTAGGTTGGATGAAACCCTGGCTTAGAGGGCCAGGTCCTAGCTTGCAGGGCTAGGTTGAAGTCCCGGTGAGTGAAACTGGGCACGGAGTCTTGGTCCGGGGGACTAAGAACGAGTCAGAGAAGGGCTGGAAGCTTGTTCTCGTGACTTAGAGGAGATTTGACCTTGCCTGGATCAGTCTGGTGACTGATCAGGGAAGTTGGCACGAAGTTCCCTCGTGGATCGGTCTGGTGACCGACCCAACGATGTCTGATCGGTCTGGTGACCGATCAGGGAGCATACAGTAACTTTGTTAGGCTACTGATCGTCTCCTGATCGGTCTGGTGACCGATCAGGGAGAGCTCTGGATCGGTCTGGTGAACGGTCAGGGAGAGGTCAGTATCCTTGGGAGAAACCATTGATCGGTTTGCTGGACCGATCAAATGTCGCGGGCTCCTCACTATGACCGATCAGGAAGGAGCCTGATCGGTCAGGGAGTGTTCTGATCGGTCTGGTGACCGATCAGTGGGGTTGGCAAGCGAAAGCTAAAGGTATGCACTCAGCTGATGGTTCGGACTGGTGACCGATCCCCAGTACTTGATCGGTCAGGGTGACCGATCAAAGATGAGCTCGCGATATCACTTTCCTCACTGTGGATCAATCAGGCTGGAGCCTGATCGGATTGAACCCATCCTGATCGGTATGGTGACCGATCAAGAGTCACTCTAATCGGTCCGGGACCGATCAGTAGCTGGCAGCTTTAATTCAAAAGCACTGTCAGACGTCTGATTGCCTACTGATTCGCTACTGATTTTGTTCTGATATGTGATTTTATGTTTATTTGTTGTGCTAATGACCTGCTAAGTGTGCAAATGACATGGGTGGATTCAAACACTCAAGGAGGGTCAATGGGAGTCTTTCCTTGGAGCAGGTTTGTCCATTTCTCCTTCGTAGGAAACACTGGCTTTTGGCGCGAATTGCAACGGCTGAGAAGCTGATGACCTGGGGCTCGACTGGAGGGGATTCAGTGAGTTCAGAGGAGGTCAGGATAGCTAGGCTATTGCAGGTGAGCAGCTGACGAGCTCCAGAGGAGCGTCTGTGACTTGGCGAGGCTGGCGATGCAAAGCAGGTTAAGCTGCGGAGTGGAGAAGGAGCTGAAACAGAACTCTACGTGAACTCTTCTCAACACTTGTGCTTGTGCGACAAGTTTGATCCATCTCTTGTGCAAGCAACTGTGAATCTTGAGCGCTTGGAAGAAGAAACAAGGAGCTTGGTGAGTCCATCAGCAAGAAGACACGAAGAGGGAGTTCTTGTGTGAGATCTGTGCTTAGTGGAGCTCGGTGAGGAGTTCGCTTGTGTTCTTACTGTCCTAAGTGCTCTGTAAGCTTCTTTTGTGGTTCTTGTGCTTATTTCCATTATTCGTTTGAACCCACTGTGGAGAGGTTACTCCACCGAGAAGGAGGTTACATTTGATATCCGGATTTCCGAGGCTTGATCTGCCGACGATCAAGGGATCGCCCACCTCACGGGCACGCCAAGGAGTAGGGGCAAGTTATCCCCGAACCTTGTAAATCCTCCTTGTTTGCGTTTTTGGTTTGCTTTTCATTTCTGCATCTATACTCTATTTTGTTGTTTACTTCCGCTGTCTAACCCTTGAAGTGCAGAAAACCTAATAGCAGCAAGAATTAGTGTCTGGCTATATTCACCCCCCCTCTCTAGCCATCCAAGTTCCAACATATATGTTATCTAAAATGCCCCAAAATACTCATTGGATAGCACAATACGAGTCTTTACAACACCATAAACTCATAATATTTGAAATTATTGAAATCGGAGTTTTTTAGGTCCATCAGTGAGTTTTCGCCAAAACCCACTAATGGACCTACGATATTTGGATTTCTCAATACTTGATATCACAAGGTAGGGTTGAGCTAGGAGAAGGTAATTATGATGTCAAAACTTAGTCCTAACCACTAAAAATGATCTTCTCGTGTCGTGCCACTTGGCATGGAATAATACATCATGTTGTTGGTGCTTGGATGGCTAGAGAGGGGGGTGAATATAGCCAGACACAAACTTTTGGCTCTTTTTGAGTTCTCTGCAGTCAAATTAGTAGCGAAAGCAAAACAAGTAGAAAGAACAAAGACAGAAAACAGAAAACCAAAACCTCTAACACGAGGATGTACAAGGTTCGGGGATAACTTGCCCTTACTCCTTGGCGTGCCCGTAAGGTGGGCGATACGTTGATCGTCGGCTGATCAAGCCCCGGAAATTCGGATAATCGAAACCTCCTTCTCGGTGGAGAAACCTCTCCACAACAAGTCTCAACAGAATGATATGAAATACAGCACAGAGACAAAGAAAGCTTACAGAGCGCGACGGAGAAAGTTTACAAAGCACAACTCACAACACAGCAAGATCCTAGCAAGAGCCTTCACTCAGCTCTTCCTTCTCGCGGTGTCTACTTGCTGATCGACTCGCAAACTTCTCCACTGGCTCAAACCTCTCAAGATGCAAAGTATTAGAGTGTTAGCGTTTCAAAGAAATCAGAGAGTCGCTCAAGTGATGCAGATGCTTCTTTACTAGCCAACACTTAAGCCTCTGCCCATCGCCAGGTCACCAGGCGCGTCTCTGCAGCTCACCACCTGCTCACCAGCTCGTCTGCAACCACCTCAGCTACTACTGACCTCTTCTGAACTCCCTGAACCCTCTTCAGCCGAGCCCAGGTCAGTTCGTCAGCTTCCCAGCCGTTGCCAGCCCGCACCAGACACCCGTTGTAACCTGAGAAGAGAAAACAGCCAAACCTGATCAAGGGAAAGTCCCCAGTTGACCCTCCACCATTGTTTAAATCATCCCTGCATTACCTGCACACTTAGCAAACGCTTGGCAAATGAAATCAAACGTGAATCAGTAAGGTAGCAGAGAAAACAAAAACGATCAGAGCGAAAACAGAAGTCTGACTGCGAATTTGAATTAAAGTTATCAGACACTGATCGGTCCACAGACCGATCAGAGAAGACCCTCATCAATCAGGTCACCTCCTGATCGATCCAGTGTCTCCCTGATTGGTCTCACTGACCGATTAGGGATCGTGGATCGGTCACACTGACCGATCCATCACCTTTTGGGCTTTCAAGCCACTACCCACCAGCCAAAGGCCCTGATCGGTCACCTGACCGATCAGGTTGTGCCCTGATCGGTTTGGTGACCGATCAGGTCACTCCCTGACCGATCAGGAGCCATCCTGATCGGTCAGGATGAGAACAGTCCGATCCTTGATCGGTCAGATAGACCGATCAAGATTTCTCACAGAGTCAATCTGATCTCTCTCTGATCGCTCACCAGAACGATCAGGAGCTGAACAGAAACATTCTGTTCTCTCTCTGATCGTTCACCAGAATGATCAGACTTCCCTAGATCGGTCACCAGACCGATCCATAACAGGGAGTTCGTGTCAACTCCCTGATCGGTCTCCAGACCAATCCAACTCCGACCAATTTAACCCTAAGTCCAGAGAACAGGGTCCCTAGCCTTCTTTGACTCATGCTCAATCCCCTGGACCAAGACTCCGTGCCCAGCTTCACTCACCGAGACTTCATTCAACCTAGCTTCACTCACTATGACCTGGCTTCACTCACCAAGGTTTCGGTTACCTAGCTTCACTCGCTAGGACCCGGCTTCACTCACCGGGGTTTTCGTCACCTGGCTTCACTCAACAGGACCCGGCTTCACTCACCGGGGTTTCCATCACCTAGCTTCACTCACCAGGACCCGGCTTCACTCACGAGGATTTTCGTCACCTGGCTTCACTCACCAGGACCCGGCTTCACTCACCGGGGTTTCCATCATCTGGCTTCACTCACCAGGATCCAGCTTCACTCACCAGGATTTCAGTCACCTAGCTTCACTCACCATGACCAGGCTTCACTCACCGGGATTTCAGTCACCTGGTTTCACTCACCAGGACTCGACTTCACTCACCGGGATTTCGGTCACCGGCTTCACTCACTGGGACCCCGCTTCACTCACCAGGATTTCATGCCCAGTCCCCGACCAGGACTTAATCCGAACTAAACTTAAATCGATGTCAACACCAAAACAACAATCGGGCCAGACTGCATCAACAATCTCTCCCTTTTTGTTGTTTGACAACCCGATTTAAGTTTAGGTATCATATGAAGTCAATTATCGTAAAGGAATCAAAGTCCTCCCCCTACAATAATTAACCCTAAACTTAATCAACCATTCTCTCCCCCTTTGTCAAACATCGAAAAGGGTATGGTTATTAAGTTTCAACATAACTCCCCCTTAAACACGGGTCTCTCCCCAAACCCAAAATAATGAAAGGTAATAATAATTTTTTTTTGAAGTGCATATGAGAGACATATACCATAAATGTATCATGGCAACAATGGATATGCTTCATATGACAATAATTAACGCACCTGTATCCGACACATGGTCCTGATTGTTCTCCGTGACCGATCAGGTTCGTTGAGTATTCAAGACAGAAATATTTCTGATTAGTCTGGGGATCGATTAGATTTCAAAAAAATTTCTAAAACTCTGAAATGTTCCTGATCAGACTGCATTAATAATTTATATTTCAGAAAAGTTTCTGAAACACAATTTGAATCCCAAAATAGCTAGCCATAATGTTCCAGGAACAAGTTTGTTTGATAGCCAAACCTTATTTTAACACTTGATATTTCAGAAAAATTTCTGAGAATCAAGAGTCCTTAAAAATTCCTAAATGAATTTGTATTCACTTAGTATCAGGTTTGTACTAATGGATGATCAAGTATGTTATGTTCCCAGTATATTCTTTGATCAAGGTACCCGGATAATAAGTCTAATCGGTCACCGTGACCAATCAGAAGTCTTACTGATCGAAAGGATCCTTATCGGTCTGCTTGACCGATCAGAAGGATCCTTGATCGGTCTGTGGACCGATCAAAGGGATCCCTGATCGGTCTGTGGACCGATCAGAGGGATCCCTGATCGGTCTGTGGACCGAGCAGGCTACATACAGAAAGTTTTTCTGAGGAGAAGATGATTCCTGATCGGTATTAGATTTCAGATGAGATCAAATTTCAGATCAGGGAGAGTTTCTGAAACGTTCCAGAAACTCTCGTGTCAAATATCCCATTCAAACTCTAAACTAATCAGATTACATTAATTCTAAAGAGAAGATTTCAAAAACAGACCAATATGTTTCAGAAACAAGATTTTGGATCAGGATTTCAGAAATCAGATTACATTAGTTCATCCAGATTGTGGATCAGGATTTTGATCAGATTTCAGAAACAAGATTTCTAAAACTGATATGTTTCAGAAACAAGTGTATTTCAACTCTTAAACCCTCTAAACCCTAATACAATCAGATTTAATCCCTTTTGATCCCAAAAAAAATTCCATTAACCAAAATTCATTTCCCATCATGTCAATCAAGAGAAAATCGTTTGCTTGTAAATTTCAAAAACTTAATACAACCAGTTAAAAACATGATATAGGCAGTTAACCAAACTATATTCATGTATTTTTTAGACAGTTTTAGAAAATTCAAAATATTGATTACAAAAACATGAAATTGTTTAAATTCTTTAATTGTAAGCAATTAAAAGAAAATAACTTAGACCTCAGATATATAATAAGATATTGCAAAAGTAAACTGTTATTCTAATATTGTGGCTGACCTTTAGAATTACAGTAACCTCAAACTTGCAATAATAAAGCTAAACATTCTAGGCAATTCATAGTCATAATTCAAGTTTGTATCATCCATATTAAATTTGTATCCAAAAATAATGCTCCCCGATCATTTGTTTGGAGCACCCACTTATCAACAACCTATGTTGATAGATGCTCCCCCTCAACCAATGCTATACAATTCTAAATATAGAGGTTTTATGTACCCAAATTTTGGGACCTAAAGCATCTACAATGAATGATTTTGGCACCCAAGCCTTGATCATTTTCTTTTGAACCCTAGGAACATTTGACCTAAAGTGAGTTCTTGACATCAATGATATGACACTAGGTTCTTTAGGTTGGTAATCCAAACCAACCTTGTTGTAAGCCGCTTTTTGAGAATTTAGTATCATGTCTAAAGTTTTAGAGCTAGTTGAAAACTTCTCAAGAATATTCTTGAGATTTTCAATTTCGCTCCTTAGGGTCTTGTTTTCATCCTTAAGGGGCTCATCATACAAATCATCGATTACCTCATCCTTAGAGGTTTTTAATTGTTCTACTTCCAATTTCAATAGTTTAATCTTGTTCTTAGACTTCTTTAACAAATTAGTTAGACATGCAATGATTCTATAGCACTTATCTAACTCGGGAGAAATTACCTCTTCATCATCCGAAGATGATGAAGCTGCGGTTGAGGAGTCACTCGATTCATCACTATTTCCTTCATTTGAGTTCTCTACTGCCATGAAAGCAAAGTGATGGGTGTTCTTCTCCTCCTCCTTTGCTTTCTTCTTCTCCTTCTTCTTCTTTCTTCTGTCACCTGCCACAAAGGCCACATCCTTCTCCTTTGGGCTTTGGTTAGCAATTTCGTGTAGTTCCATTTCACAAAATAGATCTTCTAATTTGACAAAAGAAAGATCCTTGGATACCTTGTAGGCATCCACCATGGATGACCATAAAGCATTCCTAGGAAAGGATTTTAGTATGTACCTTACAAGGTCGCGATTCTCAACCTTCTCATTGATGGAATGTAGACCATTTAAGACCTCCTTGAACCGATCATGAAGCATACTTACCGTTTCATTTTCTTCCATGGAGAGGTTTTGGAGTTTGCTGAGGAGAAGATCTTTCTTGGCTCTCCGGGTATCTTGAGTTCCTTCGTGAAGCTCAATGAACTTGTTCCAGAGGTCCTTGGCACTTGTGAAAGGGCCAACCTCGATTAGTTGCTCCTTGGTCATCCCACACTGTAGGGTGACCACAACTTTGGCATCAGCCTCACCTTTCCGGATTTGTTCTGCTGACCACCTTGAGAAATCCAACTCTTTTCCCTCAGCATCCTTTAGAGGGGAGAATCCCTCCTTCACAGAGAACCACATGCTGATGTTGGTCTTAAGGTAAAACTCCATCCTTGACCTCCAATATGGAAAATCAGTTCCATCCAAGAATGGAGGTCTGTTTGTGCTGAAACCTTCTCCTCCCATCGCCATCTTGTTGACTCTCGGGTGTTAGTCCGTTTGAACAGAGCCCTAGGCTCTGATACCACTTGTTGGTGCTTGGATGGCTAGAGAAGGGGGGTGAATGTAGCCAGACACAAACTTTTGGCTCTTTTTGAGTTCTCTGCAGTCAAATTAGTAGTGGAAGCAAAACAAGTAGAAAGAACAAAAACAGAAAACAGAAAAACCAAAAACTCTAATACGAGGATGTACAAGGTTCGGGGATAACTTGCCCCTACTCCTCGGCGTGCTCGTAAGGTGGGCATCCGTTGATCGTCGGCAGATCAAGCCCCGGAAATCCGGATAATCGAAACCTCCTTCTCGGTGGAGAAACCTCTCCACAACAAGTCTCAACAGAATAATATGAAATACAACACAGAGACAAAGAAAGCTTACAGAGCGCGACGGAGAAAGTTTACAAAGCACAACTCACAACACAGCAAGATCCTGGCAAGAGCCTTCACTCAGCTCTTCCTTCTCGCGGTGTCTGCTTGCTGATTGACTCGCAAACTTCTCCACTGGCTCAAACCTCTCAAGATGCAAAGTATTAGAGTGTTAGCGTTTCAAAGAAATCAGAGAGTCGCTCAAGTGATGCAGATGCTTCTTTACTAGCTAACACTTAAGCCTCTGCCCATCGCCACCCATCGCCAGGTCACCAGGCGCGTCTCTGCAGCTCACCAGCTCGTCTGCAACCACCTCAGCTACTACTGACCTCTTCTGGACTCCCTGAACCCTCTTCAGCCGAGCCCAGGTCAATTCGTCAACTTCCCAGCCATTGCCAGCCTGCGCCAGACGCCCGTTGTAACCTGAGAAGAGAAAACAGCCAAACCTGATCAAGGGAAAGTCCACAGTTGACCCTCCTCCATTGTTTGAATCATCCCTGCATTACCTGCACACTTAGCAGATGCTTAGCAAATGAAATCAAACGTGAATCAGTAAGGTAGCAGAGAAAACAGAAACGATTAGAGCGAAAACAGAAGTCTGACTGCGGATTTGAATTAAAGTTATCAGACACTGATCGGTCCACAGACCGATCAGAGAAGACCCTGATCGATCAGGTCACCTCCTGACTGATCCAGTGTCTCCCTGATCAATCACACTGACCGATCAGGGATCGTGGATCGGTCACACTGACCGATCCATCACCTTCTGGGCTTTCAAGCCACTACCCACCAGCTAAAGGCCCTGATCGGTCACCTGACTGATCAAGTTGTGCCCTGATCGGTCTGGTGACCGATCAGGTCACTCCCTGACCGATTAGGAGCCATCCTGATCGGTCAGGATGAGAACAGTCCGATCCTTGATCGGTCAGATAGACCGATCAAGGTTTCTCACAGAGTCAATCTGATCTCTCTCTGATCGTTCACCAGAACGATCAGAAGCTGAACAAAAACATTCTGTTCTCTCTCTGATCGTTCACCAGAA
Source organism: Boesenbergia rotunda (assembly GCA_024364735.1). Classification (NCBI taxonomy): domain Eukaryota; kingdom Viridiplantae; phylum Streptophyta; class Magnoliopsida; order Zingiberales; family Zingiberaceae; genus Boesenbergia; species Boesenbergia rotunda. Next base: position 521,468 of record JAGFNQ010000251.1, on the reverse strand, counting down.
CGATCTGTGACCACACAGAACCCTTCTGATCTCTCTCTGATCATTCACCAGAACGATCAAACTTCCCTAGATCTGTCACCAGACCGATCCACAACAGGGAGTTCGTGCCAACTCCCTGATAGGTCTCCAGACCGATTCAGCTCCGACCAATTTAACCCTAAGTCCAGAGAACAGGCTCTCTAGCCTTCTCTGAATCATGCTCAGTCCCGTGGACCAAGACTCCATGCCCAGCTTCACTCACCAGGACTTCATTCAACCTAGCTTTACTCACTAGGACCTGGCTTCACTCACCAGGGTTTCGGTCACCTAGCTTCACTCGCTAGGACCCGGCTTCACTCACCGGGGTTTTCGTCACCTGGTTTCACTCACCAGGACCCGGCTTCACTCACCGGGCTTTCCATCACCTGGCTTCACTCACCAGGACCCGACTTCACTCACCCGAATTTCCTCACCTGGCTTCACTCGCCAGGACCCGTCTTCACTCACTGGGGTTTCCATCACCTAGCTTCACTCACCAGGACCCGCCTTCACTCACTGGGGTTTCCATCACCTGGCTTTACTCACCAGGACCCGGCTTCACTCACCAGGATTTCAGTCACCTGGCTTCACTCACTAGGACCCGGCTTCACTCACCGGGATTTCAGTCACCTGGTTTCACTCACCAGGACACGGTATTACTCACCGGGATTTCGGTCACCCGGCTTCACTCACCGGGATTTCATGCCCAGTCCCCGACCAGGACTTAATCCGAACCATACTTAAATCGGTGTCAACACCAAAATAACAATTGGGCTAGACTGCATCAACACATGTATTGTAGCATATTTTGACTGTCTTTTTTTATCTCTCATCTTTATATCTGAAATAAATTTATTATTTTTTACCGTTCATTAATGTGCATTTGTCAACTTCACATTTATTATTTTTTATTTATATGCATATCTATAATTCATGAAATTTCTGTATAAATCTTGGCATAAACTTAATTCACTTATTCTATTAGAGTCCTTAGAGAGTTATGCATTGCTTTCCAAATGGATCTTTGATTTGTTTTATGCACATAGCCAAGATAACAAAATTTTTAGGCCCTCTTTGGGCCTGAAATAAAAATATTTCAGGCCCAAAGAGGGCCTAAAATAAATTTATTTCAGACCCTCTTTGGACCCAAAATGAAATCTAATTAATTTTTAATAATTTTTCAATGGACAAGAATGAAGGGATCAATTACGAATAAAATAAATGGAAAGTTGAAAAATGAAATGAAAATTTGGAAGCATCGCATTAAGAATTTCCAATTCTAATACATAGAAACTCTTCCTTGATGCATCACATTTGTAATTTCTTAATCCAATTCTAACAAAATCCAATGGCAACTTGAAGTGGTAGCTTTGTTGAACAACCAAGATAACATATATAGACAAGATAACAAAATATTCAGGCCCTCTTTAGGCCTGAAATAAAAAATTTCGGATCCTCTTTAAGCCTGAAATAAAAATATTTCAGGCCCAAAGAGGGCCTAAAATAAAATATTTCAGGCCCAAAGAGGGTCTGAAATGAAAATTTTCAAGCCCTTGTTGGGTCTGAAATAAAAATATTTCAGGCCCAAAGAGGGTCTGAAATAAAATATTTCAGGCCCAAAGAGGGTCTGAAATAAAATATTTCAGGCCCAAAGAGGGCATGAAATTTTTTATTTTAGGCCCTCTTTGGGACTGAAATATTTTTAGGCCTAAAGAGTCTGAAATGAAAATTTTTAGGCCCTCTTTGAGTCTGAAATAAAAAATTTTAGGCCCAAAGAGGGTCTGAATTAAATTTATTTCAGGCCCTTTTTGAATCTGAACAAAACTCTAAATTTGTAAATGGTTAGACTTGGGTTTTCAACTTTTTGTTTCAAACTTGGCCTGCAAGAATGGAAGAACATCACATTGAACCCCTATGGACTAAAACCTAAATTTGAAAATTAGGGTAGGAAATTGAGAGAGTAGAGTTTGACCCCATTGGTTTCTTTTGACTCGACTTGGGAAGAAGATATGTCAAACAACCAGAGTCATCTTCCATGGCCTAATTAGGAACATATTGATTCATTACTTGCCTATTAACTTCTCCACTGAACTGAAAACCAACCAACCAAAATAAATGAATAACACCAAAATATAGCTAGGGTTCCAAAGTGGCCAGCTCAAGTTCTTAACCTAAACTAGAACAGGCATGAGAAACCAAAGTTGTCAATTAGCATAAAGAGAAGCAAAAGATCTTAAATTTCTACTCAAGAGAAAGAATGGGACAAAAACAAATGATTGCAGTGAAATCTAATAGCACCGTGAATTATGAAATGAAAACAATCAATCCTAGAAGAGTTTGTATCCCAGGATAGAACTAGAACGACAACAGGAAGGAATTGACAACATCAAGAAAACCTAGTAGACCATCAAAAGTCAAACTTCAACATTTTATAACAGAAAAAAGGCCCTCATTGGAAATTCTTAAGGTGATGCTTCTAGATTTTCATTTCATTTTTCAACTTTCCATTTAACTTATTCGTAATTGATCCCTTCATTCTTGTCCATTGAAAAAATTATTAAAAATTAATTAGATTTCATTTCAGGTCCAAAGAGAGCCTGAAATAAATTTATTTTAGCCCTCTTTGGGCCTGAAATATTTCATTTTAGGTCCTCTTTAGGCCTAAAATATTTTTATTTCAGACCCAAAGAGGGTTTGAAATTTTTGAGACTGAAATCTTTCCTTATTTTATTTTGATGATATTTTTTGATATTTTATATTTTCTATTTATATCCTTATTTCAGGCCAAAAAGTGCTTGAAATAAATTCATTTCAAGCCCAAAGGGCCTTAATGATTATTTATAAGATAATCTTTTAATTATTTCTTAATCTTTTCACAATCACAGTAAAATATAGTTAAAGCTTCGTGGCTTGGTTGAGTTACAAGGCAGGAAGAGATATATAGGATAAGAGAAGATGAAAATATCTGCATCCGAACCATAATTTATTATTTTAAAATCAAATTATGAAAAGGTGATTCGGATATCTCGAAAAATAAACTATGAAAAGACGTTATTGGTGGGAGGGGGTATAAGAGGAATGAGTTGATTTTACATGCGCCCTTTGGTAAAGAATAAACCATAGGATATTTTTTGGTAAATATGAATTCTTACGTATGTCTTTTGGTAAAATGTCGAACATACAAATATATGTGTATGATCGATTTATTAAGCGAAATTAAATGCATGCATCTTCATATTTGAGAGAGGCGATTTTGAGGGCATGGCAAGAATTTGGACAAGAGGAATTTGGTTCATTGGGGGAGTACCATTACGGATTTTCAAATGGTCTCCGAATTTTTCATATGCAGTTGAATCGTTTGTGATTCCAGTATGGATCCAATTTCCGGATCTTCCAATTCATATGTTCAATAAGAATTGCCTGTATGCCGCTGCTCAGATTGTGGGAAAACCCATTAAAATTGATGAAGCAATAGCTAGGGGTTTAAGGCTCTCCATGGCGCGAGTTTGTGTGGAGATTGACTTGTTGAAGCCAAAAATTGAAGAATTCTAGATAGGAATTGGAAAGGAGAAAAGATTACAGAAAGTGGTGTATGAAAAGCATACGAGTTATTGTGGAGTTTGTCTTCATTTGGGACATTCTGAGGAAGAGTGCTATGCTAATGGAAATAGAAGGAGGATTAGCAAAAAAAAGTTCCTATGGCAGCGCCCACAAGTAATGGAAAAGATTTGAGAGACTATCTAAATCAAAAGTATGATTTGGAAAGAGAAAAGGAAGGGGTTTCTAAACAAATGGAGGAAAAGGAAGAGGATGTAAACATGGGAGTTCTTGAGAGATATGGTTGGGTACAGAAAAAGGGCTTTTCAAGAGGCAAAGATAATGTAGATATGGAGAAAGAAATTACAGAAAATCGATTTCAATTTCTCTATGGGTTGGGAGAAGAGGAACAAGTTGAAGCTGGAGGTGGGGAGGAACAAAAAGGAATTGGCACAGACAGAAATGTAAGTGACAGGATGAATAAGGGGGGAATGGTTTCATTTATAGATGTAAATGATGGGGTCTCAGACGTTGAGGAACAAAGTAATAATGAACTAGAGTTTTCTCTTAAGAATGGAACTCAAGAAATGGCTGAGCATAACAGTTTGCAATTTGAAGAAATAATAGGTGATGGAAAAAAGACAATAGATGTGACAAAGGATAAACAGATCGGGCAAATATCTAAGCAAGATATGCAAGAGAGAAAAAAGGGTGCAGAACTAGGTGGAAATGCAAACTTTCAAATACAAAAGGAGCAGGGTGATAAAAGTTGTGGGAGTCTCATGAACTGTGCAGTGACAGAAGATCTTTCATATTATGGTAAGTTTCAGATTATCCCTAGAGATCCTGGAGGAAGAGTTCAGATGGATCCAAAAAAAGTTGTTATAGCTGGAGAAGTTATAAATAAAGGAAAGTCTCAGATTTGGCCTTCAGATGACAAATTAAAGCAGATTCCAGAAAAGTCAGAACAGGAGAATGGGTTAAGATTGTTTGAAAGGCAGGGAGGGAACAATGAAATTGTGGTTTCAAAATCATTTGAGGAGGTGGAAGAATCGGATATTAGAAATTATGGTAATTACAAAAGAAGTCTATCAGGGTATGTGAGCCCTCAGAAAAAAGTCAAGTATCCTACTGCAAATAATGTTTTAGGTGGTAGCCAAAGAATGACTAGAAGCAAAACGAATGCACAGAGAACTTCTTCATCTTCTATGTTTTAATGGCTGGAATCATATGGAATATTAGAGGTATTGGGAACATGGCTTCTTTACGGAGAGTAAATTACTTGAGAAAGGTATATCATTTAAATTTCCTGGCCATTATTGAACCTTTCATTGAGTTAGATGAAGTAGTTATATGCAGAAGATTAGGGTTTAATTCAGTTATTACAAACTGTTCTGGAAAAATTTGGTTCTTGGTAGATACAAATGTTGAATGCAAGATTTTAGTAGATCATGAACAATTCTTGCATATGGAATTATGCTTGAATATCTTTCCAATAAGTATGCTAGTGACGGTGGTTTATGCTAAGTGTACAAGAGTAGAAAGATATAGTCTATGGGAAAAATTATTGGAGATAAGACCGGATGATGATAAATTTAGGTTGGCTGGAGGGGATTATAATGTTATTGCAAATCTGAATGAATGCTCGGCAGGGGTAACATCAAGAATGGGTGCAATGGAGGATTTTAACAGCTTCATTATGGATGCGGGCTTAGTGGATGCAGGATTTGTGGGTGATATTTACACTTGGACTAATAAAAGGATATGGAAAAGACTAGACAGAGTTTTAGTATCTCCATCATGGGAAAATCATAATTTCTCAGTTCGCGTAGAGCATTTAAATAGAGCAGGTTCGGATCACTGTCCTTTGTTAATTACTTTTCCTATGTTTGAAAAGCCAGTAGCAACTTTCAGATTTCAAAATATGTGGTTGAAACATCAGGAATTCATGCAAACAGTGAGACTAAACTAGAATTTACCATGTGAGTTATTTGGTCTGCAGAAATTCTGTTATAAGTTGAAAAGACTTAAATGTCACTTGAAATGGTGGAACAAAGTGGTATTTGGGAATATTCATGATAGGGTTCGGGAAGCAGAGGAAAATTTTACAGCTGCACAAAAAAATTTTGATTCAGATCCATCAGATGAAAATAAATATAATATGGCTAAGTGTAGTGTCAAGCTTTGTTATACAAAACTTTGTATATGGAAGAGGAGTTTTGGAAACAAAGGGCAGTTGTGAGATGGATGGGAGAAGGAGATAGAAATACAAGGACTCTCCAATCATGGTGAATTTGAAAAGCAAGGCCTCTCCATGTTGGCGTCGTATGCTTAAAATTCGCAGATATGCAGAGAGGTATATTGGATGGATGGTAGGAGAAGAGAAAGTTAATTTTTGGTATGATGCATGGTTGGACAATGACCCTATTTACAAATCGTGCAGTGTGATGGATGATCCAGGAAGAAAGGTGGCAGATTTTGTGGAGAATGAAACATGGAAGATAGATATGATTCAAAGGCTCTTGCCATCAACACTAGTTGAGGAAGTGATCAATATTGAGGTACAACCGAGATTGAAGGACAAAATAATGTGGACAGTATCAAGTGGTGGAAAGTTTACAATAAAATCAGCCTGGGAAATAGCTCGAGATATCAAAGAAAAAGAGGAGATTTGGAGGGTAGTTTGGAGTAAATTATTACTCCCTAAAATATCAGTGTTTGGATGGAGATTTTTGAGAAGGAAATTACCAGTTGAGGAGGTTTTACAAAAGCGAGGAATATCCCTGGCATCAAAATGTCAGTGCTGTAAGTCTGAAGAATTGTGGAAACATTTATTCTTCCAAGGGCCGGTGGTTGTGGAGGTATGGAGCTTCTTCGCAAAGGTGTTTGGTGTGTCTAGTTGGAGAAATTTGGAGAGCTGGAAAATTGGTCCTGCTTGGTCACAGAATGGACAAATTAGAGAAATTATTCCTTTCTTGATTAAATGGTTTTTATGGTCTACGCGGAATGATGGCAAGCATAGAGGTATCAAGATGGATGCACATAAAGTGATACGAAGAATAATTCAGTATTTGATAATTGGTATGGAAGCTGGAATTATTAAACAATATCATTGGAAAGGATACAGTGTGGCAGCCAAAGCTATGGGCATCATAGCAAGGATAAGATATATTAATACTATATCTCTGGTTTATTGGAAGAAGCCAACCTTAGGATGGTTCAAACTTAATACTGATGGGTGCTCCAAAGGTAATCCAAGAGAGTCTTCATATGGAGTGATAATTCGTGATCATGAAGGGCAGGTGATGTTGGCCAAGCAGGGAATCATTGGAAAAGGATCAAATCTGAGAGCAGAATTATTTGCAATAAAGAAAGGTTTGGAGTTGTGTGTGGAGAGTAAATTCCTTCCTATTTGGCTGGAATTTGATTCTCTGGTGGCGTTGAGTATTCTTGAGGATCCTTGCTTTTCATGGGAAGTTAGAAATCTGGTTTTGAAAATAAAGAAATTGATACAGAAACACAAAGTTCATTATTCACATATATATAGGGAAGCAAATGCAGCAGCAGATTTCCTTGCGAATCAAGCCTTTAAAGTTCCTGGTGAGCGTGTGTTATGGAAACAGGAAATTGATAGAGAACTATTTGGTATCTGTAGAATCGATAGGATTGGATTGCCATACTTGAGATGGTCATGAAGATATAGTTAGGTGAAGAGGCAGTAGGTAAGGTGGTCTTAAATGAGCATGGTGGTTATGTAATGGAAGTGCTTAAATGTGTGTGTTTTTGAGAATTCATCTAGTGGTGGGGAATTTGTTATCACATTTTGACACACGGTTTGGGCTGGATAGTTGCTGAAGTTGGTTAGACTCTGTAGTTCTTGGCTAATCCTCATATGCTGAAGTCATCTGGTTTTTCCCCTGGCTATTTTCTGGCTGTGGTTGTCGGGAACATTCATGTAAACTAAGCAAAATCGGAAAATTGTGTTGTCTGGTTGACTGAAGATTTTGGTTATGTATTTTGATTTGGTTCTGTGATCTATATCAGTAATTGTTCTTTGGGTTTTCTTTGATTGTGACTTTTTGATATTAGCTACGATGCTTTGAAGTGAATGTTTGCTCTGGAATTTTCAGGCTGATGCTGAGCAAATCTAAATGATGTTTTGAATTGAAATATGATGGTAAGAAGGATGGATTGTTATGTCTGTTTCTGGAATTATGGGGGATGTGTAGTGAAAGCTATGTAAACTAATCGTAATCAAAACAAAAGTTATTGTATGTTTGTTCGAATTTAATCAATATGCAGATGATTTGGTTGTGATCTACATCAGTAAGTGCTTTGGGTTTCTGTGATCGTGGCTTTCTGATATTAGCTGTGTTTGCTTTAGAGTGGATGTTTGTCATGTAAACTTTCAGGCTGATGCAGAGCAGTTAGTTATAAAAATGATCGTTGAAGGATGGATTGTTATGATTGTTTTTGGAATTCTGGAGAACGCGGAGTGGAAGGTTTTCTTTTGGTTGTTCTGTTTCTGGATTTCTGGTGGATGTGTATATTGGTGGTTTCGGGTTGTCCATTGAGAGATTGTGCTATATACAGTTTATGCAAGGGCTATTTGATGGCTTGAACAGTAATTGTTTAATGTGTTTTGTTGTTTGGTGGTGGTTTCAAGGAAGGATGAATGATGGTTCCTGCTTTCTTCTTTGTTTGGTGATTGCGGTGAATGAGAGGATATTAGTTGCAGACGATGGGTAATCAAGGTTGATCAAAGAGCTGCAGAAAAGAGGGAATAATGGTTATGGGTAGAGTTTGAGATGAATGGATTTGATGCAGATTCATAGTTTACTTTCTTTTGCAATTTTGTAAATCTGGTTGGGTGCTTTGTCATTCTGTATTAGAAGGTCAGGTTTGACCCCTCTTCTAATATGAATTTTCCTTTTCTGGAATAAAATTTTCTTTTGTAAAAAAAAATATACGTGTATGATCAATAGTGCATATCAAAGAAGAAACGAAAGAAAAAAAAAACTAGTGGGGATCGAGACCACAAATGACATTTATACGAAGATAGAAAAAGAGCACCATTTTTTCTAGGCTTCTACAGATTCACTAATATTTGAGCAACACGTTTCATTAGATTGTCCATTGATGTAAAATGTGATAACGCTAAGCATTTGTCATCGTCGGTCTCACTCTCACGGTGAGATAAAGAAAGATAAATTAAATATTGAGTGGCTCCATAAGTGAGAGGGTTATTTGCCGTAGCTACTACTCAAACTCTTACCTATTGATATAAGTCTATCATTTGAGTACCAACTCACTACATTTAGGGGGAAAGATAAACGGTTTAGGTAGATTTAGAGGACATTAAAGACTTTCATAATTACTTAGCCTATTAGTTATATTTTGGGTGACATGTTAAGTTAGTTGTGTTAAGTGGCAAAAGACGATTCATTTGCTCCCAGCGTCCCCGCCAACCCGTCCCAGGGCCAACACAGAGGAGATAGATCATGGAGGCTACTAGTCCAGATGCTATGGCTAGTGCGTATGGAGAGCAGATATACTAACTTTGTCAGATGTTGACCCTCAAATCTCATGATAGTAATATCGATGCATTAACCATCAGTCCATCTTATGAGGATAAGCTAGGAAATCAAAGATTTAGGATATTCAATTCAATATAGTTTCACAATTTAATATGGACATATGTTTTTTAATTATTTTTTTATAATTTAAATATCTGGATACTGAATTAATTTTGAAGGTGGATGACCTCCTTGACTTGTTCATTGGGTAAATTCGAAAGTGAAATTGTTCCTAGCCTAATGATTAACATTTTGGATTTTTCATTCTATTAGAAGAAAATATACTATATAATATGTCATAACTAGGATCCAAAACATAAATACTTAATCTATTGAACGACCGTTATTGTATCCGAAGGGTGCTCTTTGCCCAAACACAAATACAAATTCAAATACAAAGACACAATTAGATATTTGCACAAACACAAATACAAATTCAAATTCAAATTCAAATACAAAGACACAATTAGATATTTGATACTCTTTGCCCAAACACAAATACAAATTCAAATACAAAGACACAATTAGATATTTGATAAAAAAAAAAGAAAAAAGGAGGGTGCTCACATTTTCCCTAAATTTATTTATAAACTATTACCGATCTAATTAAAATTTAAAAGAGATGAACAACATTCATGTATTCTGATACTTACCTGGCTAATAATTGGAGATAGGCACTGGACCCATACAAAACAATTGGAATGGAATTATTGTATACATTCTTGTTTTCTTGACCTTTAAATGCCCGAGAAAATGAAGCGGATTTTGTGGCACCACAAACTCCTCACGGGCCTTTTTTTTTTTCGAAAATATTCTTAATTTTCTCGTTCTTTTTCCTATTCATCGTCTCTCCTCTCTCTTCGATTCATCGCCAATGGTTCTCTGAAAGGATCAGTGTCGCAGAAATTTGATCGAAATTTGTTGTCCATTTGGTGTAGTATTGTGTTTAATCGGCAATGGCGGAAGGCAATGGAGCTGGGCATTCGAGAGAGCTCGACGAGACGCCGACTTGGGCGGTGGCCTCCGTGTGTGCCGTCATCATCTTGATCTCCATTTTGATGGAGAAGGGTCTGCACCATCTCGGAGAGGTAGGCTAATCCAGTTTCCAGCTTTCTGTTTTTTTTTATCCTGAAATTTCTTGTCTGTTTTTACTTGCGGTTTGGTATTCACCATTGTAGGAGCTTTATATAGAGATTTTGGGTGATCTAATTCTTCTGCACGACTCTTTTTGCGATCCTATTTCATTTTTAATTTTTTTATATAAAAAATATAAGAAGACTACCACACCCATGTCCATGCAGACCATGCTCATTCTGAAACTCAAACTCAAACTTGAACCTGATTCTGCATTGTCCAACACAGCTTAGCTCTGCATGGCATAGTGTGCGCACATCTGTGCTTAATTCAATGCCATGATTAGACTGAAAATTACTTATCCATAGGAGTCCCAAGGGCTTAGTGAAAGATGGCCGCTTGTAAAAGTAGAAATATCTTGTAAAACTGACACTAAAGGATTATGGAGAACCTTTTAGTTTTCCCTCCATTTGAAATTTTTTCCACTCTATGGCTTTTCAATAATCTCTCACAAAGTACAAAAATATTTAATTATTTGAATATAATTAAACAAAACTTCCACTCAAAGTTTATAGTCTACACTCAGTGTGATGCTTTTATAAGCTCAATCTTCTCTAAGTAATAAATTCTGTATCAGAAAGAACAAGGTGCACTTGGTTTTGAATGTTGCTCCTTTTGACTAGAGACATATAGTACTTGTCTGTGATATGATGTGATGTGGGTTTATGCTTTAATATTTGCAATCAATGCTTTACTTTCTTGTGAGAAGGGTTCAACACTTAGATCTTGCAATATATGGCCTCTATAAAGGAGATACTGTATTAGGGATGTGTGTATAGTCATATCTCATGGATATAATGCCTTAGATCTGTTTGAGTTTTCTAGAAATTCAGCCTATCCTTCTGCACAAGAGTGCTTACCAAGTTACCAGCATTTAGGAATAATGGTGAAAATTCTTTATATAAAACTGCTCATTTGGCCAACCAATTAGTTATTATTATCCATGGAAGCTTCTTTAAGATTTTGTCTATCACAAAGGTTGGGTTGCTAATCTAGGAAGCGCATTATCACAGTGTCTCATTCCCCTCATAAATTCAAGACCTTTGTCTTGTGCAGGCCTTTTATAAGGCAAAATTTTCATGTATCTTTACATATTTTAAAGCTACTATATCATTTGTGGGTAGCCATCTTTTAGAAGTTTGTCAAATCTTTATATGCCTGTAATTTCGTATTTGCATGTTTGTTCTTGTAAAATTCAATTTCAACTTTACTATTCCAAATAATAAGAATAGGAGGTGTGGATAATTGTGTCATAGATAAGACAGAAGATTCCTAAGTGAGTCAGCTTCCAAACAATAAGAATCTAGGGTCACTAAATTATCTAATGAGACCCATAGTGACCTTAAGCAAGGTTCCTAGAGAGTTCATGGCAATCTTTAATGAGTCGTGTTAAGAGCATAATCCCCTACTTGAGCCCCCTAAATACCCTCTTGGTGATTCTTTACATAAGCCTTCTAAAAAGTCTTCTAGTAACTCTACACTTAAAGCTTCACTTGAGCCTCCAGAAGATCCCATTGAGTATCTTTACTTCAGTCTTGTTCAAAGCTCTTTGACAAAGTCACAATATTAGAGAGATAGTTCACTCGCTCATACTATGCCTTAAGGACTCAAAAGAACCAAACAAATCGAAAAGTTCAAAGTGATAATATTGGATTATAATTTGATAAAATTATTTATGTGTTCTGGTAAGTCATCTATATGTGTGTGTCTATTTGTAATAACTTTTGAGTAATTCTCATCAACATATTGATTTGGTTTCTTTTTGCTTATCTGCCAAATTGAGATATATATGAGAGAATCAAATGTTGATACTTGAAAAAACAATACTAAGTTAAATAATGATTATTATAAAAATATAATAATGCATCCAAAGACTTAAAGAGAATGATATAGGTATACGGTAGATGTATACATTCATTACCCCTAGAATTCCCTTATTAAGTTGTACAAAGGTATTAACATTCATTATTAGTGATAAAATTAATTTTAATGCATATTTATTTAATTTATTAACTAATTTAACATTAGTTCAGTTTTCAAATTGGAGAGCATGCTAAACCATTAAGGGGCATTCAAGCCTCCTTTGTATGTTGAACTCGTCAGATGAGAGCGGTAGAGGCTACTTCCAATTTTATATTAGAGACCACATTTCTTGATTCATTGGGACGACTAAACTAGAAAAGTTTATTGTTCAATTCTGAGAAAGTTAATATCTAAATAGAAAGTACATCACTTCCTCATTCATTGGAAGGGTTGCCCAAGAAAGTATAATAAAGGTCAAAGAAATCATGCTCATCATCCTTCATGAGGCACACACTACTCGAAGAAGGTGCTAATAGCTTGCTTGGGATTGAGTTTTCCTTGGTTGGATAGAATCACATAGTCCAAGAATTAGAAGAATTGGAGATCAGTTTAGAAACTTCATCTAAAATTTTGTAGTTTATAAATTATATAAGTTTTTAGAATTTTTAATAGTTTGTTATATTTCTTACAGACCTTTTGAAAGATTGTTATAAGTTAGAGAAACATTAGTTTTTTAGATGACTTAGTTGTATAATGAGTCTATAAAAGAGGTTATGATCTCATGTATTTGATTATCTTCAAGAGCTCTTGATTTTCTGCAAAATGTTTTTTTTATGCGCATCCCTTTCCTTTTGCTCTTTGTCTATACTAAACCCAAAGTTTGAGATTTTCTTATGTCTTGGAAAACTTAGACTAAGGAGGTAATCCAAGGGACAAGAAACTTTATAGGATTTAATAATAGTACCATTTTTTGAATCTCACGAATGTGCTTTTTTTAAAGAATGAGGTTTATCACTTAAAGTTAGTTTACTATCCTAAAATACATAAGATAGAGCGAAACTCATAAGATCCATTATCTTTAAGCTAGGCAAGGTTAGGTGCTTATTTTGAAGAAAGCTTATGTTGGTGTAATCGTGCCTCAAGTGTTCTAGTGTGACTTTGGGTTTTAATGTTTCAATAAAGGATTTAAGTTAGTCCTTACCTGTGCATTTGATATGTCTGTTTGAGTATGTGGGGACTGTAGGAACATACATAGAGCTTGGAGAGCTTATGGCTCGCCTAGTTTGGGCATATAGATGTTAGCTTGGAATGGCTAAGGTGACACACTTAGTGTCTTGGAGGGCTGAAGAGATTGGAGAAGGATAGTATGAGGCATTTGAGGGATTGTAAAACAAGGAGCACTGAGATGGCATTAGAGCAGCTCTAGAACATTGACCTACTATGTTCAAGTTGGAAGCTTGATGGCTCGAGGTTTGTAAAGATTAGAGAAGGTTGTATTAGGCAGATCGAGGGACCCTAGGACGAGGAGCATTGAGGTAGAAAGGACAATAGCTGATGAAGGTGGACTACGAATGGGTTAAAGGATGGAAATTGAAGTAATAATGTGCTTGTGTGCATTCGATGAACTGACTAACTTCATGGGAGATGGCCAAGGGGCGACATCAAGCTGTAAAGATAAGTCTCTATTGAGCTATAAGTGTTGAGTGACATGTACCCATGGGGAATGTGGGTAGAACTTAACATAGGCAAATTGGACCTTAGAGGTGGTCCTAGTCTGGTTAAACAATCAATTAATCATGGGCAATAGTCAATTGGTGATTGGGAAACCCAATACCCCAAATGGATTTGGGGTTTAGGTGTTGAAAAATTGGGCAATGAAAGATATTAGTCGACTGATGGATTATTTGATAGGGGTAGTCTGCTGAGTTCAAGGAGCCAATGAATAAAATGGTTCTATATGTGTCTGAGTCAATTGATGGTAAGTGATCGATTGTCTTCTTGCCCACGTGGAAAGTAAAAAGGAGTCATTGCTGTGTAATAACGTTTAGGTCATAAGGATGAGTTAATTACTAATGAAGACGGAGTAGTTGATTACTAGGCGGCATACAACAAGAGACATTGGAGGATTGATGGCTATAAGAGGGGAACTCGGTAGAGCCCGATCACCTTGGAAGCACTAATCGCCGATTAGTGCGTTGAAGTGATGGCTAGAGTGGCGTGCAATTCGTCATCGTATATCGGACTTTGCATCTTGGAAGAAATGAATGGAAGTTTGGTTCCAAACAAACTTCGAAATGATGCCCACCATGAAAGAAGGGTATACATGACAGTTGGATAAAGTCCGAAAGGAAATTCGGAAAAAGATTGGCTGAAGCACTAATTTGAATTATTGGAAAGGAACAAGATTTGGGACACCCTATTTTGGAGAGTATCTTGAAGGATATGAACGAAAGGTATACTAGTGTAAGGGAGTTGTGGAATCCAATAGTGCATGTTCATAGAATCCCAAGAAAAAGAGAAAGGCCAAGATGAAGAAAATGAGGAAGTGGAGGGAAATGTAAAGGAATTCAAAACTCTACTAGAAATAAAAGAGGAAAAGATTGGGAGTCCAACAAAAGAGGAAACTCAAAGAGGACCCTAGGTCTTCCACATTGGATGGATTAAGTGGGTAACCATCCACCTCTTCATGGGATAAAGTTGAGTCCCCAAGCAAAAGAAGAAAGATGCTTGGAAGGACATTTGAGTACCTCCCTAACCAAGTTAAAAGAGCAAATTGTGTTATGGGTACAACCAAAAGGGACACTACAAGAATCTATGTCCAAGTGCCAAGAAAGAGGTAAGAAAGGTAAAGGAGGTAAATCTTTCTAAACTTTGTAAATTAAATATTGTTTCATCTAACCCAAGTTATGGGAAGATGGAACCCAAGAAGAAAAACCACATTGTGTGCTTTACTTGCCGAGAGAGAGGGCATTACCACACTAAATGCCTAAAGAAAAATATGGTGAAGGTGAAGAAACTAAGGGAGTGTTTGGGAGAGCTTTTACTTCTTGAAAAGTGATTCTTATAGTGATTATCTTGAAGTTAGTAAGAAGCTAAAGTAAGCAGTGTTTGAAAATAGAAGCCAAAAGCTGATACAAGATAAAGTTTGAGTGTTTGGGAGAATAATTGCTTCCAAGCTTAATTTTTAATTGAATGACAATAATATCCTTAAACTATATAAATTAATCATTTTTAATTATTTAAATATAATTTCGATACTATCAATAATTTGTTCACGTAATTATTATTATTTTTTAAATAGTGATATAATTATTATTATATTTTAAATATAGTATTAAAATTAATTTTTTTATAATTTGAATATTTGAAAAAATATATAAAATTAATAAAAAAAATAAAAAATAATATAATTTATATAAATATAATATATATATAGTGGCAAGTGGCAATCAGGTAAAATGTTATATTATTTAAGGATATAAATATTATTTTTTAATGTTATATCATAAATAAAAAAGCAGAAGCAGGTAGAAGCATCAAATTCTTGCTTCTAACTTCTGAGCAAAAGTAACAGAAGCTAAAGCAGAATCTAGCCTTCCCAAACACTCAAAAGTGATTCTGTGTAGTCAGAATCTAAAAAGCAGGTAGCAAAAGCTCTCCCAAACACTCCCTAAAGGGGGAGAGGAAGAAGAAAGTTGGATGCTCATTTCAAGGGGAAGCTCCAAAGGTAAAACGGAAGGTGACCTAACTTGAATTCAATTTCAAGATTAAATGCTTCCACTAATAAGTTCAAATAATTATATTAATTTACCTATGCAAAATTTCGACTTCAAGTATCATCATAGGTTTAGGGATGTAATTCATGATAACTCTAGGAAACAATTTCATATTAGACCTTGCCCAAGGAAAGGAAGGTAATTGGGGACCTAGGCAACCAAATCAAGAAGGGTAGACACATGCCTCAAAGGTTTACAAAACAATTCTATGCTTAGGAAGCTAGAATTAGAAAAATCAAGTTGTGAAGGCAAAGGTTGTAGACCTAGAAAAGAATCTAACAAAGTTTGCCAATGGGTATAAAAACTTAGATGTGATGTTTTGAAGGCAAAGACCTAAGTTTGATAGATTGAGTTTGAGATACCAATGTTCATCATCTAAGGCCAAGGTACCTTCATATGCAAGGGTGACATATGACAATGGTACGAAGAAGAATCATAGGGTGAATAGTGCCATGGTGGCATTTGGACCTAGGAAGATAGGAAAGGTTGGATGCTCTAGTGGGAACTCCATGAGCTAAGTTGGGAACCATGGTCTTTGGATCCCAAAGTAGGGATGCCTGCGATACTAGAAAAGGTTCATAGGATATTCCAATCGGTTTGGAGATGAATGAAAATTTCAACCCTTGGAAATTGACACATTAAGAGGTGTTTCATGCATGAAACATATGAGAAATATTGAAGAAGCATGAATTCAATATTCAATTATGGGATATCAAATAAATTGATTCAATGAGTGCATTTTAGGTTTAGTTTGACAAATACAATGAATGAGAATCAAAGTTAGGTCTTTAGGTGAAGGTTCATTTGAGTCATTTAGATAGTTTTGGGTTTTGTGCCAAACTTAGGTTTGGTAAGAATTTTTGGAGAAAATCTATTTTTTTCCAAGTGGACATGGGTTAGATAAACCTCTTTGCAAAATTTATAAATTTTTGGAGGCTTATAGCATTTTTTGTGTTCTTCTCGAATTGATTTGACTAGAATTCCAAAAATAGCAGTTGACAACCATTTCAAAAAATTAGTCAATTGGTACTCATTAGATAACTGGGGACTCTGTTTGAGAGATCAAACAGTGTTGACCGTCTCTAAGAGAAGTAGGAATGGTTTTCTATGGACTAATACTATGTTGGAAAGATGAATTTGGCATTTTAGCATTGGGGAATGATCATAGGACTTTGTATTCATATATGGAATCCATTGGTGGATTTTGTATACGAGTTAGGGACTATTGTAAATGTATGAGACCAACATTTGAGACATTGTTGGAATATCTTTTTAATGTTTGACAAAGGGCCAGGATAGATAAGAGGTTTATGTGGAAAACCTTTTTAACCTCTTGGAGTTTCTCCTATGTTAGAATTAAGAGGGACCTGATTTGAAATTAGAGGGAGATGAGTGAAAGGTTATGAGAACCTTATTCTCCTCTAATGGTGATTTCGAAATTCCTAGCTCTAGGGGAAGTTTAGGTGTAGGGGGAACTTCAAAAGTAGGTCCTTATAGAAAAAGATTAACGAGGTTTTTCCAACCTCATGCGACCGGCTCTACTCCACGAAAGTTTCCCACCGGCCGCTAGGGTAAATCGGGAAGTGCTTGCGGCGGGCAGTCCAGAAGCCCAGTGTCCCAAGATTCACGCCTCATTTGGAGGAAAAATTCCTGTAAAATACGCCATAGTTGGGGATCGAACTGCGGATGCCTGAGATGACAACTAGTCGCCCCTCCGCTGCACCATAATCCCGGGGGCAAAAGTAGGTCCTTATAGAGCTTGTGGCTCGACGAGGTTCGACATATGGATGTTGGCTTGGCATGACCAAGGTGGCATACTCAATGGTTTAGAAGTCTGAAGAGATCTAAGAAGGATGGTATGCGATATCTAAGGGACCGTAGGATAAAGAGCACTAAGGTGGTGTTGGAGCAATTTTAGAGCATTGACATAGTACGATTAGGTTTTTAACTTGATGGCTTGAGGCCTATAGAGATTGAAGAAGGATGCATGAAGTAGATCGAGGGACCATAAGATGAGGAACATTAAGGTAGTAAGGACTGTAGGGATTTTTTGCGAAAAACAAGCGGAAAAACTAATCCCTCCAAATATCCATGCGAATATAGTATCCAAAGTTTGATAGAATGATTACCTTTGTTAATCCTGGTAC
Organism: Boesenbergia rotunda; assembly: GCA_024364735.1. Lineage (NCBI taxonomy): Eukaryota > Viridiplantae > Streptophyta > Magnoliopsida > Zingiberales > Zingiberaceae > Boesenbergia > Boesenbergia rotunda. The sequence continues at coordinate 503,477 of JAGFNQ010000251.1, read as the reverse complement.
CAACTTTGATTTGATAAATCTCAACACGATCAGATCTATCAGTATCCACACGAATATGTTCCATGTTCATCGTACGAACTTAGATTCGGAGAAGAACAACTTGTTGGTAGTTTCGGTTATGGTCCTCTCCATATTCCCGGATTAAAATTCTATTGATTAAAACTAATCCGGATGGAAAGAAAACTTTCCGAACGACCTACTTCATCATCGTGTTATTCGATTGAGTGATCGCTTGAACAAACTTGTTGTTCAAGCAATCTAACTCCTTTATCGATTAGCCACGGAATAGATGACGAATTATGGATCGTCGGTTCTTGTGTTCAATTTGGGGTCCAAGAAAATAAGAAAACAATTAAACTAGAAGAATGAAAACAAGATTATACCTCTTGTTTTACCTCTTGATCTTCTATTGTATTCCTATCCTCTTGGACGTCGTGTGAGCGACGATCTTCCAAGAATTAAAGCCACCAAGAAACCTTCTCCTTCTTCCTTCTTCTTTCTTCTTTCCCTAGCCGCCAGCCATAGCTCCTTGCTTGTGGTTGCGCCAGCCAAAGGAAATGTCGCCCCCTCCCTTCTCCTCTTTATGCCACACGCCCAAAGGAGAGAAGCAACCCTTCCCCTTTGCTTGACCTTACCGCACCTCAAGAGGAGAGGAGAGAAGAGAAGAGAAGAGAAGAGAAGAAGAAGACTATCTCTTCTCCCTAAAACCCTAGCCGGCCAACCTTCCCTTGCTTGCCGGCGCTGCAAGCCCTAGGAGAGAGAGAGAGAGAGGGAGAGAATAGAATTGGGTTAGGGGTTCTCATGATGGTTTAAGAGGCTATTTATAGGCTACAATAGGGACCATGAGGAGGAGTTGATTTTGGTCTCCTAACGGATCCTCAACCCGACCCGTTAATAATAACCCGCTCCACTAATGAGTTATTATTGAACTACCGCACCAACCCCATAATTAAATATGGGCTCCTTTTTATATGTGTACATTTTCTCCCTGTGCTTAAGATATCGCATGTTCATTAATTAATTAAAATACTGACAATTTAATTAATTAATATCTAACTCGAAGAGTAGTACCACTCAACCTTTTTATCATGTCGGACCAAGTCCACCTGCAGGATTTACATGATAATCTTTATGAGCTCCTCAAGGGGACATCATCATCCTAAAATAATTAGAACACGATTTCCTTTTATAATCAACGACACACCATATAAATAATATTATTTCCCAATTTACCGGGCCTATTGATTTAACGAATAAATCTCGCCCTTTGGTAAATTAAAGAAATAAATATTAAGTACATGTGCCCATTATTATATCGGGATTAAGAGCATGTACATCCATAATAACCTGAGATCTTGTTCGATTATATAGTCAGTATAAATCGTATCATCTTAAATCGGTCCTGCTCAATACACACAAAGTGCACTAGTGTAATTCTATAGTCAAGATAGACTAATACTAAATTACACTATAACCATTCCAATGGTTTGTCCAAATCCATCTCGATTGTGAGCTTCTACTTATACTTTACAAGGAACTGATAACATGATCTTCTGTGTGACACCACACACCATGTTATCTACAATGTAAAGTAACAGACAATTGCATATATAAAATGCAAACACATGACCATTGTGATTCTTATTCCAAAATAGATGTTCATATAAAAGCTAGGCTTATAGTATACATCCTAACACCACCTTCATTGTGCTAGCAACTAAGATGGTTTGGCAAGAGCAAAGAGAGGGGTTCGGCCAAAGGGGAGAGGATGAATAAGGCAATCTCTAACTCTTTATTTTTTTTTTAAATATCCCTTTTGTTTTTATCCAATGAATACCAAAGGTTTTTGTCTCTTACTCTCCCATTTAATTAATGCTCCATTAATCACTATTAATGATCATTAATACTCTTTAGTGGTTGAGTCTAATTCAATGAGTCCAATTCAGATTAAACTCAATCCAATAATCCAAAGGTTGGATTCATTTGAGTCTAACTCAATAAATCTAATTCAAATTAGACTTAACTCTATAATCTTAAGGTCTATCATATTTTAGTCAACTAAAATAAATTTATCTCCAAATCAACATGTTCTTTGTATGCGATCCAATATGCTCTCGTAACGTTGGCAATGTCTCTAAAACCATTTTAGATACATATGCAATGAGTGATATCTAATAATGCATCATTGCTACTTAAGTGACGAGAATGTTGAGATCCGACTTAACCTTTTTGTATCTATTATCTTGTATAACTTGGTCTTTCTATCCTCGATGTCTAGATTAATCCATGAGACATAGACCGTGTCATCCTCTTATCAATCTTTATGTTTCTTGATCTCCAAGTAAACTCACTTACCAAATGAGCTCAAAATCTAATATTGATTTATTTGAGCATGACCATGCATTTTAGTAGTTCTACTTAATTAAGAGGTTCATAGATATCACTCCCGTCATATGAAAGGGATAGATCTTATCTACATCACTCACATCTCTCCCCATAGCTTATTATATATCCAATGATCGACTTTATAATCCACCTTGTTATAAGTGACGTTTGCCGATACCAAAGTACACAACTTCTTATGTAGGGAACCATAGTGACTTCAGGTTTAAGAACTATTCATATTAATAGTCACTATAAGAATGTTTATCACACTCATATAACGATTCATGAAATTTTATCATGGCAGATCAATTTAGTATATATTTTCTAATATATATCCATGTGTCAACTTGATATCCTATATCTATGACTTGTGAGATAAAATCATTAATTAACCTATATGCTAGTCTCAACGTATTAATATTGCCCTTGTATATTAATACTTGACAAATAATAATTAAAAGTAGTGTTCTCTCTCTATATATATCTCTACAGCCTCCTACTATCAATTCAGCCAATTGATATGTTGTAGACTAAAACCTACTATCCTAGGATATTATTATATTTATTCATCTGGTACAGATCTGAAGTAAATATTACCATAAACTGTCTTTTATTAATGAAATATGATACAAAAGTTCCCTTATCAATCATCTCATAATTGGCTTTAAGGGCTAATAGTAACAATCTCCCACTAGCACTAGTGTTAATCACTGAAATATCTAATACCCAGTGACCTAGTGTGACCATTATGCTTCTTCTGTATCACTGCCTTGGTTAAAGGATCCACAATGTTATCATCAGTCGATACTTTGCATATCTTCATATCTCCTCTATTAATGATATCTCGAACGAGATAGAATCGGCCCCCACGGGCTGGAGCAGTTGGTTAGGCGCTTGCCACTTGCAACGGAGGTCAAGAGTTCGAGGGTCGACGGTATGCGCGAGTGGTAAAAACTCGGCTGCTGTTTAAAAAAAAATCCCTCGACCCCAGGCGCCTCGCCACACCAGCATTCACCGTGATTTACCCCCTCTGGACACTTGTGGGGCAGAGACCAGGGGGCCGTTGGGGTGGCGGATCCACCTTTTTGCATCGAATGAGATAGAATCGTCCCCACGGGATAGACTGATGGTTAGGACGTGGGTGTTGTCACCATGAGGTCTGGGTGTCAAAACCTGGCAAAGTCAGTGTGCCCGCCTCCCCACGTACTAGCCACAACATCCGGGCTAGTAACCCCTATGATTTACCTCCTTCATATTGGCCTCGGACGGGTTGGCAGGGGCGCTAGGGGTGAGCGAATCACCTTTTTTGCCACCATCGAATGAGATGGAATTGGTGTAGTATGTGTTTGGAATGCAGATGAGAGTAAGGTTCCTTAGTCTGTGTAATAACCTCATTGTTATCATAATAGAGGTCTAATGAGTTTGCTATGCTAGGAGCCACACCAAGCTCTATATTAAATTTTCTGATCCAAATAACTCTTTTATTGCACTAGATGTATTAATATACTCAACTTCTATAGTCTATAAGCAACTGTCTTGCTTTGAACTCTTCTAGCTCACAATACCACCATTTAGGCAAAATACATACTTTGACTGCAATCTAGAATCATCCTTGTCAGTTTGGAAGCTCACATCGCTATAATTATAGCGAGCTACTCATTGCCTCCAAATATCAAGAAATAATCTTTCGTTCTTCGCAAGTACTTAAGAATATTTTTCATAGCTGTCTAGTGACTTTTACCTGGATTTGACTAGTATCTGCTCGTCATACTCAATGCATACGAGATATCAGGGCAAGTACAAAGCATGACGTACATGATAGACCCTTTAGCAAATGCATAAGGAATCTGATCCATACGGTCTTTCTCTTCCTTAGAAGAGGGACATTGAGTTTGTTGGTGCAGTTTTGCACTAATGGTAAATTCAGGTTTTGATGTATGATAAAGGGGTTAAAGTCATGTATGTTGTTTTCTAATCTTGTTACCGAGTGTACAGGATTGAAAGACTTAAGATCTGACACCAGATTGAAGTTCAGGATGGTGGAGTCCTGGCAAAAAGCCCAAGGTGGTAGAGTCTTGGCAAAAGTCCAGTTGGGTTCGAGGGACTGACTACTGGCCGAAGTCCAAGGTGGTGAGTCTTGGCAAAAGTCCAGTTGGATTTGCGGGGCTGACAACTGGCCGGAGTCCAAGTTGGTGGAGACTTGGCAAAAAGTCCTGGTGAGGTTAAAGAGCTAAGTAGATCTGCGCAAGGTAAGTGAGGTAAGTCACTGGAGGAGTGAATTCCGATAAGGATGAGTCCTAGTTGGGACTTTAGGCGTGGTCCAACTTAAACCATTTTGGATCTCTATGTTGAGACATTTGACTAGATCCTGGTCTTGGGAAGACAGAGTCTATTTAATACTCATGTTTATTTAGTTCATATTGTAGTTATGCTAACCTTGTTTTGCAGGGTATTTGTTGTTTTGGACTAATGTGATTTTGTAGGGTTTAAACTGTAAAAGTTGCCTTGGATGAACAGTGCCCGAGGTGCCTCAATTTGGACTGGAGGCGTCTCGGGTGGTTGAGGGCGCCTTTGCGCAGTCTCTCTGAAGATGAGATTTCAGTGAACCGAGGTGCCTCAGGTTGGATCCAAGGCACCTTAGTTGGGAACTGAGGCGCCTCGAAGGGGATCCAAGGTGCCTTCTAGCGAAAGCAGCGACTTCGGATCGAGAATAGGTTTCACTCGATTTAAGGCGCCTCAGTTGGGAACTGAGATGCCTCAGATGCCCTTTATAAGGGCAGTGTTGCCAAAGCTTCAGAAAATCACCTTTCACTACGATATTCAAGCTTTCACGTTCATCATGCTGCTTCCATATCTTCCTGCTGCGGCATTGTTTCGATTGACTATGCTCGATCGCTGTCGGAAGACTGACACCACAACATGAACTAATCTTGATCCTACTTGAGTGTTGGTACGAATTTATTTATTTGCACTTAATTCATATCAAGTAGGAAGTGTAGGGTTGTTACACTTCCTACTCATCTTTTTGTACTCGATCACTCTACCGGGTGTTTATCGGTAGAGGGTATTAGTGGATTACTCGTCGAAAAGGTCCAAGGAACTTGGACCTTGCAATAGGAGTCCCCGAAGGCTCCGAAGCAAGTAAAACCAACTATGGCTTTTTACTTATATCTTTCGCTTTACTTTTCTGCCGCGTTCACTCACATTTTATTAATTTTCGAAAAAGTGAAACATTTTTTAAAAGTCATGTGATTCAACCCCTCTCTTACGTGTAATGGTCCTACAGAGTCTTCAAAAGGCTCACACTATGTGACATAGGCAGGAACCTTTTTTGAAATTCTGCATGGCAAAACGATTAAGCACCTTGTCAATATATGCACTCTAACTCAGGCCAAGCAATCTATTAGATCTATCTCTATAGATCTTGATGTCTAAAATATAGACTGCTTTATCTAAGTCTTTCATTGAGAAACAATTCCCAAGCCATGTTTTCACAGACTGCAGTATAGGGATATTATTTCGAATGAGAAGTATGCCATCTTCATACAAGATTAGAAAAATAATTATGCTCCCACTAACCCTTTTGTAGACACAATATTCATCTTCATTCTTCGAATCAAAGTTTTCAGCTTCTAAAAGCTTACTTTAAATCATAAATGTAATAGTATTAGTCCTAGAGCCAATTATGAGATGATTGTCTACAGAACCTTTTGTATCATATTTCATTAATAAAAGACAAAGTTTATAGTTATTATATTTATTTCATTTATGTGCTAGATGAATAAGTAAAATAATGTTTAGGGTAGTAGATTCTAATCTACATCATATCAATTAGTTGATAGTGGGAGTATGTAGATATATATATAGAATACTACTCTTAACTATTCTATTCCTAGACAAGCATTAAATATATAAGGACAATATTAATGCATTGAGACTAGTAAGTAGGTCAATTGATGACTTAATCTCATAAGTTATGGATATAGGATATCAAATTGACACATGGATATATATTAGAAAATATGTACTGAATTGACCTGCAATGAGAAAGTTTCATGGATTATTTCATGAGTGTCATAAACTTTCTTATAATGACTATTGATATAAATAGTTTTTATACCTGAAGTCACTATAGTTCCCTATATAAGGAGTTATGTATTTTGGTATCGACAAATGTTACCTATAACAGGGTGGACTATAAAGTCGATCACTATACAACAAATTATGCGGAGGAATATGAGTGATGTAGATGAGATCTATCCTTTCCATATGACGAAAATGATATCTGTGACCCTTTTGATTAAGTTGGACTACTAAAATGCATGACTATGCTCAAATGAGTTAATATAAGATATTAAGCTCATTTTGTTGAGTGAGTTTACTTGGAGATTATGAAACATAAAAATTGATAAGAGGATGACATGGTCTATGCCTCATTGATTAATCTAGATATCAAGGATAGAAGGACCAAGTTATACAAGATAATAGACATGAGAAAGTTAGGTCCGATCTTGACATTCTTGTCACTTGGGTAGTGATGATGCATTGCTAGATGCTGCTCATTGCTTATATATCTAAAATGATTTTAGATATATTTCCAACATTACGAGAGCCTATTGAGTCACACACAAAGGATATGTTGTTTCGGAGATGCGTTTATTTTAGTTTGACTAAAATGTGATGAAGTCTAATCCGAAATTGGATTAATTCAGTTAGACTCAAATGAATCCAATTAGACTATGAGATTGAGTCTAATCCGAGTTAGACTCATTTAGATTAGACTCAACCACTAAGAAGGATTAATGTTCATTAAAAGAGTTTAATGAAGCATTATTAAAGATGAAAACCAAGAGTTTTTGGTATTCATTGGATGAATACAAATCCCCTTTATTTATTTTAGAAATGAATATGATTAATGGAGTATTAATCTTGTATTCATCCAAGATTAATAAGCATTGAATCAAAAGGAATACCAAGAGGCAAAAATCTTTTGTATTCATTGGATGAATACAAAAGGCATCATTTTTCATTATTATAATGAGCACTTGATCCTCTTCTTTCACCTTCCCTTCTCTTGGCCGAAATTCCCACTTGTGGTTTTTGGCTTGCTTGTGATCGAACCATCCCATGTTGCTAGCACAACTAAGGTGGTTCTTCTCTGAAACTGAGTTCGTGCGATGAACGTGGTTCTTCTCCGAATCGAGTTTGTATGGTGAACGAAACGTGTTCGTGTTGATACTACTAGAGCGCAGCCATTCTGATCGTGCTGAGATCCATCAAACCAAATAACTAAATTTGTTGTCGAGATTGTACCATGCATGCAACAAAGGTAACTACTCTATCAAACGATGTATGACTACTTTCGCATGGATCTTTTGGAAAGGATCGTTTTTTTGCTATGTGTATACGATTGTTTTTCGTATAAGATCCCTACAAAATGGACCTTTGCAACTTACATACCTTTTCAACATTCGTTGGATCTACAAAATCCTCAGGTTGTGTCATGTACACATCCTCGAGTAGATTTCCATTCAGAAATACAGTTTTAACATCCATCTGCCAGATCTCATAATCATGATAAGCTGCAATAGGAAGCATGATACGAATAGACTTAAACATTGCAACTGGTGAAAATGTTTCATCATAGTCTATACCATAAATCTGTCTGAATCCTTTAGCTACCAATCACCAATCACCCTTTATAGAAAGGAGTTATTGGTGCCTGCTAATAGTTGGATTGCGAGGACTAGTTGACTGATGAAGATGGAGCAATCCACCGCTAGGCAACATACAACAAGAGACATTGGACGATTGAAGGCTATATTATTGCAATCCATTCTAATCTCTTGAGCATTATAAGAAGTTTCTACACCTTTGGTAGTTGATCGAGATAGAGAGAGATAGTGATACTTTCCCGGAGTGATTCACTAACGAATCATAAGTCGTGGAATAGGAGCCCGGAGTCCACCAAACCACATTAAACAAACTTGTTATCGATTTGTAAGTATGATTCTTGTTTGTGTGTTTTTTGCTATGCTAATTGTGCTTGTAACCTTGCTATCAATAGCAAGAGTAGTGTTGGGACCGGGTGCATGTTGACAAGGATACGGGTTCGTAAATTTTAAAATATTTACGTGCAGCGGAAGAATTAGCATAAATAATTTCTCAAATTATTTTAACCACGTATCTAGCATGCGACCTTATGATATGTGGACATGATCATAAATTAAAATTTTGCAGAAAAAGTAAACTAATTTACTTTGTACCTCGCGTAACTCGAAGAAAGGGACGCGATCCAACCGTAGCGTCCCTTGGAAGCTCCGCCTCTATTCGCGTCCACGCCGAGTTCTCTTTGGGATGACTTCGCAAAGCCACGAGTTTTGTGTCGACGAGAACTACTAGATTCTTCAAAGGCACAACTAGAATAACAAGAGAGAAAAGATGGAAACTAACCACCAAGTAACGGAATCAAAATTCCGGGAAAGGAAGGAGATGCGACCCGCTTCTTCTTCTTCTTCTTTAGCACCTTCTTGATGGAGGTTGCTCACGCCAACTCTTGGAGATGTGAGGGTGGTGCGCCGGCCCTAGGGTTGGTGTGCGCCGGCCCTAGGGAGAGGAGGTGGGCGCCGGCCCTAAGGGGAAGAGAGGGAGAGAATAAGAGAGAGGGAGAGAACTACTAGATCTCTTGATTACTCTATGTTTGGAATTAAAGGCTTGCCTTTGGTTCCTTTATATAGTAGCATCTCCCTTACCAAGTCTCCCTCTTAACGGAATTTTCAAAAGAAATTTATCCTATAAATTTTCTTATGAATTATTCCGTTTAATCCAAGTTTTATTATAACTAACTTTATAATAAAACCAAATACATCTCTCCTTTTATTATGGAATAAATTTTACAAGAAATTTATAAATTTTTTATTATGAAAAAATAAATTCATAATTGATTAAAATAAACCATTCCATGGATCATTTTAATTTCCATAAAAAGAATAAATTTCTATAAATTTATTTATATAAATTTCTTTATACAAAATTTATTTATCCATAATTTATAAAACAAATCGCGCTAGATTTATTTTATTAATTAAACCAAATAAATTGGTTTCTCCCCATTCTTTTGGCCGGCCAAACCGAGCCGAACCCATCGCGAATTAAACTCATTTAATTCGCCCAATAAGCCTTCAAAAGACTTAGCCATTTTTAGCTTCCGTTGCGCCTCTGATTAACTCAGATTCGACTTATTTCTCTTGATCGGAAAATTCAATTTTCAACTCGTTTTAAATCCCTCGGATTACTCGTAGTGCGTGTGACTAAATAGGCTTTCGATTTATGTTGGTCGTCTATAATCAACTAATTATAGAACGATCATGAGTGACACCTAGTAGTACATCATGACCCCCAATTAATCGAAAGATCAACGGTTGACCTCAGAAGTAATTCTGAAACCCTTCAGCAGCTCTAATGAATCGTGCCCCATTCCCTTCACCATCTTATACCCACTTGGTTCAGGACATGGTCTGTGTGTGTCAGTCCTCACTAGGCTGACTACGTCACACCTAGCCCAAGTAGTGTCTTTCTCGTCCTTTGGATTTCTAATTACTCTCATGTATTTAAGAGACTCATACTCTAAACATGACATGCTCTGGCCAGAGGCTTTGAGTAACAATCCGACGATAGGCCTGGGTATACATCTCCTCGCAAGGAGTGGTGAATCCTTTGTAGGCTGTTCAAACATCTTCGGGCACTTCGGCTTATACCCAATCATCCTGGGTCCACACCTCCTTGGAGATGCTTGCTTAAGATGTTAAAGTATAAGTCTCCATGACCAAGATGACTTGAACACCGCAAGTTAAAGGAACATCGCACTTAAGCTGCAGTAAGAACTTCACTGACATATCTATATAGATCACCATATGAAGTTTTACAGCTAGTCACTCCAATGAACTAGTTCCCTTAACTAGCATCCATGTTTATCTCCGGACATCCCAATGTCACCAGCCAGTGAGAATCAGCTGATTAGAGAATAACCCATGCTAGTCTCAACAGAATTGACAGTGTCCGTTTTTATCAATTCATCGACTAGGGATATTTTCAATACTTCACAATTGCACATGTAGAGATAATCACTAGTTGTGATCTCATCACAAATTCTCTTATGCTGTGAATTGTATTGCGGACATTCAGTAGATGAGTTTAAGATCCCAATCAAATACACAAACATGTATACTCAAATAGTGAATTTTCATTTATTAAAATAAATGTTTACAATCATAAGGCGATTGCCTTAGGACACTTCTCTCATATCACTAACAAACTCCCACTTGGCCTAATGCCAATCGCTACGGTATCCAATACCACAGGCTCTAACATGACCCTCAAACTTGCTCTGAGGCAAGGCCTTAGTTAAAGGATCTGCTAAATTCCTTTTAGTGGGAATTTTCTCAATTTGTATATCATTCCTACTTATAATCTCTCTGATCAGATGATAGCGGCGAAGCACGTGTTTGGATCGCTGATGAGACCTTGGTTCCTTTGCTTGTGCAATAGCTCCATTGTTGTCGCAGTAAACCGACACTGCTTCATCAATGGTTGGAACCACACCAAGTTCGGAGACAAACTTCTTGATCCAGACTGCTTCCTTTGCTGCTTCCGAAGCTGCGATATATTCCGCTTCCGTGGTAGAATCCGCTACGGTGTCTTGTTTGGAACTCTTCCAACTTATTGCGCCTCCATTCAAAGTAAATACGTATCCAGACTGAGATTTGGAGTCATCCTTATCTGTCTGGAAACTGGCATCCGTATACCCACGTATTACCATATCTCCTTCTCCATATATTAGGAACACATCCTTAGTTCTTCTTAAGTACTTAAGGATTGTCTTGACAGCCGCTCAATGATCCATTCCTGGATCCGACTGGTATCTGCTTGTGACGCTCAAAGCATACGATACATCGGGTCTTGTACATAACATAGCATACATGATAGATCCTATCGCGGATGTATAGGGAATCTTATTTATGCAAATCCTCTCGTCTTCTGTGCGCGGACACATAGACTTTGAAAGGTTGATCCCATGCCTGATGGGAAGGTAACCTTTCTTGGATTCCGACATGCTAAACCTTTTTAGCACTCGGTCTATATACGTAGACTGCGAAAGACCAAGCAACCGTTTTGATCTATCTCTATAGATTCTAATCCCAAGGATATAGGATGCTTCTCCCAGGTCTTTCATGGAGAAAGTTTTGGACAACCAAATTTTAACTGTCTGTAAAACTGATACATCGTTTCCTATAAGTAATATGTCATCGACTTATATACTAGGAATACGACTGCACTCCCACTAACCTTCTTGTACACACAAGGTTCGTCAGGATTTTGTGAGAAATCAAACTCTTGATTGTCTCATCAAAACGGATGTTCCAGCTCCTGGATGCTTGCTTCAGTCCATATATGGATCGTCGAAGCTTGCATACTTTGGTTTTATCAACCGATGTGAAACCTTCAGGTTGTATCATGTATACATCCTCAAGCAGGTTTCCATTAAGGAATGTTGTTTTCACATCCATTTGTCATATCTCATAATCATAATGAGCTGCTATTGCTAGGAGCATCCGAATGGATTTAAGCATAGCTACTGGCGAATAGGTTTCGTCATAATCAATTCCTTGTTTCTGACGATATCCTTTTGCCACTAATCTAGCCTTAAAGGTAACAACATTACCTTCCATGTCGGTTTTCTTCTTGAAAACCCACTTGCACCCTATGGGTTTAATCCCTTCAGGTGGGTTAACCAAGTCCCATACTTGATTTTCGTACATGGAATCCATTTCTGACTTCATGGCTTCAAGCCATTTGTCCCTTTCTGAATTTTTCAGAACATCTTCATAACTGATAGGTTCGTCATCGCTTATGAGTAACACGTCATTCGATTCGCTTATGAGAAATCCGTATCTCTCTGGAATATTGCGTGTCCTATCAGACCTACGAAGAGGTGGTGTTGTTTTAGGTTCAACTGATAGCTCATCATTATGAGTTATTGGTTGTGGGTCTAGACTAGGTGTCTCTGTAATGTCTATTGGAGTTTCTTGAACTTCATCAAGTTCAATGCCACTCCCACTGTTTTCTTGTAAAAGAAATTCTTTTTCCAGAAATACAGCATGCCTTGAAACAAATACCTTTTGTTCCAAGGGATGATAGAATTGGTAGCCCTTCGTTTCCTTAGGGTATCCAATAAATAGACATTTATCAAACTTAGCATCCAATTTGTCTGATATAGTCCGCTTCACATAAGCAGGACAACCCCATATCTTAAGGTGAGTTAAGTGAGGTTTCTTACTATTCCATATCTCATATGGAGTAGTAGAGACTATCTTGGTCGGGACTCTGTTTAGCAAGTAAACAGCTGTCTTAAGTGCATAGCCCCAAAAGGATTTTGGAAGAGTTGCATGATTCATCATCGACCTAACCATGTCCATCAAGGTTCGGTTGCGCCTCTCAGATACACCATTATGTTGTGGTGTATACGGCGGAGTCCATTGGGACAATATCCCATTGTCCCTAAGATAATCTTGAAACTCTTGACTTAATTATTCACCACCCCGATTGGATCGAAGTATCTTAATACTTTTGCCAAGCTGTTTCTCCACTTCATTTCTGAACTCTTTGAATTTCTCAAAAGCTTCAGATTTGTGTTTCATCAAGAACACGTACCCGAATCGTGAGTGATCATCGATAAAGGTGATGAAGTAGCTATAGCCTCCTTGTGCAAGAGTTGACATTGGTCCACATACATCAGTATGTATTAGACCAAGCAATTCTCCCACTGGATTACCTTTTCCGGAAAAGGGTAATTTGGTCATCTTGCCTTTTAAGCATGATTCGTATGTATCAAATGAACCGGGTTCAAATGATTCCAGAATTCCACATCGGTGTAATTCGGTCATGCGTTTCTTACTTACATGGCCAAGACGACAATGCACGTGTAGGAGTCTATTCGATTATCTATTCGAGCACGTTTGTTGCTAACTTCGATATTGAAAACGTCACCGGATAAATCTAACGTGTAGATACCATTGCATAAAGTTCCATTTCCATAAAGAACGCCATTTAAAGTTATGTAACAACAATTGTTACTAAAAGTTAAATGATAACCCTTTTCATTCAAACATGAAATAGATACAATGTTCTTTATTAACGAAGGAACAAAATAACAATTATCCAATTCTAAGACACGTCCAGTGGGGAGCTTTAGCAAATATGTTCCGATGGCAACAGCAGCAATCTTTGCTCCATTTCCAACTCGCAAATTTGCTTCTCCTTTGACGAGTCTTCTTCTATTCCTTAACCCCTGTATGTCATTACATATATGTGAGCTACACTCAATATCAAGTACCCAGGTATTTGAGGAAATAGAGTGACATTCAATAACGAAGATACCTGAAGAGGATAGGGCATCGGATGCCTTATTCTTTAAGGACTCAAGATAAACCTTGCAGTTTCTTCGCCAGTGACCCTCCTTGCCACAATGATGGCAAGTTCCTTTTGGTTTCTTTTCAGTCTTTTTGGCCTTTTTCTTCTTTCCTTTATTCTGTTCTTTGGCCTTCCTCTTAGAACCTTTCTTCGAGGAACCAACTAACAGTACCGTCTTTTGATCCGGCTTTACAGAAGGCTCCACAGTCTTCAGCAGGTTGAGCAACTCAGGAATGGTAGTCTCCAGTTTGTCCATCCGATAGTTCATCACAAATTGTGAATAACTTTTGGGCAAACAATTCAGAATTAAGTCAATACTTAGTTCATGATCCATTGCAAAACCGAGTGTGCTCAGTCGCTCAATGTACCCCAACATCTTTAACACAAACTGCGAGGCAGAAGTGCCTTCCTGCATCTTAGTGGTGAAGAGGAGTCTGGAGACTTCGAACCTTTCGGATCTCGCCTGCTCTTCAAGCAACTCATGAAGATGGAAGATGATGGTATAAACATCCATATGCTCATGCTGTTTTTGCAACTCAGGTACCATAGAGGCTAGCATGATGCAACTCGCAAGTTCAGAATCGGTCACATGTTTCTGATAGGCCACTAGCTGGTCTGGAGTTGCACCTTCCGGAGGATGGTTGGGAAGTTGATCTTCAAGGACATAGGCAAGCTTCTCTGCCTTGAGGACTATCCTCAGGTTTCGAAGCCAGTCCATGAAGTTTGGCCCAGTCAGTTTATTGGTGTCCAAAATGGAACGCAAATTCAGAGAAGACATGATCGAGTGATTATCCTAGAAATACAAATTGAGATTATGTGAGAAGAATGATTAAAGAATGTATCAACATACATTAATAAAATCCTATTTATTTTTCAAATTGAATAACCCTTTTTATCAATTCGGGAGATCGTAGGAACATCTCCAAATAGGTTGATATCCAACCATAGATAAGAACCACCATGGCTGTGGCCATCAAGTTTTTCTTAGCTATGAAGGTAGGTAATTATACCGATTACATATCACATATATGTAACTATCACTTTATGCTATCAACTAATTTGAATGTTTGCATAAATCATTGGGTTGTTAACTCATTAACAAGTATGCAACAATATACATAGCACCCAACTGCACCTCTCTTTACATCGACCTTGGCTGTGGCACAACAAATCGATGTTCCAAGCTTAAGGCTGACCCATTAATCAAGAAATAGTTTTAATATGGTTGGAGCTCATTCAACCGTTTAGTCAGGCTTGGATGTGTCCAACAACCAAAACTAAGGATTGACCTCTGACTCCAACTATATTATTCATAAACTAATCCCATGGTTTGAACATGTTGAGGTTCAAGCCGGGCATGGATGTGTCCATCAACCCAAACGAGAAACAAAACTCCGATTCTAACCATATTAATGGAAGGTGTTGGCCTTAATATTTTGTAAGGGGGTTTTGGGTCTCATCCTTTCTTTTCTAAGCACATTCATGACATATACTTATGTCATGACTAACGATTTCCTTAATAAAGTATGTATGTGACTTAATTTATCAAGTCTCATTAATTGGATTAGGAACCGGATTTCCTAATTCTAATTTTATACTTTATTGAAGGAATTGTTTTGGGAAACAATTTCCTAAATTGTCATAATCAATTTCGGAAATAATATGTTTAAGACTTTGATTTCTCTAAATCAAATCTTATTAAATTAAGAGATAGATTCCCTTAATTCAACCACATATTATTTTCATGAAAATCTCATTTAAGAAAGCTCTATAGGAAACTATTTTCCTAATTAATTTTGGAGACAACATATGTAAGAGCATCATCTCTTAAATCATATTTATTCATGGATTTAATTAATTACAACAAATTGTTTTCTAAGGGTGGCTCCCCGAGGCTCAGATACCCAAAGAAAAGAAATTTGTCGTAAATTCAATTGGTCCGCTTCGGAGCGTAACCAAATTGAACATGACAATTTCATTTAAAATTGGGAAATTAAATTACAACAACTAACTTTAAATTGGACGGCTCCCCGAGGCTCAATCCAAAATAAAGAATNAGAGGCTAGCATGATGCAACTCGCAAGTTCAGAATCGGTCACATGTTTCTGATAGGCCACTAACTGGTCTGGAGTTGCACCTTCAGGAGGACGGTTGGGAAGTTGATCTTCAAGGACATAAGCAAGCTTCTCTGCCTTGAGGACTATCCTTAGGTTTCGAAGCCAGTCCATGAAGTTCGGCCCGGTCAGTTTATTGGTGTCCAAAATGGAACGCAAATTCAGAGAAGACATGATCGAGTGATTAACCTAGAATTACAAATTGAGCTTATGTGAGAAGAATGATTAAAGAATGTATCAACATACATTAATAATAAAAAAAAATCCTATTTATTTTTCAAATTGAATAACCCTTCTTATCAATTCGGGAGATCGTAGGAACATCTCCAAATAGGTTGATATCCAACCATAGATAAGAACCACCATGGCTGTGGCCATCAAGTTTTTCTTAGCTATGAAGGTAGGTAATTATACCGATTACATATCACATATATGTAATTATCACTTTATGCTATCAACTAATTGAATGTTTGCATAAATCATTGGGTTATTAACTCATTAACAAGTATGCAACAATATACATAGCACCCAACTGCACCTCTCTTTACATCGACCTTGGCTGTGGCACAACAAATCGATGCTCCAAGCTTAAGGCTGACTCATTAATCAAGAAATAGTTTTAATATGGTTGGAGTTCATTCAACCGTTTAGTCAGGCTTGGATGTGTCCAACAACCAAAACTAAGGATTGACCTCTGACTCCAACTATATTATTCATAAACTAATTCCATGGTTTGAACATGTTGAGGTTCAAGCCGGGCATGGATGTGTCCATCAACCCAAACGAGAAACAAAACTCCGATTCTAACCATATTAATGGAAGGTGTTGGTCTTAATATTTTGTAAGGGGTTTTGGGTCTCATCCTTTCCTTTTGGTGCACATTCATGACATATAATTATGTCATGACTAACGATTTCCTTAATAAAGTATGTATGTGACTTAATTTATCAAGTCTCATTAATTAAATTAGGAACCGGATTTCCTAATTCTAATTTCATACTTTATTAAAGGAATTGTTTTGGGAAACAATTTCCTAAATTGTCATAATCAATTTCGGAAATAATATGTTTAAGACTTTGATTTCTCTAAATCAAACCTTATTAAATTAAGAGACAATTCCCTTAATTCAACCACATATTATTTTCATGAAAATCTCATTTAAGAAACTCTATAAGAAACCATTTTCCTAATTAATTTTGGAGACAACAATATGTAAGAGCATCACCTCTTAAATCATATTTTATTCATGGATTTAATTAATTACAACAAATTGTTTTCTAAGGGTGGCTCCCCGAGGCTCAGATACCCAAAGAAAAGAAATTTGTCGTAAATTCAATTTGGTCCGCTTCGGAAGCGTAACCAAATTAAACATGACAATTTCATTTAAAATTGGGAAATTAAATTACAACAACTAACTTTAAATTGGACGGCTCCCTGAGGCTCAATCCAAAATGAAGAATTTTGTTGATAATTTAAAAACCAATTCAAATTTAATTATCAATTAATTGTCCATAAATTTGTCTAGACTTTCTTGAAAGAAAATGTCCAAAATTGCGAGATTTCATAATAGGTTTTCAGAATAATTGTAAGCTTTTGGTACAAAGAAAACTTACATATTTCCAAAATAGAAAAATTTCTAAAATAGAAAATTTCCAAAATTGGAATGTTTCCAAAGATGGGAAGTTTTCACAATTATCTTAAAATTTCAGAAACTAGGATATTTCAAACGTTTGTGAAATTTCATGAGGATTTCCAAACTTTGAAATTCCTAAATCTAAAATTTATTATAATTGGAAAGTTTCCATAATTGAAAATTTTTCCAAAATTGAGATCATGACAAAGTATTCCACAAAACAATTATATGATTATGTCGAACACTAACCAGCTCTGATACCACTGTTGGGACCGGGTGCATGTTGACAAGGATACGGGTTCGTAAATTTTAAAATATTTACGTGCAGCGGAAGAATTAGCATAAATAATTTCTCAAATTATTTTTAACCACGTATCTAGCATGCGACCTTATGATGTGTGGACATGATCATAAATTAAAATTTTGTGAAAAGTAAATTAATTTACTTCAATACCTCGCGTAACTCGAAGTAAGGGACGAGATCCAACCGTAGCGTCCCTTGGAAGCTTCGCCTCTATTCGCGTCCACGCCGAGTTCTCTTCGGGATGACTTCACAAAGCCACGAGTTTTGTGCCGACGAGAACTACTAGATTCTCCAAAGGCACAACTAGAATAACAACAGAGAAAAGATGGAAACTAACCACCAAGTAACGAAATCAAAATTTCGGGAAAGGAAGGAAGGAGTCGCGATCCGCTTCTTCTTCTTCGACACCTTCTTGGTGGATGAAGCTCTCGGCCACCCTTGGGATGTGCGCCGGCCCTAGGGGAGGAGAGAGAGCCGACCCTAGAGAGAGAGAGGGAGCTATTAATCTCTTGATTAATTGATTAAGGAATTCAAGCCTAGCCTTGGTTCCTTTATATAGTAGCCTCTCCCTTGCCAAGTCTCCCCTTTAACGGAATTTTTCATAAGAAATTTATCCTATAAATTTTCTTATGAATTATTCCGTTTATGCCAAGTTTTATTATAACTAACTTTATAATAAAACAAATACATCTCTCCTTTTCTTATGGAATAAAATTTACAAGAAATTTATAAATTTTTCTTATCATGGAAAAATCAATTCATAATTGATTTTATAAAATTAAAATAAATCGATCCGTGGTTCATTTTAATTTTCATAAAAAGAATAAATTTCTATAAATTTCTTTATATAAATTTCTTTATATAAATCTCTTTATATAAATTTCTTTATATAGATTTATTTATCCATAATTTTATAAAACAAATCGCGCTTGATTTATTTTATAAAATAAACCAAATATATTGGTTTTCTCTCCAAGTGGTGGCCGGCCAAACCAAAGGGGGTTGGCACCCTCTTTGGCCGGCCAAACCGAGCCGAACCCATCGCGAATTAAACTCATTTAATTCGCCCAATAAGCCTTCAAAAGACTTAGCCATTTTTAGCTTCCGTTGCGCCTCTGATTAACTCAGATTCGACTTATTTCTCTTGATTGGAAAATCCAATTTTCAACTCGTTTTAAATCCCTCGGATTACTCGTAGTGCGTGTGACTAAATAGGCTTTCGATTTACGTTGGCCGTCTATAATCAACTAATTATAGAACGATCATGAGTGGCACGTAGTACTACATCATGACCCCCAATTAATCGAAAGATCAACGGTTGACCTCAGAAGTAATTCTGAAACCCTTCAGCAGCTCTAATGAATCGTGCCCTATTCCCTTCACCATCTTATACCTACTTGGTTCAGGACATGGTCTGTTTGTGTCAGTCCCCACTAGACTGACTACGTCACACCTAGCCCAAGTAGTGTCTTTCTCGTCCTTTGGATTTCTAATTACTCTCATGTATTTAAGAGACTCATACTCTAAACATGATATGCTCTGGCCAGAGGCTTTGAGTAGCAATCCGACGATAGGCCTGGGTATACATCTCCTCGCAAGGAGTGGTGAATCCTTTGTAGGCTGTTCAAACATCTTCGGGCACTTCGGCTTATACCCAATCATCCTGGGTCCACACCTCCTTGGAAATGCTTGCCTAAGATGTTAAAGTATAAGTCTCTATGACCAAGATGACTTGAACACCGCAATTCAAAGGAACATCGCACTTAAGCTGCAGTAAGAACTTCATTGACATATCTATATAGATTACCATATGAAGTTTTACAACTAGTCATTCCAATGAACTAGTTCCCTTAACTAGCATCCATGTTTATCTCCGGACATCCCAATGTCACCAGCCAGTGAGAATCAGCTAATTAGAGAATAACCCATGCTAGTCTCAACATAATTGATAATGTCCGTTTTTATCAATTCATCGACTAGGGATATTTTCAATACTTCACAATTGCACATTTAGAGATAATCACTAGTTGTGATCCTATCACAAATTCTCTTATGCTGTGAATTATATTGCGGACATTCAGTAGATGAGTTTAAGATCCCAATCAAATACACAAACATATATACTCAAATAGTGAATTATCATTTAATAAAATGAATGTTTATAATCATAAGGTGATTGCCTTAGGACACTTCTCTCATATCACTAACAATGTTCACATTAGGAAATGATGTCATGATAAGTATGTTTATGTATGTTTATGTTTATGTTCATGTTAAGAATGATGTCATGATAAGTATGTTTATGTTTATGTTCATGTCAAGAATTATGTCATGTTAAGTATGGTTTAAGCATTATGTTTATGGTTATGTGACGTATGAATTTTTGTGAGTAGGAAAGGGTCTTACTAAGCCGATGTGCTTATAGTCTTATTTTTCTTATACCGCAGATCAAATAAGAGGTTACTAAGAGAAGCAGCAGAAGGGACAAGGGCATGTGTGTGGCAGTGACATGGCAAAGGATTCTTCTAGTTACACTTATCGCATGTCTTGTGTTTGAAATGCCTCCTTTGGTTCTATGCTATACTTATGATAGTTATGCCTAAGAAATAACTTATTACCTATGATACTTATGGATAATTTACTTGCTACTTATGGTGCTTATGAATAAGTTATGGAATGTTTATATGTATGCCAGTAAGATGTCAGGTTACAATGTCACCATGTTCATGAATGATAACGTAGGCATATATGTATGATTCATGTAGTAAGTTTAAAAAAAAATTATTCCGCTGCATTAAGATGTTCATATGCCTATGTATGTTAGCATAACGCCGCCTCTTGCCACACCATAAGGTGTGGGAAAAAGGCGAGCATTACATGAACTAATGGAGCAAATAGAAGAAGTTGATTATAGTCTGGTCCTTGGGATCCAAGGTAATATGGGAAAATTGGACCGATTATTTTGGAAACTCGAGCAGGAAGAGTTTCCCATCATGGATGACCATAGAATTGGAGCACTGATTCGGTCATTGCCCACGCGTGCGAGTGAAGTTGCACACCAGATATGGGGCCAGCATGAATGTTGGATCTCATATACTGAGCTATGTAAGCAGCTTCTTCGCCATGAGTTTCCGGAGGATCTGGGAGATTCTGAGGAATATCCAGAGATGTTCGAGGAAGATTCGGGGATGTCTGAGGAAGAACATGAGATGTTCGAGGAAGATCCTGAGATGCCCGAGGAAGAACCCAAGATGGATGAGGAAGATCCGATAGAATCGGTAGAAGATCCCGAGATTGGCCGATTAGAGATAAACGGGAGATTGATAGCCACTGCCATAATATTTTATATTATGGGAATGATGTCAACCTATCTAGTTCATTAAATTCGGTTGTTTGATGTAAATGAACTTATTAAGTCCAATAAATAAAGTTGTGATAAAATGGTGCTCCGAGTCTTCAGAGAATCAAACAGGAGATCCTAGAAGGAAAGGGCGATAGTTTTCGTATCGCCGACGAGGGAGTATTATACCTTAGGAATCGTCTATGTATCCCTAATGTTCCGGAGCTGCGGAGGGAAATCTTAGCAGAAGCTCACGGAACCCCTTATTCGATGCATCCGGCACCCACCAGAATGTATCAAGATCTGAATGAGAAATTCTAGTAGTCCGGTATGAAGAGAGACGTGGCTCAACATGTCAGCACTTGCCTGACCTGCCAACAAGTGAAAGCAAAACACCTGCGACCCGGAGGAGTTCTGCAGCCACTTCCAATTCCAGAATGGAAATGGGAAGATATCTCTATGGATTTTATTTCAGGACTTCCCAGGACTACAAACGGATATGATGCGATATGGGTAATTGTGGACAGGTTGACGAAGTCTGCCCACTTCCTAGCAATCAAGATGACTTATCCGATTGAGCAACTAGCTCAGTTATATGCTAAGGAGATAATTAGACTTCATGGAGTTCCCAGGACCATCATGATAGGGATGGTCGCTTTACTTCACATTTTTGGGAGTGTGTCCATAAGTCTCGCGGCACTAAACTATGATTCAGCACCACCTTTCACCCTCAGACTGACGGGCAAACTGAACGAGTGAATCAAGTACTGGAGGACATGTTGCGGGCTTGTGCCCTAGAGTTCAAAGGGATCTGGTGCCGATACTTATGTCTAGCGGAGTTCGCTTACAATAATAGCTACCAAGCTACTATCGGAATGACACCTTATGAAGCATTATATGGAAGGAGGTGTAGGCCTCCAATCTGTTGGTACGAGGGTGGTGAAAAGAAGGAGATGGGACTTCAAACGGATTTCATCACCCGAGCTATATAGAGTATCCGCCAAAGGATAGAGACTACTCGGAGCCGGCAGAAGTATGCGGACCAGAGACGTAGACCCTTGGAGTTCGACGTCGGAGATTTGGTATTCCTCCGAGTAGCTCCTATGAAAGGAGTAATGCGATTCGGGAAGAAAGGAAAGCTTAGTCTGCGATATGTGGGACCGTACAAGATCCTGAACAGAGTGGGCAAGGTGGTTTACGAGCTGGAGCTACCTCAGGAGATGTCAGCTATCCACAATGTGTTCCACGTGTCGATGCACAGAAAGTGAATTCCCAGTACTGACAAGGTGATTGAGCCGCATGTCGTACAGATCCTAGATCGAGACATCAAGAGACTAAGGAACAAGGAAGTGCCCTTAGTCAAAGTCTTATGGCAAAGTCAGCAATCTGAAGAAGTTACTTGGGAACGTGAGGATGATATGAAAAAAATATCCCGAGTTATTTTATGTTCGAGGACGAACTTTTCAGAAGGGAGGGTGGATTGTAACACTCTAAATTTCCCTCTAGAACGATGTAATAATTGAACATGTGGCTAAGAATAAAATTATGAATCTAAAGGGGAAAATTTCGAATAAAGAAGATATTAAGCACCTTCTTGATATATGGTGAATGTGTGTGATAATTATGTATATATGCTACATTAATAATATGCTTGACATCATGCACATGAATGAATGAATAATGATATAAATATGCATGTGTATGAACTAAATGGGTAGCATTCTCTTGTTGGGCGTTGGTTACATGGGCTTGAAAAAAAAAAAAGAGGTGCCAAGGATTGAACCTTGGACCTCAAAAGAAAGCAAAGCCTTAAGAATATTCATGTAACCAATTCACCTAGCAAGGGAGTGCAATTAGAAGAGGATGGGAAATTGTAGATAAGTGGGAAAGATGATGAAGAGACACAAAAAAAATTGAAGAGGTGTTTGCCTCTTTACTCACCATAAAAGGCCATGAAGAGGAGGAAATGCCTAAGGCATTTCGGCCAAGAAACCCCCCCCCCCCCTTTTCTCTCCACCAAACTCTTCCCCTTCCTCCTCTTCCTCACCGAAATCCTTGTGGCCCTTGCTACCATTTTCAAGTCATTCACCTCCTAGAGAAAACCGGACCAAAAGAAGAGAAGAACAAGAGAGTGCTAGAGTTTAAGAAGTCTTTTCTTCTCCAAAATTTGGAGATCTTTTGGGAACATAAGAACAAGTGGTAAGACTCCCTCACCTAAAACATAATGGTTTTTTATGTGTTTTTATGATTTTTATGTTTTCTTGTGATGTTGGGTGGAAGAGAAAGGAAGAAAACCTTGAGGGAAGTTTCGGACATAAAGGGGTACCCCCTTTTCTATGTCCAAAAACTTAAAGGAAGAGTTCATGAAATTGTTACTACCTTTTTGTAATGAATATATGATGGATACATGGTGTTTGAATGCCCTCCATGATGTAAAGGACTTGGAAGAATTCGGCCAAGTCATGAAATGGATAAATGTTGATGCATGAAGTGGGCTATTGTTCTAATGATTGTTTCCTTGCTATATAAATGTTTTAGGCCAAGAAATTTTGTGGAATCTATGCTAAGGGACCCCTGTAACATTCGGCCAAGGGACCTTAAATTATGCCTTAAAACAGATTTTTATAGACCTTCATGAAGTTATAGTTAAATCAAGTGATATGCATGTGATTGGGTGTTTTATTTCATGATGGAAATAATTTATACCTTAGGGTCAGTACCTTATCTAAGTTGTATGAGCCTAAACTCATGCTCCATTCTATGTATTGATATTTTGAAAAATGTTACATGTACCCATATGCATGATAATCCAAGTAGAACTCTAGATCATACACCTAAACTAGTGTTTGGTGAAGTACAAACTACTTTTGCACTTGTGAATGAATTCTTATGAAAAATATTCTTTTATTCCCATGTTATGTGAATGATTATGCTATGAAATCCCTACTGTGTGTTTCGACAAATTACAAGAATAAGGGTTAAGAATAGGCTCGAGTACAAAGCATGCCCCTAAACTAGTGTTTAATGAAGCCTAGACTACCTTTATGCTTGTATATGACCTTAATGGTAAAATATGTTTTTGTTTACATGTTATATGAACTTTTATACCATGTTTTACATACTGTAAATATCAGCAAATTACAAGGGTAAGGGTTAAGAATAAGTGCAAGTACGATTCATGCACCCAAACTAAGGTTTAGTGAAGATTAGTCTACTCTAGTACATGCTAATGATCTCTCATGTAAATTATGTTTATTTCCATGATTGGATGACTTTCATGCCATGTTATCTAGCTGTGAATTTCGGACAAATACTGGGATAAGGGTTAAAAATAAACTCAAGTACAAAACATTCACCTAAACTAGTGTTCAATGAAGCCTAGACTACCCTTGTGCTTGTATATGATTCCATGTGTAACGTATGTTCTTATTTCCATGATTATATGACTTTTATATTATGTTATCCATGCTGTGAATTTTGGCCAATTACTAGAATAAAGGCTAAGAATAAGTTCAAGTACAATTCATGCACCTAAACTAGTGTTTAGTGAAGTCTAGACTACCAGTGTACTTGTAAATGACCTCTTATGTAATGTATGCCTTTATTCCAATGCTATGTGGGTTTTATGCTATGATATCCTTGGTATGAAGTTTCGGCCGACATGTATTAAGATGAGAAAAGAAAGATTAAACTAACATATTGCCTTGATTAAGACAAGCATGTTATATGTATGATGTATTGATGAAACTAGCATGATGGTTGCTCCACTTACATGTGTTAAAAGAAAGGTCGTTCCATGTCTTGCTATTTATGCTAATGATTATGCCATGAAAGTATGCCTATGTTTATGAATGATTGAATGCCTATAGTACATGCAATATGAAAGAAAGAAAGAAAAAGAAAGAATGCATGTTCTATATATGAAAGTATGCTTATGATTATGAATGATTGAATGTCTATAGTACTTGCAATATGAAAGAAAGAAAGAAAGGAATGCATGTTCTATAAGAAAGAAAGAAAGAAAAGAAAAGAATGCATGTATATATTTTACTTTAAAGATTGGCTTGTACCGGATCTTGAAAAGATCCACGGTTCCGGACTACCGATGATGCTGTCCCTAGGCTGAAAGATAGTATGCCTAGAATGTAGACCCCTGTAGGTCGGGATTAGCTACCTCACATGCTACATAGGGGTATGCGCGCAAAAAAAGAATGGGTACAAAGCCGGGGATCGACCCCAAAGAAGATGATGTATATGATTTTAAAGTATTATTTACTATGTTTTCTAAAGAGCATCCTAATGTTTTGAAATGCACATGTTCTATGTTTATATGTCTTCATGTATCTTATGTGCCTTATGAATTTTATGCTATCCATGAAATGTTATATGTTTTAAAATGCATGCGACGTACGGATTTAGTGAGTAGGAAAGAGCTTACTAAGTTTTATACTTATAGTTTGTTTGCTTATGTTGCAGACCAACATAGAAATTTCTGAGGAATGGGCAACTGCAGGAAGAGCTAATGTGTGTGGTGTTGACTTGACTAATCGATCCACTTTAGTGCCATCTATAGAATTAGTTCTTATTTCTAATAAGACATATGTTGCTACTTTAAGCATGATACTTGCTAGTTCTTTCGGAGTTTATTTAAGTATGGATGCTATTAGATGTTATATGATGTTATTACTTCCTTATCGTTGCACATGCTTTTAGTTATGTTTCATTTCCGCTGCAATGTTAGATTCGTACGCAATGATATAAGTAAGTAAGAAAAAAAAGGGTTAAAGGTAACGCGCCGCTAACGGTAAGGGGCGGGCGTTACACGCCTAGCCCAGCTGCCTGCCCCTCTCCTTTGGGGCATTTTGAGCTGTAGAAACACACTCCTTCAGTCCTGCAACCAAAGTTAGTTCCAATACAACCAAAGCAAGAATATTAGTCAATATTTACAGTCGTAGCTGTCTTGGTTATGACTTCGGGTCTCCCAAATGGAACCCTAGGTCAACCGACGCCTACTGTTCCCTCGACGGGGAACGCGTCCTCACCTACTCCTCTCAGGAGAGTTTACCTTTTGCCAACCAGCTCCTCCTATTGAACTTTTGCCCAAATCACCTGACCACATCTTCGTGCCCAACATCCGGTTAGGTCTTCGGTGCCCAGCCCCTTGCTAGGACTTCGTGCCCAATCCTCGACCAGGACTTCTTTGCCCGACTTCCGGTCAGGTCTTCTTGCCCAGTCCTTGACCAGGACTTCTTTGCCCAACCCTTTGCCAGGAATTCTTGCCCAGTCCTCGAACAGGGCATCTTTGCCTAGTGTACCTAGGACTTCTTCCTGCACACTTAGTAATCAAATTAGAACACAATAACATCTTAACCTCTGAACCCTTTGCCATTATCAAAACCCAGGCTTGACTTAGGTGCTGCCTGCACCAACAATCTCCCCCTTTTTGATTTATGGCAACCCGGTTCAAAATGGTAAGTTAAACATACAGAAAAGAATGGGTAAAGTACCAACTTTAATTTCCTCCCCCTAGAAGAAATCTCCCCCTGAGTTTTTCAAAAATTCGTGGGGTTTTTGAAAAAGATTCCAAGTCTAAAGTTGAAACGTTTTCCAGGTTTTCAATACTTAGAGGATTTTCAAGAAAAGGTTTTTAAGTTCGAAAACATTTTCCAAAAAATATTTTGATTTGGGCACTTGGAAAATTTTCAGGAGAATTTTGAAATTTACACTTAGAAAATTTTCCACCAAAGATTTTGAGTAAATAATTTTTTGAAAGCAATTTTTGAGTTAATTACTTCAAATAATTTTGAGAGCAATTACTTAACATAATTTCCAAAACACTTACTTTAGAAAATTTTCTAAACTGATTTTGAAGTTTTAACACTTAGACAAGTTTCAGGCAGTGTTAATACTTAGAAAATTTTCTAGCAGTTTTAATATTTAAAAGATTTCAAGCAGAGTTATAACACTTAGAAAATTTTTCAGCAGTTTTAATATTCAAAAGATTTCAAGCAGAGTTATAACACTTAGAAAATTTTCAGCAGTTTTAAATTACCTTACTTTTTGAAAAAGGAGATGAAAGTTTTTAAAAAATTAAATTTTAAAACCTTCTTTTCTCTCCTTTCCAATCTCTCCCCCTTTGCCATATATCAAAAAATATAACAATAAAACTGAGTAATAGTAAGGTGCTATACTGAACCAAATCTAAGTATAAACTAGACCAAATTAATTCAAATTTTCTCTTTCGGGTCCTGTCTAACCCAATTAGCTACTTACTAACTGTTATAAACAGTTGCTTTCACTAGGGTTAGTCAAGTTAAGTGTTCTGATCAAGTTAGATTCTTCTAAGCTTGACACTTAACCTAATTACTATTAATTGGTATTTATTGCCCCAATTATTGCAGATGCACTGACTTAAAGCATCTTGAATCAAGGCATAGACCTAAGCATCTCAACCCATTCTAGGTTATCAATCAAAAGTACTCTAAGGTGCTTGTGAGATGTGGCTTCTAGATCTATAGGTCCATGCAGTTCTAGGGTTAGAGCCTAAGCTAAGTCCATTTGCGAAAAAGCCCTAGTTTTGAAGGGGGTAGATTTTTAAATAAAACTAATTTGGAAAATCATTTTAAATAACATTATGAAAATAAAGAAATGATTTTTCAAATTAAATATGAAATAAACTAGTTTTTTTAAAAATAACATAAATAGAGCAGTCCTATTCTACCAAGCATAACCCTAATTGTCTTCTTAGTGAGCTGAACTCAAACTCAGGTAGGGGTTTGGTGAATATATCAGCTAAGTTAGATTTTGAGTCTACATGCTTAAGGACTATCTCACCCCTGGCTACATGATCTCTTACAAAGTGGTGTTTTACTTCTATGTGTTTAGTTCTAGAGTGTTGAATTGGTTCTTAGTTATATTAATTGAACTTATATTATCAATGTAGACTTGGGTTTAGGTGTAGTCAAGCTGGAAGTCCTTAAGAGTGTGCATCATTTATAGGAGTTGTGCCACACACTCTTCTAAAGCAACATACTCAGCTTCGTTGTGGATAGAGCTACGCAGTGTTGCATTCTACTGCACCAACTAACTAAACTATTTCCTAAAAGTTGGCAGCTTCCACTTGACTTTTTCTATCTAGTTTGCATCCAACATAGTCAGAGTCAGAGTATCCTGAAAGGTCAAAAGTTGAGGTCCTAGGATACCAAAGTCCTACATTGAGGGTGCCCTTAATGTACCTAAGTATTCTTTTTAGGGGTGCTAAGTGCATTTCTTTAGCATAGGTTTGGTATCTAGCACACATCCCTACAGCGAAAAGGATATCAGGTCTGCTAGCTGTAAGGTACTGTAGACTTCCAATCATACTTCGATATAGCTTAAGGTCTACAGGTTTACCTTCAGGGTCACTATCTATTTTTACATTTGTAGTCATAAGGGTACTTATGCTTTTGGAGTTATTCATTTTAAATTTTTAATTAACTCCTTAGCATATTTGGATTGATGGACATAATTTCCATCCCTAGTTTGTTTAATTTGTAATCCTAAAAAAAGTTGAGCTAACCAACTAAGCTCATTTCGAATTCATTTTCCATTATTTTTACAAATTCTTTTAAGAAATTTGAGTTGGTGGATCCAAAAATTATATCGTCAACTTAGATTTGTACAATAAAGATATCTTTTTCTAAGTTTTAAAAAAAAGAGTTGAGTCAATTTGTCCCCAGTCATGTGTTTGGAGCACCCTCTATCCAACATCCATTGGTCCAAATCTTTATGTTCCTACACATAAAGAGTTTTGTTGATTTGGATCCAATTAGAATTAAGGATAGCCTAAATTGATTTTCACAACCTAGTCTGTCTCACCCAATCTTAAGTTATCAATCACGTTAACCTTATGGGTTTTTGTGAGACAGGTTTTAAAAAAAAATTATTTTGAAAAACCATGATTAGTTTTGAAAAGTTAAATTAATTTTGAAGAATCAATTAATTATGCTTTTAAATTTATTTTTGAAAATAATGGTTGAATCTAAGATTAATTGAAATCTATGTTAGATTCAAATATGACAATAGTAAAGTGAATTTGGTTTTCAATAATCGGCTTTCAGGTCTTGGCGAGGCACTAGGCCTTCTTTGGTTGTAGCCATATTGGATCATCAACCCTTTCCTTGACAAAGCCTTTTATTGAAAATCCATCTTCAAGTTACTCCTTGAACGATTTTGGTCTAACTAGTTTGGGTCTTGGATCGGTAGCTTCGGCTAGTTCCGCCAAAATGGCTTCCCTAACATACTATCATCTCACCTCCACCCAATACTATGTTATTCAAATTTCAGTTAATCGGTTTAGTTCTTAATCTAACCAGTCCTAGGTCTACGCATGGTAAATTATAAAAAATAAATAAACAAGCAAGCATGCAATTTTACAATAAGAAAAAGAATTTATTTAATTATAAAAATGATTTTTAAGTTGGCTCCCACTGGACTAAAGCCATGGTAGTGATTAGGCAAGATATGAATCTTGTCCTTGGGGATCCAATACTGGTTTGGTCTAGCTTGGTTGTTCAGGCAAAGTTTGGGTACCCATGCCTGAACTTTAGGTCTAGATTGGTTCAATACAGCATAGTATGACCTTTGTCTAGCCTTGGTTCGATACCCTAACCCGAATCGATTTAGAATGGACTTCTGTTTTCTAAGGATCATGTTCAGACCCTTGGAACCCGAAGTGAATCGTTCCAAAGCTGCTCTAAGGTCCTTGACATGAGTTTTCAAGGAGGAGTTCTCTTTCTCAAGATTTTCAACTTGAGTAGAGGTTCCTTCTTGAACCTTCTCAGTTAAAGATCTAGAGTCAGCGCCCTCTTTCAGGAGTTTTACTTCCTGTCGGAGAGACTCGACTCGGATTTTGGCATTCGCCAAGTTACTAGATAGATAAGCAATTAATTCAGGTAATTCAGCTTTAGAATAACCACTTACAGTTATTTTGCCGTCCTCCGAAATGGTGAGTTTTTCGTCGTCTGGCTCCGATTCTGATCCGATGTCGATTTCATCGGAAGCAGTCAAGGCGAGTAGGTTTGATTGTGGGGCCTCTTCTTCTTCTTCCGATAAAGACTTGTCCCACATTGCTTGAAGGGCCTTATTCCTTCTTGTCTTCTTGGCTTCTTTCAGATTAGGGCACTCCGATTTGTAGTGTCCCTTCTTGTTGCATTCGTAGCACGTTACGTTGGATTTGGTCTTGGATGGTTCGGTTGGATCTTCCTTCTTTCGGCTGGTTTTTCTTCTGTTTGTCTGATGCTTCAATTCCTTGTAGTAGTCCCGGGCTAGCCGAACCAGCTTGGGTCGATCCCCTTCGCTATCTTCTGAGTCTGAGTCTGAGTCAAACTCGAGTGCAGGTTGAGGCTTCTTCTTGACCACCTTTCCTGTTTTGCCTGCAACAAAAGCAATACCTTTCTCGGCTAATGTGCAGTTAGTCTGCTCATGTAATTCAAGTTCAGAAAATAATTCATCTAATTTACTTTTGGAAAGGTCCCTAGAAACTTTGTACGCATCTACCATAGATGCTCACAAAGTATTTCTCGGGAAAGCGTTTAGGGTATACCTGATAAGGTCACAATTTTCTACCTTGTGACCTATTGTATGTAGACAGTTCATCAGCTCCTGGATCCTGGCGTGGAGCTGGGCTGCTGACTCACCTTCGTTCATTTTGATTTTGTATAACTTGTTCAGCAGTTGGCCCCTCTTGCTGATTCGGGTGTCGGAGGTTCCTTCGTGCAGTTGGATCAACTTACCCCAGAGATCCTTCGCACTGTTGAAGGGTCCCACCCGATTCAACTCTTCTTTGGTTAGTCCGCATTGGAGTTTCTGGGTCGCCTTGCATCAGCCTCGATCTTCTTTTTCAGCGAGGCATCCCATTCTGTGTAAGGTTGTGCCACTCCTTCAGCATTTTTCGTGATTTCCAAACCAAATTGGATTATAATCCACATGTCCACCTGAGTTTTCAGGTGGACTTCCATCCGACTCATCCAGTAGGATATGTCCTTCCCACTGAAGAGTGGTGGTCTAGCTGTACTGAAACCCTCTTGCATGGTCATTTAGAATTTTTGAAATAACACCGAAGAAAACTATCCCAAGACTTGGTCTTGGATTAGTAGTGCGGGAATAAGATAATTAGAAAAACGATCGAGTGGTGTTGCACCCACCTCGATTAACGAGAAAAATTCGTAAGAAAAAGAAATTGAAAATTTCGTTAAAATCCGAAAAACTCTCAAATTGGTTGTTGCACCAACTTTGAGCTACCCCGCTCTGATACCACTTGTTGGATCGAGAAAATGATAGGGGGGGTGAATATCGTTAAAAAATTTTCGGATAAGAATAAGAGAAAATGCAGTGGAAATAAAACAATCACACAAAGAACACAAGTATTTTACTTGGTTCGGGGTCGCGGTCGGCTCCTACTCCAAGGCCCAAGGTCCTTGACCGTTTACTGCGGGCAATTCTATAATCGCGCAAAGGTTTACAGATTTCAGTACAAGAATATTGCAGTAATAAAAGAAACTATAATTTTCGTTACTGACGCCCGATGTGGATCGTACTTCGGAGCAAAGGGTCGTCGTCGGCGCTGGAATCTCGAGATCGGAGTTTGCTGGAGCAGAGCGCTTAAACGAAAAGCTTTTGAGCGTTGGAAAAAGTGTTGTTGAAGGCTTGGGGGTCGAGCCCCTTTTATAGTGCTCCTAGGGGCGCCTGATTCGCTGGGGGTGCCTGACACGTGCCTTTAGATCGGAGAACCTTCATCCGCAGCTTAGTCAGCGCTTATCCCCTCTGAATCGACCCCTAGTCAGACTGGGTGCTCGGGACCTCCTGGGCACCTAGCTTGACTTGGTCTGCTGGCTTTGTGGCTGATCTGCTTCGATTACCACTTTGGCTTTGACCTTGGGCGCCCGGTGTTGGGACCGGGTGCATGTTGACATGGATGCGGGTTCGTAATTTTAAAATTAATTACGTGCAGCGGAAGGTTTAGCATAAATAATTTCTCAAATTATTTAACCACACATCTAAGCATGCAACCTTATCTTGTGTAGACATGATCATATATTTAAAATTTTGCAGAAACGTAAACTAATTTACTTGTTACCTCGCGTAACTCGAAGGAAGGGACGAGATCCAACCGTAACCGTCCCTCGGAAGCTCCGCCTCTATTCGCGTCCACGCCGAGTATCTTCGGGATGACTTCGCAAAGCCACGAGTTTCGTGTTCTCGAGAACTACTAGATTCTCCGAGAATGTGACAAGAAAAACCAAGAGAGATGTAATCATATGGAAAAACTCACCACCAAGGTTGGCCGAAATCACAATTTCGGCGAGAAGGAGGAAGATGACTTGCGCCCAATCCCAAGGTGATGATGGCCGGAGAGGAAGATCGTCCCAACGGAAGAACATCGTCGCCTCGGTGCTTCTCCTTGTGCTCACGGCAAGAAGAAGGGAGGAGAGGGTTGTGGCCGTCCAAGAGGAAGAAGGGAGGAGAGGGAGAGAGCCCAAGCAAGAATACTTTGATTGATTTCCAAGCCTTGCCTTGGGTCCTTTATATAGTGGCCTCTCAACCGCCAAGTCTTCTTTTTCTTATGGAATAAATTTTCATAAGAAATTTATCATATAAATTTTCTATGACTTATTCCATCATGCCAAGTTTTATCATATTTTAATTTATGATAAAAATCAACCAAGTCTCTTTTTTCTTATGGAAAGAAATTTCTTATCATGGTAAATCAATCCATGATTGATTTTATAAAATAAAATAAACCAATCCATGGTTCATTTTAATTTTCATGAAAAATAAATTTTTTATATAAATTTCTTTATCATGGTAAATAAAATCCATGATTGATTTTATAAAATAAAATAAACCAATCCATGGTTCATTTTAATTTCCATAAAAAATAAATTTTTTATATAAATTTCTTTATCATGGTAAATCAATCCATGATTGATTTTATAAAATAAAATAAATCAATCCATGGTTCATTTTAATTTCCATGAAAAATAAACCAAACCTTGGTTTATTATATAAAAAATTTATATCATCCATAATTTTATAAAACAAACCACACTTGGTTTATTTTATAAATTGAACCGAAACTTGGTTCTCTCCCTTTGTTGTGGTCGGCCAAGCAAAGAGGGTGGGGACCCTCTTTGGCCGGCCTATCCAAGCCACGCCCCAATGAATTAAACTCATTTAATTCATCTATTAAGTCTTTGGCCGGCCTATCCAAGCCGCTTCCGATGCGTCTCTGAAAAATTCAGATTCGACTTATCGTTTGGCTCAACCAAACCTAATCTCTCTTGATTGGAAAATCCAATTTTCAACTCGTTTTAAATCCCTCGGATTACTCGTAGTGCGTGTGACTAAATAGGCTTTCGATTTATGTTGGCCGTCTATAATTAACCAATTATAGAACGATCATGAGTGACACCTAGTAGTACATCATGATCCCCAATTAATCGAAAGATCAACGGTTGACCTCAGAAACAATTCTGAAACCCTTCAGCAGCTATAATGAATCATGCCCCATTCCCTTCACCATCTTATACCCACTTGGTTCAGGACATGGTCTATGTGTGTCAGTCCCCACTAGGCTGACTACGTCACACCTAGCCCAAGTAACGTTTTCTCGTCCTACGGATTCTAATTACTCTCATGTATCTAAGAGATTCATACTCCGAACATGTAATGCTCTGGCCAGAGGTTTTTAGTAACAATCCGATGATAGGCCTTGGGTTTACATCTCCTCGCAAGGAGTGGTGAATCCTTTGTAGGCTATTCAAACATCTTCGGGCACTTCGGCTTATACCCAATCATCCTGGGTCCACACCTCCTTGGAGATGCTTGCTTAAGATGTCAAAGTATAAGTCTCCATGACCAAGATGACTTGAACACCGCAAGTCAAAGGAACATCGCACTTAAGCTGCAGTAAGAACTTCACTGACATGTCTATATGTAGACTACAATATGAAGTTTTACAGCTAGTCACTCCAATAAACTAGTTTCCTTAACTAGCATTCATGTTTATCTCCGGACATCCCAATGTCACCAGCCAGTGAGAATCAGCTGATTAGAGAATAACCCATGCTAGCCTCAACAGAATTGATAGTGTCCGTATTTATCAATTCATCGACTAGGGACAATTTCAATACTTCACAATTGCACATGTAGAGATAATCACTAGTTGTGAATTCGTCACAAATTCTCTCATGCTGTGAATTGTATTGCAGACATTCAGTAAATGAGTTTAAGATCTCAATCAAATACATAAACATGTATACTCAAATAGTGAATATTTATTTATTAAAATAAATGATTACAATCATAAGGCGATTGCCTTAGGACACTTTTCTCATATCACTAGCAAACTCCCACTTGGCCTAATGCCAATCGCTACGGTATCCAATACCACAGGCTCTAACATGACCCTCAAACTTGCTTTGAGGCAAGGCTTAGTTAAAGAATCCGCTAAATTCCTTTCAGTGGGAATTTTCTCAATTTGTATATCATTCCTACTTATAATCTCTCTGATCAGATGATAGTGGCGAAGCACATGTTTGGATCGCTGATGAGACCTTGGTTCCATTGCTTGTGCAATAGCTCCATTGTTGTCGCAATAAACCGATATTGCATGCTTCATCAATGGTTGAACCACACCAAGTTCTGAGACAAATTTCTTGATCCAGACTGCTTCCTTTGCTGCTTCCGAAGCTGCAATATATTCCGCTTCCGTGGTAGAATCCGCTACGGTGTCTTGCTTGGAACTCTTCCAACTTATTGCACCTCCATTCAAAATAAATACGTATCCAGACTGAGATTTGGAGTCATCCTTATCTGTCTGGAAACTGGCATATGTATACCCACGTATTACCGTATCACCTTCTCCATATATTAGGAACACATCCTTAGTTCTTCTTAAGTACTTGAGGATTGTCTTGACAGCCGCCCAATGATCCATTCCTGGATCAGACTGGTATCTGCTTGTGACGCTCAGAGCATACGATACATCGGGACTAGTACATAACATAGCATACATGATAGATCCTATCGCGGATGCATAAGGAATCTTATTCATGCAAATCCTCTCGTCTTCTGTGCGCGGACACATAGACTTCGAAAGGTTGATCCCATGCCTGATGGGAAGGTAACCTTTCTTGGATTTCGACATGCTAAACCTTTCTAGCACTCGGTCTATATATGTAGACTGCGATAGACCAAGCAACCGTTTTGATCTATCTCTATAGATTCTAATCCCAAGGATATAGGTTGCTTCTCCCAGGTCTTTCATGGAGAAAGTTTTGGACAACCAAATTTTAACTGACTGTAAGACTGATATATCGTTTCCTATAAGTAATATGTCATCGACATATAACACTAGGAATACGACTGCACTCCCACTAACCTTCTTGTACTCACAAGGTTCGTCAGGATTTTGTGAGAAATCAAACTCTTTGATTGTCTCATCAAAACTGATGTTCCAGCTCCTGGATGCTTGCTTTAGTCCATATATGGATCGTCGAAGCTTGCATACTTTGGTTTTATCAACCGATATGAAACCTTCAGGTTGTATCATGTATACATCCTGAAGCAGGTTTCCATTGAGGAAAGTTGTTTTCACATCCATTTTCCATATCTCATAATCATAATGAGCTGCTATGGTCATGAGCATCCGAATGGATTTAAGCATAGCTACTGGCGAATAGGTTTCGTCATAATCAATTCCTTGTTTCTGACGATATCCTTTTGCCACTAATCTAGCCTTAAAGGTAACAACATTACCTTCCATGTCGGTTTTCTTCTTGAAAACCCACTTGCACCCTATGGGCTTAATCCCTTCAGGTGGGTTAACCAAGTCCATACTTGATTTTTGTACATGGAATCCATTTTCCGACTTCATGGCTTCAAGCCATTT
The DNA here is from genome assembly GCA_024364735.1 of Boesenbergia rotunda. NCBI lineage: Eukaryota > Viridiplantae > Streptophyta > Magnoliopsida > Zingiberales > Zingiberaceae > Boesenbergia > Boesenbergia rotunda. The sequence continues at coordinate 467,300 of JAGFNQ010000251.1, read as the reverse complement.
ATCCCTTTCTGAATTTTTCAGAACATCTTCATAACTGATAGGTTCGTCATTGTTAATGAGTAACACGTCGTTCGATTCACTTATGAGAAATTCGTATCGCTCTGGAATATTGCGTGTCCTATCAGACCTACGAAGAAGTGGTGTTGTTTTAGGTTCAACTGATAGCTCATCATTATGAGTTATCGGTTGTGGGTCTAGACTAGGTGTCTCTGTAATGTCTATTGGAGTTTCTTGAACTTCTTCAAGTTCAATGCTACTCCGACTATTTTCTTGTAAAAGAAATTCTTTTTCTAGAAATACAGCATGCCTTGAAACAAACACCTTTTGTTCCAAAGGATGATAGAATTGGTAACCTTTCGTTTCCTTAGGGTATCTAATAAATAGACATTTATCAGACTTAGCATCCAATTTGTCTGATACAGTCTGCTTTACATAAGCAGGACAACCCCATATCTTTAGGTGAGATAAATGAGGTTTCTTACTATTCCACGTCTCATATGGAGTAGTAGAGACTACCTTGGTCGGGACTCTGTTTAGCAAGTAAACAGCTGTCTTAAGCGCATAGCCCCAAAAGGATTTTGGAAGAGTTGCATGATTCATCATAGATCTAACCATGTCCATCAAGGTTCGGTTACGCCTCTCAGATACACCATTATGCTGTGGTGTATATGGCGGAGTCCATTGAGACAATATCCCATTGTCCCTAAGATAATCTTGAAACTCTTGACTTAAGTATTCACCACCCCGATCGGATCGAAGTATCTTAATACTTTTGCCAAGTTGTTTCTCTACTTCACTTCTGAACTCTTTGAATTTCTCAAAAGCTTCAGATTTGTGTTTCATTAAGAACACATACCCGAATCGTGAGTGATCATCGATAAAGGTAATGAAGTAGCTATAGCCTCCTTGTGCAAGAGTTGACATTGGTCCACATACATCAGTATGTATTAGACCAAGCAATTCTCCCACTGGTTTACCTTTTCCGGAAAAGGGTAATTTGGTCATCTTGCCTTTTAAGCATGATTCGCATGTATCAAATGAACCAGGTTCAAATGATTCCAGAATTCCACATCGGTGTAATTTGGTCATGCGTTTCTTGTTTACATGGCCAAGACGACAATGTCACGTATAGGAGTCTATTTGATTATCTATTCGAGCACGTTTGTTGCTAACTTCGATATTGAAAACGTCACCGGATAAATCTAACGTGTAGATACCATTGCATAAAGTTCCGGTCCCATAAAGAACACCATTTAAAGTTATGTAACAGCAATTGTTACTAAAAGTTAAATGATAACCCTTTTCATTCAAGCATGAAATAGATACAATGTTCTTTATTAACGAAGGAACAAAATAACAATTATCCAATTCTAAGACAAGTCCAGTAGGGAGCTTTAGCAAATATGTTCCGATGGCAACAGCAGCAATCTTTGCTCCATTTCCAACTCGCAAATTCGCTTCACCCTTGACGAGTCTTCTTCTATTCCTTAGCCCCTGTATGTCATTACATATATGTGAGCTACACCCAGTATCAAGTACCCAGGTGTACGAGGAAATAGAGTGACATTCAATAACGAAGATGCCTGAAGAGGATGGGGCATCGGATGCCTTCTTCTTCAAGGACTCAAGATAAACCTTGCAGTTTCTTCGCCTGTGGCCCTCCTTGCCGCAGTGATGGCAAGTGCCTTTTGGAACGCAAATTCAGAGAAGACATGATCAGGTGATTATCCTAGAAATACAAATTGAGGTTATGTGATGAGAAGAATGCATCAATATACATTAATTAAATCCTATTTATTTTTTGAATTGAATAACCCTTTTTATCAATTTGGGAGATTGTAGGAACATCTCCAAATAGGTTGATATCCAACCATAGATAAGAACAACCATGGTTGGAGTCCATCAAGTTATTCTTAGCTTTGAAGGTAGGTAATTATACCGATTACATATTACACATATGTAACTATCACATTATGCTATCAACTAATTGAATGTTTGCATAAATCATTGGGTTGTTAACTCATTAACAAGTATGCAACAATATACATAGCACCCAACTGCACCTCTCTTTACATTGACCTTGGCTGTGGCACAACAAATCGATGCTCCAAGCTTAAGGCTGACCCATTAATCAAGAAATAGTTTTAATATGGTTGGAGCTCATTCAACCGTTTAGTCAGGCTTGGATGTGTCCAACAACCAAAACTAAGGATTGACCTCTGACTCCAACTATATTAATCATAAACTAATTCCATGGTTTGAACATGTTGAGGTTCAAGCAGGGCATGGATGTGTCCATCAACCCAAACGAGAAACAAAACTCCGGTTCTAACCATATTAATGGAAGGTGTTGGCCTTAATATTTTGTAAGGGGTTTTGGGTCTCATCTTTTCCTTTTAAGCACATTCATGTCATATAATTATGTCATGTACTAACGATTTCCTTAATAAAGTATGTAAGTGACTTAATTTATCAAGTCTCATTAATTGAATTAGGAACCGGATTTCCTAATTCTAATTTCATCCTTTATTAGAGGAATTGTTTTGGGAAACAATTTCCTAAATTATCATAATCAATCTCGAAATTAATATGTTTACGATTTTGATTTCTCTAAATCAAATCTTATTAAATTAAGAGACAAATTCACTTAATTCAACCACATATTATTTTCATAAAAATCTTATTTAAGGAAATATACTCTATAGGAAACAATTTTCCTAATTAATTTTGGAGACAATAATATGTAAGAGCATCACCTCATAAATCAAATAAGGAAATAATCGTTTGAGAATCACCTCAAAAAATTTCCAAGATTTGATCACATATTTTATTTATGGAAAATTAATATCAATAACTTAATTTGGACGGCTCCCCGAGGCTCAATCCAAAATAAGAATTTATTGATAATATAATTTGGACGGCTCCCCGAGGCTCAATCCAAATTAAACATTTGACAGCTTAAATTCAATTCAGGAAATTTAATTATAACAACTAACTTTAAATTGGACGGCTCCCCGAGGCTCAATCCAAAATAAATAATTTTGTAAATAATTTAATTTCTAATTATGAATTTAAATGCCAATTAATATACCCATAATTTGTCTAGATATTCTTGAAAGAAAGTGCCCAAAATTGTGAGCTTTCCATAAATGGAAAGTTTCGAAAAATAAAAAAATTTTAGAATAATTGTAAGTTTCTGGTACAAAGAAAACTTACGTATTTCCAAAATTGGAGAATTTCCAAAAATAGGAAATTTTCAAAATTGGAAAGTTTCCAAAAATGGAAAGTTTTCACAATTATCATAAAATTTCAGAAACAGGGATATTTCAAAAGTTTGTGAAATTTTCATGAGGATTTCCAAACCTTGAAATTCCTAAATCGGAAATTTACCATAATTGGAAAGTTTCCATAATTGGAAAATTTTCCAAAATTGAGATTATGACAAAGTTTTCCGCAAAACAATTATATGATTATGTCGAACACTAACCGGCTCTGATACCACTGTTGGGACCGCGTGCATGTTGACATGGATGCGGGTTCATAATTTTAAAATTAATTACGTGCAGCGGAAGGTTTAACATAAATAATTTCTCAAATTATTTAACCACACATCTAAGCATGCAACCTTATCCTGTGTAGACATGATCATATATTTAAAATTTTACAGAAACGTAAACTAATTTACTTGTTACCTCGCGTAACTCGAAGGAAGGGACGAGATCCAACCGTAACCGTCCCTCGGAAGCTCCGCCTCTATTCGCGTCCATGCCGAGTATCTTCGGGATGACTTCGCAAAGCCACGAATTTCGTGTTCTCGAGAACTACTAGATTCACCGAGAATGCGACAAGAAAAACCAAGAGAGATGTAATCACATCGAAAAAACTCACCACCAAGGTTGGTCGGAATCACAATTCCGGCGAGAAGGAGGAAGATGACTTGCGCCCAATCCCAAGGTGATGATGGCCGGAGAGGAAGATCGTCCCAACGGAAGAACTTCGTTGCCTCGCGCTTCTCCTTGTGCTCACGGCAAGAAGTAGGGAGGAGAGGGTTGTGGCCGGCCAAGAGGAAGAAGGAGGAGAGGGAGAGAGCCCAAGCAAGAATACTTTGATTGATTTCCAAGCCTTGCCTTGGGTCCTTTATATAGTGGCCTCTCAACCGCCAAGTCTCCTTTTTCTTATGGAATAAATTTTCATAAGAAATTTATCATATAAATTTTCTATGACTTATTCCATCATGCCAAGTTTTATCATATTTTAATTTATGATAAAAATCAACCAAGTCTCTTTTTTCTTATGGAAAGAAATTTCTTATCATGGTAAATCAATCCATGATTGATTTTATAAAATAAAATAAACCAATCCATGTTCATTTTAATTTCCATGAAAAATAAATTTCTTTATATAAATTTCTTTATCATGGTAAATCAATCCATGATTGATTTTATAAAATAAAATAAACCAATCCATGATTCATTTTAATTTACATAAAAAATAAATTTATTTATATTAATTTCTTTATCATGGTAAATCAATCCATGATTGATTTTATAAAATAAAATAAACCAATCCATGGTTCATTTTAATTTCCATGAAAAATAAACCAAACCTTGGTTATTATATAAAAAATTTATATCATCCATAATTTTATAAAACAAACCACACTTGGTTTATTTTATAAATTGAACCGAAACTTGGTTCTCTCCCTTTGTTGTGGTCGGCCAAGCAAAGAGGGTGGGGACCCTCTTTGGCCGGCCTATCCAAGCCACGCCCCAATGAATTAAACTCATTTAATTCATCTATTAAGTCTTCAAAAGACTTAGCCATTTTACGCTTCCGATGCGTCTCTGAAAAATTTAGATTCGACTTATCGTTTGGCACAACCAAACCTAATCTCTCTTGATTGGAAAATCTAATTTTCAACTCGTTTTAAATCCCTCGGATTACTCGTAGTGCGTGTGACTAAATAGGCTTTCGATTTATGTTGGCCGTCTATAATTAACCAATTATAGAATGATCATGAGTGGCACCTAGTACTACATCATGACCCCCAATTAATCGAAAGATCAACGGTTGACCTCAGAAACAATTCTGAAACCCTTCAGCAGCTATAATGAATCGTGCCCCATTCCCTTCACCATCTTATACCCACTTGGTTCAGGACATGGTCTATGTGTGTCAGTCCCCACTAGGCTGACTACGTCACACCTAGCCCAAGTAACGTTTTCTCGTCCTACAGATTCTGATTACTCTCATGTATCTAAGAGATTCATACTCCGAACATGTCATGCTCTGGCCAGAGGCTTTGAGTAACAATCCGACGATAGGCCTTGGGTATACATCTCCTCGCAAGGAGTGGTGAATCCTTTGTAGGCTGTTCAAACATCTTCGGGCACTTCGGCTTATACCCAATTATCCTGGGTCCACACCTCCTTGGAGATGCTTTCTTAAGATGTCAAAGTATAAGTCTCCATGACCAAGATGACTTGAACACCGCAAGTCAAAGGAACATCGCACTTAAGCTACAGTAAGAACTTCACTGACATGTCTATATGTAGACTACCATATGAAGTTTTACAGCCAGTCACTCCAATGAACTAGTTCCCTTAACTAGCATTCATGTTTATCTCCGGACATCCCAATGTCACCAGCCAGTGAGAATCAGCTGATTAGAGAATAACCCATGCTAGTCTCAACAGAATTGATAGTGTCCGTATTTATCTATTCATCGACGAGGGACAATTTTAATACTTTACAATTGCACATGTAGAGATAATCATTAGTTGTGAATTCGTCACAAATTCTCTCATGCTATGAATTGTATTGCGGACATTCAGTAAATGAGTTTAAGATCTCAATCAAATACATAAACATGTATACTCAAATAGTGAATATTCATTTATTAAAATAATGATTATAATCATAAGGCGATTGCCTTAGGACACTTTTCTCATATTACTAACACTCGGGACGTCCTGGGTGCCTAGCCCGGTGTGATTTCGAAGCGTTCTTGCTTAATTACAGTTTTGGCCTTTCACCTCAGGCCCCCGGGACCTCCCGGCTGCCTAGCCCAGCTGCCTGCCCCTCTCCTTTGGGGCGTTCTGAGCTGCAGAAATACACTCCTTCGGTCCTGCAACCAAGGTTAGTTCCAAAACAACCAAAGCAAGAATATTAGTCAATATTTACAGCCGTAACTGTCTTGGTTCTGACTTCGGGTCTGCCAAATGGAACCCTAGGTCGAACTGACGCCTACTGTTCCCTCAACGGGGAACGCGTCCTCACCTACTCCTCTCAGGAGAGTTTACCTTTTGTCAACCGGCTCCTCCGGTTGGTCTTTTGCCAAATTCACCTGACCAATTCTTCGTGCCCAACTTCCGGTCAGGTCTTCGGTGCCAAGCCCCTTGCCAGGACTTCGTGCCCAGTCCTCGACCAGGACTTCTTTGCCCGACTTCCGGTCAGGTCTTCTTGCCCAGTCCTTGACCAGGACTTCTTTGCCCAACCCTTTGCCAGGACTTCTTGCCCAGTCCTCGACCAGGACTTCTTTGCCTAGTGTACCTAGGACTTCTTCCTGCACACTTAGTAATCAAATTAGAACACAATAACATCTTAACTTCTGAACCCTTTGCCATTATCAAAACCCAGGTTTGACTTAGGTGCTGCCTGCACCAACAACATCTCCTGAGATCCATTTACCATGGATCCCAAAGGCTCCTAGAGCTCCCCCTTGAGCTCTTAGCTCTAGCCACCTCCCTAGGTGACTCAACCCACACTAGACCACACTGGTGTGCCCCCGGTGATTCTTGACCTACAAAATTAACCTTCATAACTTTAGACACCTTGTCCTCGGTTAAGCCATTTTTTTTGCCTTTAAATGTCACCCCCTTGTCATTTTTGGACTTCTCCATCTTGCCATAATGATATGCTTCCCTAGCATACTTCTTTCCATTGGCATTAGAGACCTTAGACCGGTATCCCAACCCCGATCTATCATGGTTGGGTTTTAAACTACCCAACACCATATCTAAACCCTTAGATCCAACCGTGAATCTTTCTAGGGTCTTTTCCAATTTATCAAGCCTTGTGTAATGACCCGGCCCATTTACCGGTCCTCACGACCATCGTACCGTCGACCATCGACCGTGTCGTTACTCATACTAGGCTTCCCACCCCTGGGTGTGGATTTTTGCTCAATTGGTATTCAGGATTCATAAAGAACTAGATTTAAGCCTGGGTCTAGGGTTCGAATCCTGGGAAGGCAAAAATCCACACCCAGGGGTGGGAAGACCTAGTATGAGTAACGGCACGGTTGATGGTCGATGGTACGATGGTACGACGGTCGTGAGGACTGGTAAATGGGCTGGTAGATGGGTCGGGTCGTTACACCTTGCCCTCAAGGTTGATTTTCTCTTTCTAGACTTTTAACCCTAGAATCCACATGTCCACCTTGGACATTCCTAGACCTACCCATCTTTCTAGGCATATGTCTCCCTTTCTTGGGATTTATGCCTTGATCCTTAAGTGCAAAGGTCTTGGGTTTATCATGATCCATGACCTTTCTAGGGTTTTGATCTACCTTGTTACCATATTCCTATCGTTATATCTAAATCCATGATTATGCACAAGCAAGCACTTCTCATTATTTCTAGCATTCATGGATGAATAATTGACACTATTTTTAACATGCATGGAGGAACTTAAATTTGAATTACATTTTAATTTAAAGTTAGAGATTACCTCCCTTACCCTTGTAACTCCCCTTGATGTGATCTTCTTTTCTTCCTTTCCTCCTTCTCCCATCTTCTGAGTTGCTCCATTTTCTTTAGCTCTCCTTTTCTTGGACATTTTGTGTGATAATGCCCTAGTTCTCTACATGTTAAACATCTAATCTTCTTTCTTTTCTCTTGGGCTTCTCCATTCATACAACCCATGTTAGATTTAAAAGAAATTGAAATGGGTTTATGGATTACCTCCTTTTTCTTATCCTTTGGACACTTGTCCTTGTAGTGTCCCTTTTCCTTACATCCAAAGCATATAATGTGGTCTTTGGTTCTTGCTTTCGTGGAGGTAGGTGTTGGATCGAGAAGAACGATAGAGGGGGGGTGAATATCATAAAACGTTTCGGATTGTGAGATAGAGAATGCACAGCGGAAATTAAAAACAAACAACACGCAAACACCAAGATTTTACTTGGTTCGGAGTCGCGGTCGGCTCCTACTCCAAGGCCCACGGTTGTTGACCATTTACTGCAGGCAATTCTATATGTGCGCAAAACAATTTACAGAAGGACGATTACAATAATAGTGCAGTAAAGAAAAAGACAGCTCTTCGTTACTGACGTCCGGTGTGGAATGTATCTCGGAGTAGAGGGACATCGTCGGCGCTTGTATCTCGAGTTGGGAGGTTTTTGTAGCAGAGCGCCTCAAGTAGAAGAGCGTGAAAGCGTTGGAAGAAATTCTTGTACTGAAGCCTTGGGGTTGGGTGCTATTTATAACACTTCGGGGCGCCCTGAACGTTGGGGGCACCCCCCCATGTGTCAACCGATCCTGAATTGTCTCAGTCAGCCTTTATCCCACTCGAATAGGGCTGAGGATTGACCCTGGGGGTGCCCGGGACGCTGGGGGCGCCCTGGTTGACCCTTTCAGCGAGCTTCTCGGCTCGATAAAAGTTATCCGCTTCGTTGGCTTGAGTGCGGGGCGCCCTGGGCACTAGGGGTGCCCGGGATGCAGGGGCACCCGGGTGCATGGGGGCGCCCCGCCCAGTAAGCTACCAAAGCACTTCTTTGCTTTACTTGTTTTGTATTGGCCTTGGGGGCGCCCGGGACACTGGAGGCGCCCTGCTCAGCTGCTGCCTCTCTCCTTTGAGGCGTTCTGAGCTGCAAACACTCATTCCTTTGGTCCTGCATCCAGGTTTAGTCCAAAACAACATAGAGCAATCAATTATTAGTTTTATACAACCTTAGAAGTCTTGGTTCTGACTTTGGGTCTCCAAAATGGAGCCCTAGGTCGAACCGACGCCTACTGTTCCCTCGACGGGGAACGCGTCCTCACCTACTCCTCTCGGGAGAATTTACCTGATGCCAATCGGCTCCTCTGGTTGGACTTTTGCCGAGCAGTCCTTCGCTAGGTGCCTAGCTGTCCTTCGCCAGGTCTTCAATACCAAGCAGTCCTTCGCCTGGTGCCTAGAAGTCCTTCGCTAGGGCTTTGTATCATGACATTCCTTCGCCAGGTAACTAGCATTCCTTCGCTAGGGCTTTGTATCCTGGCAGTCCTTCGCAGGTGCTTAGCATTCCTTCGCTAGGGCTTTGTATCCTGGCATTCCTTCGCCAGGTGCCTAGCATTCCTTCACTAGGGCTTTGTATCCTGGCAGTCCTTCGCCAGGTGCCTAGCATTCCTTCGCTAGGACTTTGTTTCCTGGCAGTCCTTCACTAGGTGCCTAGTAGCACTTCGCCACGACTTTGTTTCCTGGCAGCCCTTCGCTAGGTGCCTAGCAGCCCTTCGCTAGGAGTTTGTTTCCTGGCAGCCCTTCGCAGGTGCCTAGCAGCCCTTCGCTAGGACTTCTTTCTGCACACTCAAGTAACTTTATTAGATCACAAATAAACTTAACTTTGAATCCTTTGCCAATATCAAAATAAGGTTTGATATGGTGCTTCCTGCACCAACAATCTCCTCTTTTTGATTTATGGCAACACAATTCAAGGTTAAGTTAAAAACTTATAACAATTAAGAATATAAGGTAAATAATGAAGTATAACTGTTTATGAACAGAATAAATAGAGTTGAAAAAATTCTTTATTTCTCACACTCCCCCTAAAACCCTGAATAATTGTGTTATAAAACACTTAACTTTGACCTTTCCTCCCCCTTTGACATATATCAAAAACATACATGGGCGAACAAGGTTTCTAATAGGGAGTTTTACTAAAGTAAATTCAAGTCATGGATTTAACAATTTCCCAAAAACATAGTTGTCAAGAAACACTTTAATTAAAACGTGACAACTCTTCTCCTTATATTTTAGGATATTTTTAAAAGAACTTCAAAAACATAATTTTCAAGAAAAAAACTTAACTATAGCTTACTTTAGCCAACATTTTGAAAACAACTTTCCTTTAAAAAAATTTCAACTTTTGCACACATAGAAAATTTCTTTGGAACATATTTTGTGCATTGAAAACTATTTAAAAAAAATCTTTAAATGGACAAGTTTTTGCTAAAACAAAGATTTGTTTACTAAGAAAATTTAGAAACATTTGCCCAAAAATTTTCATAGGTTTTGCTCAGACAAACTTTGTTTACTAAGGAAAAATCTACTTAGAAATATTTCCAAAAAGACGCTCTTAGAAATTTTTGAAAGCACACTTAGAAATTCAACTTTGCTTTTTGAATAAGAGAAAGCTTTTGAAAAACATTTTGATTTTGAACAATTTGAGCTTAATCTCTCCTTAGCTGTTTATTAATAAAGAAATACATTTTGAAAGAAGTCTTAAGATAAAAAAAAATTATGTATCAGAGCCTATGAGTTTTGAAAAACATAAAAATACTTAGTATAACTCTTGAAAGCCTAGCAAAAAGCTTAAATTGCACCAACAAAGCTTCACTTTGAAAGGTATTGTGTAATTTTGAAAAAAGATTTTGTATTTATAGGCAAATCTTTAGAAAATTCACGTACTTAGAATACTATTGCCTTAAAAAAGTATTAGTACTTTTTGAAAATATTATATTTTGAAAAATATAAGTACTTTTGAAAACATATGCATTTTCAAAAAATATGCAAGTACTTTTGAAAAAAACAGATTTGAGCCTTTTTGGAAAGTCTAAGTACTGTTTTTGAAAACTATTAGACTTTGAAAAATATAAATAATTTTTGAAAAGTATTATGCATTTTGAAAATATAATATTTTACTTGACTAGGTTTCTTTTCCAGTCTGACACAATCCTAGGAAACCTTGTTGTCAACAAGGATATTTTCCTAAGTGTCCTGAAAATTTCTCCAACCCAAGTAACGATTATTTCAAAAATAATTTCATAAGCCATAAGAATTTTGAAAAATAAAATAATGATATTTTGAAAGAAAAATTATTTAAGTTCTTAAAAAGATTTTAAACGTGCAGTGCATGAAACCATCTAATTTTGAAAATGTTCAATAATTCTTTTAATTTGATCTCCCCCTAAACTTGACCAAGTCCTAGGAAGCTTGTTGACTACAAGCGATCTTCCTCTGAGTTTTAAGGTTTGATTTAAATTATAAGAATTATCTAATAATTTCAAAGATAATTGCCAAAGAAAATGCTTGTTAGAAATAATTTCTTTTTGATTTAGACTCCCCATAAATTGGACACATCCTAGGAATCCTTGTAGGTCATGAAGTGGACCTTCCTCTTTGTCTTTAGGGGTTGTCAAAATCAAAAAGGGAATCAAGCATAATTCTTAAAATGAATTTTGAAGTATTAATATTTCAAAAAAAATGATTATTTGAAGGACATATGATAGCATAGTTTTCATAAAACATGAGTGATAGTTTGAAAACATAGTCTTTTTAAACTTCTTTTAATTTGAACTCCCCCTAAACCTGACCCAGTCCTAGGAGGCTTGTTGACCAAAAGTTAATCTTCCTCTGAGTCTTAGGGTTTGATTGAAACAAAAAGAGAAGAAAACTAAGGTTTAAAAAATATTTTGTTTTAATGATTTGAAACATAATTTCATTTTCCTATTTGAAAAAGTGAATATAGAGAACTGAAAAGGAGAAATGATTTCCACAAAAAAAGGTTTTTTTTTAAGTTCAAAAAATATAAATATCTAAGCCCGGACTGCAGAAAAAAAATATCCTAAGTAATCCCCAAGGTGACTTTTTGCCATACTTATTTTTCAAGAATAAATTGATTGTTTGAAAGAAATGTTTGTATAATGGTAAAGGAAAGAAATAAATGTTAAGAAATAAATTTCAGGTTAGTGAAAAAAAACTTGATTTTAATTACGATGATTTGAAACATTAACTCTTAGTTAAAAAGATAAAATTGATTTAATTGAATTGATTTGAATTTGATTTAATTGAATTATTTTGAATTTGATTGAATTAAATTTAATTGATATAATTAAGATTTAATTGAATTTAATTAAGATTTAATTGAATTGATTTCATTAAGATTTAATTGATTTAATTAAGATTTAATTGAATTTAATTGATTTAATTAAGATTTAACTGAATTTAATTGATTTAATTAAGATTTAATTGAATTTAATTGATTTAATTAAGATTTAATTGAATTTAATTGATTTAATTAAGATTTAATTGAATTTAATTGATTTAATTAAGATTTAATTGAATTTAATTGATTTAATTAAGATTTAATTGAATTTATTTGATATAACTAAGATTTAATTGAACTTAATTGATTTAATTAAGATTTAATTGAATTTAATTGATTTAATTAAGATTTAATTGAATTTAATTAATTTAACTAAGATTTAATTAAACTTAATTGATTTAATTAAGATTTAATTGATTTAATTAAGATTTAATTGAATTTAATTGATTTAATTGGTTGGGTTGGACTCAACTTTTAGGTCCTAAGCATCTCACCCATTTCTAAGTGACAAAACAAGGTATCCTTATCTGTTTTGTGAGATGCGTTAACAAAAATGAAAATTTAAGTTTGGAAAAAAACATGGTTAATTTTAAAAGGTTAAATTAATTTTTAAACCTAATTTAAATTTATTTTGAAAAGAGATATTTGAATCTAAAATTGACTGAAAATTTGTGTTAGATTCGAATTTAACAAAGAGTAAATTGAATTTGAATTTCAAAAATTGGCTTCCAGGTCTTGGCGAGACACAAGGCCTTCTTTGGTCATAGCCTTATTGGATCATCAACCCTTTCCTAGACAAAGCCTTTTAGTGAAATTTCATCTTCAAAATTACTTTTTGGTGAATTCTGGTCTAACTAGTTTGGGTCTTGGATCGGTAGCTTCGGCTAGTTTCACCAGTCTAAAACGACCAAGTAGTGTATACTTGACCTTATTAGAAAAGGTTTCCCTAACGTACTATCATCTCACCTCCACCCAATACTATGTTGTTCAAATTTCAGTTAATCGTTTTAGTCCTTAAACTAATCAATCCTAATTTAAAAAAATAAAAAGCAACACTCAATTAAAGCAAACAAGACATAAATGTCTAAGTTATATCATAATTGAAATGATATTCTAGTTTTTTATAATTAGCAAGATTGTGAATTAGACTTTCTAGTATTTTGACCTTATGTTTCAATATTTCATCTTCTTGTTCCAATTTACTAGTGTTTGCTTTAACTAATTTATAAGGTTCAATCATATTATTCAAGGTAAATAATGGATTTTCAAATATTGTAAATTTACCTTTAGATTTCTTTTTGGAGGTCTCCCCCTTGATTTTAGTCATCTTTCTTATGCTTGATTGTTTCTTCAGTATTTTGTAGTGGTTGCGAGCCAACTAGACCAGTTTCCGAGGATCTCCTTCTTCGTCGTCAAATTCTGAGTCTGAGTTGGACTTAAGTACTGGTTGAGGCCTCTTTTGCAATTCTCTTGGAATTTTCCCTGCAATGAAAATTATACCTTCCTCGACCATTGCAGTATCAGCTTGATTATTTAACTTTAATTCAGAAACTGATTGAAAATTAGTTACTGATTTTGTCCCAGAAAACTCGTCGTCTGATTCTGGTTTGATTTCGACGTCGGGGGCCCAGTCTGTCTCAGCTACTTGTGCTTGAGCCGAAAATGGAAGATCTTCTAGGATCTCAATATCGGAGCTCTCTTCGTGTAGATTGATTAGCTTTTCCCACATCTCCTTGGCACAGTTGAAGGATCCGACCCGCTTTAATTCTTCATTGGTTAGGCCACATTGTAGGATTGCAGTAGCCCTTGCATCTGTCTCGATCTTCCTTAGAGTTGGTTCGTCCAATTTATCCCAGGCGATCGACATTCCATCTTCTGTAGGGAATATGAACCCCGTTTGGATTATCACCCATAAATCCAGATTGGCCTTCAGGTGGGATTCCATTAGACTTCTCCAGGAGTTGAAATCATCGCCAGAGAAGAGCGGTGGACGGGCACTATTCCATTCTTGGTTGGCCATTTAGTTTAAACCTCATACACAAGAGAAACAACAGAAATGTACTAATACTTGGTCTAGGATTAGTAGTGCGGGAGAAGGGAAAAAATAGCCCAAAATAAATGTTGCACGAATTTCAAGGCGGGATAATAATAAGAATAATAAAAACAATCTATGACAATTTTTTTGAAAATGTTGATTTTGTCAATTCTGAAAAGAAATAAGAATTCAACGTTGAAAATTTTGCTCAAATTAAGGTAACACGAATTTCGAGAAAAATATTAAAATAATAATAAAAAAAAGTTTATGACAAATTTTCAAAAATTGATTGTTTTATCAATTCTAATGAATGATGAAAGAATAAGAATTCAAAATTGAAAAAATATTTTAAATACACCTACAGATATTATTTATTTGAAATAAAAATCAAGAAAGATCGAGTGGTGTTGCACCAATCTCGATTAACAAAAAGAAAAGAAATGAACTGAAAAATTTCATAAATCTGAAAATAAATCTCAAACAACAACACGCAAACACCAAGATTTTACTTGGTTCGGAGTCGCGGACGGCTCCTACTCCAAGGCCCACAGTGGTTGACCATTTACTGCGGGCAATTCTATATGTGCGCAAAACAATTTACAGAAGGATGATTACAATAATAGTGCAGTAAAGAAAAAGACAGCTCTTCATTACCGACATCCGGTGTGGAATGTATCTCGGAGCAGAGGGAGTTCGTCGGCGCTTGTATCTCGAGTTGGGAGGTTTCTATAGCAGAGCGCCTCGAGTAGAAGAGTGTGAAAGCGTTGGAAGAAATTCTTGTACTGAAGCCTTGGGGTTGGGTGCTATTTATAGCACTTCGGGGCGCCCTGAACGTTGGGGCCCCCCCATGTATCATCCGATCCGGAATTGTCTCGGTCAGCCTTTATCCCACTAGAATAGGGCTGAGGATTGACTCTGGGGGCGCCCTGGTTGACCCTTTCAGCGAGCTTCTCGGCTGGATAAAAGTTATCCGCTTCGGTGGCTTAAGTGCGGGGCGCCCTGGCCACTGGCGGCGCCCAGGATGTAGGGGGCGCCCGGGAGCATGGGGGCGCCCCACCCAGTAAGCTACCAAAGCACTTCTTTGCTTCACTTGTTTTGTATTGACTTGGGGGAGCCCGGGACACTGGGGGCGCCCTGCTCAGCTGCTGCCTCTCTCCTTTGAGGCATTCTGAGTTGCAGACACTCATTCCTTCGGTCCTGCATCCAGGGTTAGTCCAAAACAACATAGAGCAATCAATTATTAGTTTTATACAGCCTTAGCTGTCTTAGTTCTGACTTTGGGTCTCCAAAATGGAGCCCTAGGTCGAACCGACGCCTACTGTTCCCTCGACGGGGAACGCGTCCTCACCTACTCCTCTCGGGAGAATTTACCTGATGCCAAGCGGCTCCTCCGGTTGGACTTTTGCCCAGCAGTCCTTGGCCAGGTGCCTTGCTGTCCTTCGCCAGGTCTTCAGTGTTGGGACCGGGTGCATGTTGACATGGATACGGGTTTGTAATTTAAAAAAAAAATTACGTGCAGCGGAAGAATTAGCATAAATAATTTCTCAAATTATTTTTACCACGTATCCAGCATGCAACCTTATGATGTGTGGACATGATCATAAATTAAAATTTTGCAGAAAGTAAACTAATTTACTCAATACCTCACGTAACTCGAAGTAAGGGACGAGATCCAACCCTAGCGTCCCTTGGAAGCTTCACCTCTATTCGCGTCCAGGCCGAGTTCTCTTCGGGATGACTTCGCAAAGCCACGAGTTTCGTGCTGACAAGAACTACTAGATTCTCCAAAGGCACAACTAGAATATCAAGAGAGAGAGATGGAAACTAACCACCAAGTAACGGAATCAAGATTCCGTGAAGGAAGGAAGGAGTCGCGACCCGCTTCGTCTTGGTGGTGGCTCACGACAAGGGAAGGTGGCGCCGGCCCTAGAGGGATGGTGAGGGCGCCGGCCCTAGAGGGAGAGGGAGAGAAGGAGAGGAAGAGAGGCTAGGCAAGAATCCTTGATCACTTGAATTAATTTCCAAGCCTTGCCTTTGCACCTTTATATAGTAGTCTCTTTATCACCAAGTCTCCTTTTAACGGAATAAATTTTTCACAAGAAATTTATCTTATAAATTTTTCTATGAATTATTTCGTTATGCCAAGCTTTTATTATAACTTAATTTATAATAAAAACAACCATGTCTCGCCTTTTATTATGGATAAAATTTACAAGAAATTTATTATATAAATTTTTCTTATCATGGAAAAATCAATTCATAATTGATTTTATAAAATAAAATAAACCAATCCATGGTTCATTTTAATTTCCATAAAAAGAATAAATTTATTATATAAATTTTTCTTATCATGGAAAAATCAATTCATAATTGATTTTATAAAACAAAATAAACCAATCCATGGTTCATTTTAATTTCCATAATAAGAATAAATTTATTATATAAATTTTTCTTATCATGGAAAAATCAATTCATAATTGATTTTATAAAATAAACCAATCCAAGGTTTATTTTAATTTCCATGAAAATAAATCTCTTTATATAAATTTCTTTATATAAATTTCTTTATATAAATTTATTTATCCATAATCTTATAAAACAAATCGCGCTTGATTTATTTTATAATTTAAACCAAATAAATTGGTTTCCCTCCTTTATTGTGGCCGGCGAAACCAAAGAGGGTGGGCACCCTCTTTGGCCGGCCACACCAAGTGTTAAATCCGACACTTTTGATTAGGTTCCGGAAATTTTCGGAGAATTACCAGATAGATTCCGGGGTTCCGAGTCCTTGGATATAAAATTAGGGACTAAATGTACTACAACAAAAAGTTACAAGGGCTAATCGGATATAACATTAAGCCTAGGGGTGTTCTTGCGAATAGGCTGAAAGTGGCTGGACTAAATTGCAAAGTGCCACTCTTATATCTGTGACCTAGCTCATTCGGCCGATCAAAGCCGACTCCCTCACCCGCAGCCCCTCCTCCCCGCGTGCCCTAGCCTCAGCCACAGCCGCACACCGGCGTTCCTTTTCTTTTTCCCCTCTCCCGATCGCAACCGGAGTTGCTGTTGGATTCTCCGATTTCCATCTCTCCGTTTGAGCTGTGCCCTAGCCGCAACTCATCTCCATTCCATCGCCTCTTCCGTCCCGCAGCGCCGGCGCCCCTTGTGAGCCCTAGATCGACGCCAAGCCCTACTGCGGTTCCCTCTTCCTTCCACCTTCAAGCGTGAAGGAGCTGCGACCCTTTATTGTCGATCTCCGACCACAATAGAGGGATTTGAATTCTGTGGCAAACTGCCATCTGGGATTTGGCTGCGGTGGCCGTGGGATCTGTTCTTCCTCAACTCTGGTTGCTGTGGAGGCTGTGAATCGAGGTAAGGCCTTTGATTGATCTGGATCAGGAGGTGGATGATCTAATTGAATCAAGATTGTGTATGAATTGTAGTGTTCGCTGTGAGCTTCACTGTTGGTGGAGTGTTCTTTCAGCTTACTGTTGCGTCGGCAGTTGGAACCGGGATAAGAGGTAAGGAATGTAAGATTGTGGATTTACAATGTGCTGTGTTCTTTTCTAAACCCATGCTCAAGGTTCATTCCATTAATGGGATTGTTGATTTCGATCTTGATACCTCTAGCTGTGTTAATCTTTAGTGGTGTAGAGATGAGATCAGAAGCTGAATTGGTGGAGTTCTTTCTAGCTTAAGTCGGAATCTCCTCCATGTCAAAATTCATGTGTTATGATTTGATTAATATATGTTGGATGTCAGGATCGGGCTAATCTGTCATGTTTCCTTGGTTAGGCTAATTAGATGATTGCACTAATCAAGATTAATCCTTTGAATCCATTTCGGACTGCAAACCTTGACTTAGGTTAGTTTAGGATTGAACCTAAGCTTGATTAAGGGACGTAATTAAGAAACTATCATCTATTCAGATGTAGTTAAGGAATAGGGAGCTAAGTTAATCCTAACCCGGTTTAGGGATTTAATAGCTAGTTACAATTCATTTGTAATAGTTATTTACATGTGTCCTTTGATACAGGACACTGATTTGGATTATTGTTGTGGATTATTGGAGGGTGGTTCTGTCTCGATTGATACGGACTTCACTCTTGGAGGCGGGTACCCTTTGACTTATCTATTTTGATATTGTCATTTTGTTATGCATAGAATGTTATAGATAGCAGTAAGATCCTACGCTATCCCTGGTTATTATGTTTGATCTGGATATTGTGGTTTACCCCTGTTTATTAGGTCAGTTCTGGATACTTGTTGTTTATCCCTGAGTTATTATGCTGTTAGTTCCATACAGTCTCTGGTATTGTCATCTCTACATGTATGCTTAGATATCGTAGTGTATCTCTTGCATTTGACCTTGAGGGATTTGTATTTCAGTCCAGTATACCTTGTAGGTTACCTGTATTTCCTGTTGTAGGATTTCAGACTGAGACTTAGTATACTGAGGACTTGGGAGGGAGGTATGTGTATCTATCATACACCATCCTTGCACTGTTGCATGCCGGCGATCAGCGACTCCCTTGTGGTTGAGCCTAATCGTCTTCCGGTACATGACGGGCACACACGACCACTCATGGGTTAGTGGATACCGTAGATGTGTGCATTTGCCCTGTATTGCTCCGTTCGGCCACTATTTGGAGGGTGAGCGCGGGCGTGGTAGCAGCCAGGGATCCCTTCTCGTACTGAGCCACGAGGAGATGAGAGCTTGACTCCCCCATTGCTTGGGGTCGGAGCGGAGTCTCCACCAGCATCCTGTCCACCCGGTCACTCAGGAGCAGTGATGGCAGGGTGTACAGTTGTCATAGCCCTACCCGTTCAGACGTCCCTATGACAGGTGTACGTTGATCTGTCTGGTGTCAGGGGTGACACATGTCATTGCACCATGTGCATATTTTGCATCGTGCATTGTTTGCTGCACTTATTTGCTGCCCTTGTTTGACTCGCATATTCTGGAGACTTGTTATCTGAGCTTATATGTCTATTGGTTTTCCTCTGGTATTTCTTACCCTCTATACAGGTTAGATGGATTCAGGTGTATATCTACTTCGGTATGTTCAGTACTAGTTTTCCCTACTGTTGTTGTGAGACTGTAGTAGCTGAACTCTTATTGTTGGTATAACCTTCTATGCATATCTATTGGGTATTCGCTGAGCTATGGACTCACCCCGTTGCCATATATGTTTATTTTCAGGTTGATGTCTGCGAGGAGATCCCGAGCCGCCAGTCCCCAGCTCCAGCGGAGCTCTTTTTGATTTTGGCATTACGTTGCTTCGGTTATGGACCTTGTAGTATTCATTATGCTTCCGCTATTTGGATTTGAACATGTATGCACGTTTTATTTGATGGTATTGTACTTTTGAGTCCTATGTTGGACTTCGATTGATTTTGGTTTTGTTCCTGCCCCCTGGCAGCTCAGGTGAGTTTGGATTTGGTTTTTCGATAGTTATAATCATATAACTGTTGTTTCTACTTATATCTGAGGCCTGTGGCCCTTTAAACTGCGTGGTTGTGCAAATATATATTGTGTGGATTGTTATGTAGATTGTATATATGTGTAAATTGTCCGCCGGACAGGGGAGGTGCTGTCCGATTTTATATTGGATCAGCGGCTCTTGGGTCTCGGGGCGTGACAATTTATTTTGGTATCTCTGCTAGATCCCCAGAAAATCGAGGCTGTTACCAGCTGGGAGCAGCCGAAGTCAGTTACTGAGGTTCGTAGTTTCTTGGGTTTGGCTGGATATTACCGACGATTTGTAGAGGGATTTTCCACTATTGCTGTGCCACTGACACGCCTTACTAGGAAAGGCGTGAAGTTCATTTGGACAGAGGCTTGCGAGACCAGCTTTCAGAAGCTGAAGCGGCGATTGGTGACGGCACCCGTCCTCATTCTTCCATCAGGAGAGGACGGATTCGTGTTGTATACCGACGCATCTCATCAGGGGTTAGGCGCAGTTTTGATGCAGCACGGGCGGGTAGTGTCTTATGCTTCTCGACAGCTGAAGGAGCATGAGAAGAATTACCCAGTTCATGATTTAGAGTTTGCAGCTATTATCTTTGCGCTGAAGATCTGGAGGCACCACCTGTACGGTATTACCTTTGAGATCTTCACGGATCATAAGAGTCTCAAATATTTGTTTACGCAGAAGGAGCTCAACCTCCGACAGAGGAGGTGGATGGAGTTCCTTAAGGATTATGATTGCACCATTAGCTACCACCCTGGGAAAGCTAATGTCGTGGCAGACGCATTGAGCAGGAAGTCCAGAGGGACTTTGGCCTGCCTCCTGGCATCAGTTACCGAGCTAGTTCAGGGTTTCTCAGAGTTGGGATTAGAGGAGCAGGGACGGACTGAGCAGGGTATTCTTGTGACTATGATTGCTCAGTCTTCCATCCGGACGAGGATTCGAGAGGCCCAGGCCACTGATCAGCACCTGCAGTCCCTTGGCAGCCAGATAGCTTCAGCACAGCAGTCTGAGTTCACCAGAGATGACGAGGGTACTCTCTACTTCCGAGGGAGACTTTGCGTACCCGAGTCACATCCGGTCCGAGAGGAGTTACTGCAGGAGGCTCATCGTTCCCGCTTTGCTATCCACCCGGGCGGGACCCGTATGTACCGAGACCTGAGGCGTTCCTACTGGTGGAACGGCATGAAGAAAGACATCGCGGATTTTGTAGCTAGATGTCTAGTTTGCCAGCAGGTTAAGGCTGAGCACCAGCGACCTGCTGGACTACTTCAGAGGATTCCCATTCCCGAGTGGAAGTGGGAACACATTACTATGGATTTCGTGATGGGATTACCAAGGACTCAGCGAGGACACGATGTGATTTGGGTGATCGTTGATCGATTAACCAAATCTGCACACTTTTTGGCCATTCGGAGGACAGACTCCTTGGACAGACTAGCAGAGCTATATTGTAGAGAGATTGTTCGGCTGCATGGTGTTCCGATGAGTATTATATCAGACCGAGACCCTCGCTTCACATCACGTTTTTGGCAGAGTCTACAGCGGGCCATGGGTACAGAGTTGAGATTCAGTACCGCTTTCCATCCGCAGACCGACGGGCAGTCAGAGCGGACTATTCAGACTCTAGAGGACCTATTGAGAGCTTGTGTTGTGGATTTCGGAGGCAGCTGGGAGGATCATTTACACCTGGTTGAGTTTGCCTACAACAACAGCTATCATGCGGCTATACAGATGGCACCGTATGAGGCGTTGTATGGTAGGCCTTGTCGGACACCCACCCTCTGGGAGGAGGTTGGAGAGTCCCAGTTGCTAGGACCTCAGAGAGCACAGTTTGAGGCGGAGTTGGTCCGTACCATTAGACGACGGATGTCCGAGGCACAGGATCGACAGAAGAGTTATGCGGATCGGAGACGGAGACCTCTGGAGTTCTCCATTGGCGACCATGTGTTCCTTCGTGTTTCACCCACGAAAGGGGTGAAGAGATTCGGTCTTCGAGGTAAGCTTGCTCCGCGATACATTGGCCCTTTCCAGATTTTGGAGAGGATTGGAGCAGTAGCTTACCGTCTGGCATTACCACCTGCCCTGTCTGGAGTGCACGACGTATTTCATGTATCGATGCTGAGACGGTATGTACCAGACCCTACGCATGTGCTGTCAGACGTATCTGTTTCCCTTCAGCCGGATACGACGTATGAGGAGGTTCCGACCCGGATTTTGGGCTACAGAGAGCGCCAGTTGCGGAACAAGACCATCCGGTTGGTTAGAGTCGGATGGCAGCATCACTCAGATGAGGAGGCTACCTGGGAGCTTAAGGATGTCATCCGAGCTCGTTACCCTCACATGTTCACTTGAGGTATGTGTGGTTAGTTACTGTTCAGTATTTATATCAGCATACTTCTTGATAGTGGTACTATAGTGAATAACGAAATTTGGGGACCAAATTTTTATTAGTGGGGGAGGATGTTAAATCCGACACTTTTGATTAGGTTCCGGAAATTTTCGGAGAATTACCAGATAGATTCCGGGGTTCCGAGTCCTTGGATATAAAATTAGGGACTAAATGTACTACAACAAAAAGTTACAAGGGCTAATCGGATATAACATTAAGCCTAGGGGTGTTCTTGCGAATAGGCTGAAAGTGGCTGGACTAAATTGCAAAGTACCACTCTTATATCCGTGACCTAGCTCATTCGGCCGATCAAAGCCGACTCCCTCACCCGCAGCCCCTCCTCCCCGCGTGCCCTAGCCTCAGCCACAGCCGCACACCGGCGTTCCTTTTCTTTTTCCCCTCTCCCGATCGCAACCGGAGTTGCTGTTGGATTCTCCGATTTCCATCTCTCCGTTTGAGCTGTGCCCTAGCCGCAACTCATCTCCATTCCATCGCCTCTTCCGTCCCGCAGCGCCGGCGCCCCTTGTGAGCCCTAGATCGACGCCAAGCCCTACTGCGGTTCCCTCTTCCTTCCACCTTCAAGCGTGAAGGAGCTGCGACCCTTTATTGTCAATCTCCGACCACAATAGAGGGATTTGAATTCTGTGGCAAACTGCCATCTGGGATTTGGCTGCGGTGGCCGTGGGATCTATTCTTCCTCAACTCTGGTTGCTGTGGAGGCTGTGAATCGAGGTAAGGCCTTTGATTGATCTGGATCAGGAGGTGGATGATCTAATTGAATCAAGATTGTGTATGAATTGTAGTGTTCGCTGTGAGCTTCACTGTTGGTGGAGTGTTCTTTCAGCTTACTGTTGCGTCGGCAGTTGGAACCGGGATAAGAGGTAAGGAATGTAAGATTGTGGATTTACAATGTGCTGTGTTCTTTTCTAAACCCATGCTCAAGGTTCATTCCATTAATGGGATTGTTGATTTCGATCTTGATACCTCTAGCTGTGTTAATCTTTAGTGGTGTAGAGATGAGATCAGAAGCTGAATTGGTGGAGTTCTTTCTAGCTTAAGTCGGAATCTCCTCCATGTCAAAATTCATGTGTTATGATTTGATTAATATATGTTGGATGTCAGGATCGGGCTAATCTGTCATGTTTCCTTGGTTAGGCTAATTAGATGATTGCACTAATCAAGATTAATCCTTTGAATCCATTTCGGACTGCAAACCTTGACTTAGGTTAGTTTAGGATTGAACCTAAGCTTGATTAAGGACGTAATTAAGAAACTATCATCTATTCAGATGTAGTTAAGGAATAGGGAGCTAAGTTAATCCTAACCCGGTTTAGGGATTTAATAGCTAGTTACAATTCATTTGTAATAGTTATTTACATGTGTCCTTTGATACAGGACACTGATTTGGATTATTGTTGTGGATTATTGGAGGGTGGTTCTGTCTCGATTGATACGGACTTCACTCTTGGAGGCGGGTACCCTTTGACTTATCTATTTTGATATTGTCATTTTGTTATGCATAGAATGTTATAGATAGCAGTAAGATCCTACGCTATCCCTGGTTATTATGTTTGATCTGGATATTGTGGTTTACCCCTGTTTATTAGGTCAGTTCTGGATACTTGTTGTTTATCCCTGAGTTATTATGCTGTTAGTTCCATACAGTCTCTGGTATTGTCATCTCTACATGTATGCTTAGATATCGTAGTGTATCTCTTGCATTTGACCTTGAGGGATTTGTATTTCAGTCCAGTATACCTTGTAGGTTACCTGTATTTCCTGTTGTAGGATTTCAGACTGAGACTTAGTATACTGAGGACTTGGGAGGGAGGTATGTGTATCTATCATACACCATCCTTGCACTGTTGCATGCCGGCGATCAGCGACTCCCTTGTGGTTGAGCCTAATCGTCTTCCGGTACATGACGGGCACACACGGCCACTCATGGGTTAGTGGATACCGTAGATGTGTGCATTTGCCCTGTATTGCTCCGTTCGGCCACTATTTGGAGGGTGAGCGCGGGCGTGGTAGCAGCCAGGGATCCCTTCTCGTACTGAGCCACGAGGAGATGAGAGCTTGACTCCCCCATTGCTTGGGGTCGGAGCGGAGTCTCCACCAGCATCCTGTCCACCCGGTCACTCAGGAGCAGTGATGGCAGGGTGTACAGTTGTCATAGCCCTACCCGTTCAGACGTCCCTATGACAGGTGTACGTTGATCTGTCTGGTGTCAGGGGTGACACATGTCATTGCACCATGTGCATATTTTGCATCGTGCATTGTTTGCTGCACTTATTTGCTGCCCTTGTTTGACATCGCATATTCTGGAGACTTGTTATCTGAGCTTATATGTCTATTGGTTTTCCTCTGGTATTTCTTACCCTCTATACAGGTTAGATGGATTCAGGTGTATATCTACTTCGGTATGTTCAGTACTAGTTTTCCCTACTGTTGTTGTGAGACTGTAGTAGCTGAACTCTTATTGTTGGTATAACCTTCTATGCATATCTATTGGGTATTCGCTGAGCTATGGACTCACCCTGTTGCCATATATGTTTATTTTCAGGTTGATGTCTGCGAGGAGATCCCGAGCCGCCAGTCCCCAGCTCCAGCGGAGCTCTTTTTGATTTTGGCATTACGTTGCTTCGGTTATGGACCTTGTAGTATTCATTATGCTTCCGCTATTTGGATTTGAACATGTATGCACGTTTTATTTGATGGTATTGTACTTTTGAGTCCTATGTTGGACTTCGATTGATTTTGGTTTTGTTCCTGCCCCCTGGCAGCTCAGGTGAGTTCGGATTTGGTTTTTCGATAGTTATAATCATATAACTGTTGTTTCTGCTTATATCTGAGGCCTGTGGCCCTTTAAACTGCGTGGTTGTGCAAATATATATTGTGTGGATTGTTATGTAGATTGTATATATGTGTAAATTGTCCGCCGGACAGGGGAGGTGCTGTCCGATTTTATATTGGATCAGCGGCTCTTGGGTCTCGGGGCGTGACACCAAGCCAAACCCATTACGAATTAAACTCTTTTAATTCGTCCAATAAGCCTTCAAAAGACTTAGCCATTTTAAGCTTCCGATGCGCCTCTGATAAATTCAGATTCGACTTATTTCTCTTGATTGGAAAATCCAATTTTCAACTCGTTTTAAATCCCTCGGATTACTCGTAGTGCGTGTGACTAAATAGGCTTTCGATTTATGTTGGCCGTCTATAATCAACCAATTATAGAACGATCATGAGTGGCACCTAGTAGTACATCATGACCCCCAATTAATCGAAAGATCAACGGTTGACCTCAGAAATAATTCTGAAACCCTTCAGCAGCTCTAATGAATCGTGCCTCATTCCCTTCACCATCTTATACCCACTTGGTTCAGGACACGGTCTATGTGTGTCAGTCCCCACTAGGCTGACTACGTCACACCTAGCCCAAGTAATGTCTTTCTCGTCCAACGGATTCTAATTACTCTCATGTTTCCTAGAGATTCATACTCGGAACATGTCATGCTCTGGCCAGAGACTTTGAGTAACAATCCGACGATAGGCCTTGGGTATACATCTCCTCGCAAGGAGTGGTGAATCCTTTGTAGGCTGTTCAAACATCTTCGGGCACTTCGGCTTATACCCAACCATCCTGGGTCCACACCTCCTTAGAGATGCTTGCTTAAGATGTCAAAGTATAAGTCTCCGTGACCAAGATGACTTGAACACCGCAAGTCAAATGAACATCGCACTTAAGCTGCAGTAATAACTTTCATTGACATATCTATATGAAGATTACCATATGAAGTTTTACAGCTAGTCACTCCAATGAACTAGTTCCCTTAACTAGCATTCATGTTTATCTTCAGACATCCCAATGTCACCAACCAGTGAGAATCAGCTGATTAGAGAATAACCCATGCTAGTCTCATAGTGTCCGTATTTATCAATTCATCGACTAGGGATATTTTCAATACTTCACAATTGCACATGTAGAGACTATCACTAGTTGTGATTCCATCACAAATTCTCTCATGCTGTGAATTGTATTGCGGACATTCAGTAAATGAGTTTAAGATTCCAATCAAATACACAAACATGTATACTCAAATAGTGAATTTTCATTTATTAAAATAAATGTTTACAATCATAAGGCGATTGCCTTAGGACACTTCTCTCATATTACTAACAAACTCCCACTTGGCCTAATGTCAATCGCTACGGTATCCAATACCATAGGCTCTAACATGACCCTCAAACTTGCTCTGAGGCAAGGCCTTAGTTAAAGGATCCGCTAAATTCCTTTCAGTGAGAATTTTCTCAATTTCTATATCATTCCTACTTATAATCTCTCTGATCAGATGATAGCGGTGAAGCACGTGTTTGGATCGCTGATGAGACCTTGGTTCCTTTGCTTGTGCAATAGCTCCATTGTTGTCGCAGTAAATCGGCACTGCTTCATCAATGGTTGGAACCACACCAAGTTCGGAGACAAACTTCTTGATCCAGACTGCTTCCTTTGCTGCTTCCGAAGCTGCGATATATTCCGCTTCCGTGGTAGAATCCGCTACGGAGTCTTGTTTGGAACTCTTCCAACATATTGCACCTCCATTCAAAGTAAATACGTATCCAGACTGAGATTTGGAGTCATCCTTATCTGTCTGGAAATTGGCATCTGTATACCCATGTATTACCATATCTCCTTCTCCATATATTAGGAACACATCCTTAGTTCTTCTTAAGTACTTAAGGATTGTCTTGACAGCCGCCCAATGATCCATTCCTGGATCTGACTGGTATCTGCTTGTGACGCTCAGAGCATACGATACATCGGGCCTTGTACATAACATAGCATACATGATAGATCCTATCGCAGATGCATAATGAATCTTATTCATGAAAATCCTCTAGTATTCTGTGCGCGGACACATAGACTTTGAAAGGTTGATCCCATGCCTGATGGGAAGGTAACCTTTCTTGGATTCCGACATGCTAAACCTTTTTAGCACTTGGTCTATATATGTAGACTGCGAAAGACCAAGCAACCGTTTTGATCTATCTCTATAGATTCTAATCCCAAAGATATAGGTTGCTTCTCCTAGGACTTTCATGGAGAAAGTTTTGGACAACTAAATTTTAACTGACTGCAAGACTGATATATCGTTTCCTATAAGTAATATGTCATCGACATATAACACTATGAATACGACTGCACTCCCACTAACCTTCTTGTACACACAAGGTTCGTCTGGATTTTGTGAGAAATCAAACTCTTTGATTGTCTCATCAAAACGGATGTTCCAGCTCCTGGATGCTTGCTTCAGTCCATATATAGATCGCCGAAGTTTGCATATTTTGGTTTTATCAACCGATGTGAAACCTTCAGGTTGTATCATGTATACATCCTCAAGCAGGTTTCCATTAAGGAAAACTGTTTTCACATCCATTTGCCATATCTCATAATCATAATGAGCTGCTATGGCTAGGAGCATCCGAATGGATTTAAGCATAGCTACTGGCGAATAGGTTTCGTCATAATCAATTTCTTGTTTCTAACGATATCCTTTTGCCACAAATCTAGCCTTAAAGGTAACAACATTATCTTCCATGTCAGTTTTCTTCTTGAAAACCCACTTGCACCCTATGGGTTTAATCCCTTCAGGTGGGTTAACCAAGTCCCATACTTGATTTTCGTACATGGTATCCATTTCTGACTTCATGGCTTCAAGCCATTTGTCCCTTTCTGAACTCTTTAGAACATCTTCATAACTGATAGGTTCGTCATCGCTTATGAGTAACACGTCGTTCGATTCACTTATGAGAAATCCGTATCCCTCTGGAATATTGCGTGTCCTATCAGACCTACGAAGAGGTGGTGTTGTTTTAGGTTCAACTGATAGCTCATCATTATGAGTTATTGGTTATGGGTCTAGACTTCTCTGTAATGTCTATTGGAGTTTCTTGAACTTCTTCAAGTTCAATGCCACTCCCACTGTTTTCTTGTAAAAGAAATTCTTTTTCCAGAAATACAGTATGCCTTGAAACAAACACCTTTTGTTCCAAGGGATGATAGAATTGGTAAACCTTCGTTTCCTTAGGGTATCCAATAAATAGACATTTATCAGACTTAGCATCCAATTTGTCTGATACAGTCCGCTTCACATAAGCAGGACAACCTCATATCTTAAGGTGAGTTAAGTGAGGTTTCTTACTATTCCATGTCTCATATGGAGTAGTAGAGACTACCTTGGTCGGGACTCTGTTTAGCAAGTAAACAGCTGTCTTAAGTGCATAGCCCCAAAAGGATTTTGGAAGAGTTGCATGATTCATCATCGACCTAACCATGTCCATCAAGGTTCGGTTGCGCCTCTCAGATACACCATTATGCTGTGGTGTATACGACGGAGTCCATTGGGACAATATCCCATTGTCCCTAAGATAATCTTGAAACTCTTGACTTAAGTATTCACCACCCCGATCGGATCGAAGTATCTTAATACTTTTTCCAAGCTGTTTCTCTACTTCATTTCTGAACTCTTTGAATTTCTCAAAAGCTTCAGATTTGTGTTTCATCAAGAACACATACCCGAATCGTGAGTGATCATCGATAAAGGTGATGAAGTGCTATAGCCTCCTTGTGCAAGAGTTGACATTGGTCCACATACATCAGTATGTATTAGACCAAGCAATTCTCCCACTAGATTACCTTTTCCAAAAAAGGGTAATTTGGCCATCTTGCCTTTTAAGCATGATTCGCATGTATCAAATGAACCGGGTTCAAATGATTCCAAAATTTCACATCGGTGTAATTTCGTCATGCGTTTCTTACTTACATGGCCAAGATGACAATGTCACGTGTAGGAGTCTATTCGATTATCTATTCGAGCACGTTTGTTGCTAACTTCGATATTGAAAACGTCACCAGATAAATCTAACGTGTAGATTCCATTGTACAAAGTTCCATTCCCATAAAGAACGCCATTTAAAGTTATGTAACAACAATTGTTACTAAAAGTTAAATGATAACCCTTTTCATTCAAACATGAAATAGATACAATGTTCTTTATTAACAAAGGAACAAAATAACAATTATCCAATTCTAAGACACGTCCTGTAGGGAGCTTTAGCAAATATGTTCCGATGGCAACAACAGCAATCTTTGCTCCGTTTCCAACTCACAAATTTGCTTCTCCCTTGACGAGTCTTCTTCTATTTCTTAGCCCCTGTATGTCATTACATATATGTGAGCTACACCCAGTATCAAGTACCTAGGTGTTTGAGGAAATAGAGTGACATTCTATAACGAAGATACTTGAAGAGGATGGGGCATCGGATGCCTTCTCTTTCAAGGACTCAAGATAAACCTTGCAGTTTCTTCGCCAGTGACCCTCCTTGCCACAGTGATGGCAAGTACCTTTTAGGGTATTTTCAGTCTTTTTGGCCTTTTTCTTCTTTCCCTTATTCTGTTCTTTGGCCTTCCTCTTAGAACCTTTCTTCGAGGAACCAACTAACAGTACCGTCTTTTGATCCTGCTTCACAGAAGGCTCTCCAGTCTTCAGCAGGTTGAGCAACTCAGGAAACTGGTCTGGAGTTGCATTTTCAGGAGGACGGTTGGGAAGTTGATCTTCAAGGACATAAGCAAGCTTCTCTGCCTTGAGGACTATCCTCAGGTTTCGAAGCTAGTCCATAAAGTTTGGCCCAGTCAGTTTATTGGTGTCCAAAATGGACCGCAAATTCAGAGAAGACATGATCGAGTGATTATCCTAGAAATACAAATTGAGCTTATGTGAGAAGAATAATAAAGAATGCATCAACATACATTAATTAAATCCTATTTATTTATCGAATTGAATAACCCTTTTTATCAATTCGGGAGATCGTAGGAACACCTCCAAATAGGTTGATATCCAACCATAGATAAGAACAACCATGGCTGTGGCCATCAAGTTATTCTTAGCTATGAAGGTAGGTAATTATACCGATTATATATCACATATATGTAACTATCACTTTATGCTATCAACTAATTGAATGTTTGCATAAATCATTGGGTTGTTAACTCATTAACAAGTATGCAACGTTATACATAGCACACAACTGCACCTCTCTTTACATCGACCTTGGCTGTGGCATAACAAATCGATGCTCCAAGCTTAAGGCTGACCCATTAATCAAGAAATAGTTTTAATATGGTTAGAGCTCATTCAACCATTTAGTCAGGCTTGGATGTGTCCAACAACCAAAACTAAGGATTGACCTCTGACTCCAACTATATTATTCATAAACTAATTCCATGGTTTGAACATGTTGAGGTTCAAGCCAGGCATGGATGTGTCCATCAACCCAAACGAGAAACAAAACTGCGGTTCTAACCATATTAATGGAAGGTGTTGGCCTTAATATTTTGTAAGGGGTTTTGGGTCTCATCCTTTCTTTTCTAAGCACATTCATGACATATAATTATGTCATGACTAACGATTTCCTTAATAAAGTATGTATGTGACTTAATTTATCAAGTCTCATTAATTGAATTAGGAACCGGATTTCCTAATTCTAATTTCATACTTTATTCAAGGAATTGTTTTGGGAAATAATTTCCTAAATTGTCATAATCAATTTCGGAAATAATATGTTTAAGACTTTGATTTCTCTAAATCAAATCTTATTAAATTAAGAGACAGATTCCCTTAATTCAACCACATATTATTTTCATGAAAATCTCATTTAAGAAAACTCTATAGGAAACCATTTTCCTAATTAATTTTGGAGACAACAATATGTAAGAGCATCACCTCTTAAATCAAATTTCCAAGATTTGATCACATATTTTATTCATGGATTAATTAATTACAACAAATTGTTTTCTAAGGGTGGCTCCCCGAGGCTCAGATACCCAAAGAAAAGAAATTTGTCGTAAATCCAATTTGGTCCGCTCCCCGAGGCGTAACCAAATTAAACATGACAATTTTATTCAAAATGGGAAATTAAATTACAACAACTAACTTTAAATTGGACGGCTCCCCGAGGCTCAATCCAAAATAAAGAATTTTGTTAATAATTTAAAATCAATTCGAATTTAATTGTCAATTAATGATCCATAAATTTGTCTAGACTTTCTTGAAAGAAAGTGCCCAAAATTGCGAGATTTCATAATAGATTTTCAGAATAATTGTAAGTTTCTGGTACAAAGAAAACTTACATATTTCCAAAATTGGAAAATTTCCAAAATAGAAAATTTCCAAAATTGGAAA